>KK113786.1:299164-355990 GCA_000611955.2 Stegodyphus mimosarum
TTTTTTATTTACATTTACTAATTATTTATTATTATTAATTATTAGTCCAAAGGGGCAATTTTCTCTTAAGGACAATTTATTTCATTTCGGCATTTTGCGTTGGTTCACTATAAATGTCGGTTCACTTTTCAAATTATTGCCACCAAATATTAGAGCCCCGTATTATATTTAAGGAAATTAAATAATGAAGAGTCTGCATAAATGCATGTATGTTTCTCGCACTGGGATAAAACAACGGTACCTATAGCCATCCAACTTTAAGTAACGTACATTTCCATCCGAATATGGGCACCTGGAATTCCAGATTTGGAATTTGTTTTATTAACTATTTCATATTTTGTAAAACTTTAACGAATTTTTGATTAACAAACTCAACGATTTCAAAGCGAGCAATGGTAACACTGTACAAAAGAAAATAAAATATCTGTGTATCGGAAATTCTAAAAATATGCTCATTTTAAAATTATTTTGCAATATTGCTGTTGAACTGAATTTTATGATTTAAGTGCGAATAACAAATTATTTATTTTATTTAATATCAATTATTAATTAATTAACTATTAGTATTAATTATTAAATATTATTATTATTATTATTCGAATGTTTTGCCCAAAACAAAGATTTACATGAACCGTATTTAAAAGAAGTGATTAGAATGAAAATAATGCTCGCTTCGCTAAATGCTCGCGATATTAGTAATTTTTAGAAGATTATCTTTCAGACTGATTTAAGTAGTTTCTCCTGAAATAGCTTGCCACCGTTCAGATTGTATAGATTTTCCACACCGAAAGATATTAGGATTATTGGAATAATAGGTACAAGTCTGAAGACTGAATAATTGGATCTTTATTAGGAAACTTATGATTGTACTCTTGATTTTGTGTTAGGTTATTTGAATATGACAAAACACAAAAGGACTATCTGTCTTGTGCCTAAAGGGAGGGATACCTACATGGAGGACATTCTGAGGCATACAGACTTATTCACGTTACATATGAAAAAAAAAAACCCCACAAAAACCACGATGCAGCCAGACTATCAGCCTGAGTTCGAGCCCGAGACGAATCATTAGTATTCATTGGTTTTAATCGCTAACTGGCGGGGCTCTTGATTTTGGGCTTAAAAACGGAAGATGCATACGGAAATCTGAGGAAATACGGAAAGCTTTTTAAAAAAGCACACGAGGGCTATCTGCCTAAAGGGAGGGATGCCTTCGTGGAGGACTTTCTAAGGAAAACTGGCTCTTATACATGTGGGGAAAACCACGAAAACGCCCATGCAGCCAGCCCGTTCGCGGGATTCGAGCCTCGGGACCAAACTACCAGTGTTCAGCGTCTTTACCGCTCGGCCGCTGGTGGGCCTTTCAAAGAGGGAAACTGGAATTATTTTGACTTTCTGGAAGTAAATTTGTATTTGTATTACAGAGGAAAAATATTTCACTTTGAATTTAGGAAGTTATGATTTGCCTCTCACCTGTAAGATTTATTTTAAATAAAGCATTATTCTTATGTTAATTCTTTCCCGCTACTTCTGTCTTTTTTTTTTCTGTCAATCTCTCCAGAATGTAAGTTAAATGGAATTTTATTAGCGAATGCCTGAATAATTTACAAAAAAGTTTTCATTACACATCAGAAAAGCACATCATTTTGAAAGCCGCCCACCTGTATGCCAGTCTGGTTTTTAAAGAGCGTTTTGTTGTATTCACTAGCGATTGTTGCTTAGAAGTTCGCAAGTAGCTGGAGCTATGTTGTATATATGTTAAATCTGTTTTGCGTTTTGTCCATGTTTAAGCATCTGCGTTTCCAAGATGCTACCAATAGCAAGATAAGTTTTGCTAAACTTTAGCTAGACTTACTGTACTCTGTTACTTTCAGATAGGCCCTCAAAAGCTCTTTTTTCCCCAGATTAAGCGATGTAAGTATAGCAGCCATTGCTACGAAGGAAAGATAGAATCTTTAATTCGGTAAAATTCTTCTAATTCCTTCTGTGCGGTGATGATGACGTACGTTACGATCGTAAACGAGGAGAGGGTCGTTGAGACCTTCAGCTGCCTATTTTAAAGTAACAGATTATAGTCGTAGTGATAGTAAGTTTTAGCTTAAGTTTTGAGGACATGCTTTATAAGATATTTTTTCTCTCCTTTCTGCATGTCTTAGTGGTGTAACCGTAGCACACTCGGCGCGTATTCGGAAGGTCCAAGGGTCGAGTCCCGGCGAGGGCGTTGCTCATTTTTCATATCTCCTGCTTCGAAATAACCTAATAACAGTGGCACCCGAAGTATAAAAGATGGTGGATGATGATTCTCCACCACCAGGATTTGGCGATTGGGTCCCCTAATCCTCAGGCGCCCTTTAAAATTACTTTGGCGATTGGGAGCACATAAGGTATTTCTCCCGCCTTTTTAGCATGCCTTCGGGGTGCAATGATCAGCACACTCGGCGCGTATTTGAGAGGTCCCAGTTTCGAGTTCCGGCAAGGGCATTGCTTATTTGCTCCTGCATGAAAAAAAAGAATCTAATGTCTCTACAGCTTGCTTGAATTTGGTTGCTTAAACATTTTGAAACAAACCTCGAAACGTTCATTTGGTTATACACATCTTATAATCAATCTTTTACATAAGTTGTCTGAAGTTGCATGCAAGTTTCATTTTTCTGCTCGGAGGTAGTGAAGTTATAAATTATTGTAATGGAAATGTGATACGCATTTATATTCAGTAACCTCGAGTAATATTATTTTTCATTTTGTACCTCTGCGCGAGTTATCTGTGCATGATTTGTCTAGTAAAAGCATTAAGAAGCTTCAATCATTGCCATTTTGTTTCCGCATCATGGGACAAGTTTAAATTAATTAATGATTTGATGAAACGCAAATGAAATAAATATCTAAAATGCTTTTAAAATTTTAAGTCAATATCCATAGATCATATTCATAAGGTATCTAAAAGCTGAACAAAATGTAACCTCAAAAATGAGACGCTGACCCCCTTCCAAAAAAATTGGAAATTAAGTTATAGAATAACAAAGCACCCTACTGAAATATACTTAGCTACTAACGGTGCATAAAATAAATTTAGTAACTAATAATGTGTAACTTTTCTTAGTTAAAAAAGCTTTTGGTGCTTTATCTACCATGAACGTTTTAGGAATCTTAGAGAATTTTTAGTATTATGCTCAGGAAATCAAGTAAAATAACTGAAGCACTCTCAAGTGGAATTTCAGCTTACTCCAGGAAATAAAAAACCACCAAAAAGATGAAAAGCTTGACCCATCGATTTCTTTTTTTGATGCTTTCAGCTAATTTTGAATACAAGAATAATATTGCGTCACAAAAGGCCATTGTTTCAAAATACAGGGAATTTTCTCACGCTTTTCCGTAACAGAAGGAAATCAATTCCAAAATGAAAGAAATGCGAATATTTTAGTTACAACAAATGAAGTTCAAAAAGCTCGTTTTGAGAATTGGATTAATTATTTTATTTAGTTAAAATACACTAAAATTACCTCCGTAAGCTCTTTCAGTTTTGACTAAAAGCAACCAGAGAGATAGAATATGAGGGCCTCGTGTCTTTCTTTTATTTTCAAACACTAAGAGGACTTTAAGTGCTGGTAATACACGAAGTCACTACAATCGCAAAGTTATACTTGACCAAAGATTCCATTCCAGGCCCTGATGGCGTAAACTATTAGCTTCCTCTAACCAGCGTATCCCACGGATGTGTCTGATAGACAAAGACACGATTGTTTTTATGTGGTATTAAGGATGGAGAACCGATGACATTTTGGCAAGGTTGTAAGATCTGTCTCTGCTATTCCACATACACAAATTCCAGATCCTACAATGAACCTGGCGAATTCTTGCACAGGCGTGAATAAATACCAGCACAGAAGAGGGATGAAAAGTAACCCTTTATTAATTCAAAGTTTAACAGAAAGGCACGATCTTCGTGCGTCACAAAACACCGTCAACTTGCGGTGGGAAACTTAAATGTAGAATATAATTCAAGTCGAATAGAAATAGAATAGTGCTTGATTAGAACGTTAATTTACACCTACCAGGTTGACTCACGGAAACCCAACAGGTGGGATGATAATTCGAAATGGCCAAGAGGCTTACTTGCGTAACAGCGGGATAGCAACGAAACTTGCGCTGGCTAGCGAAAACACGCTCTGAATAAACTTAGAGTTTTACCCGTTTAAATATTCACTTCACTTAACTTTAAATTTACGTCCTGGCGAGAAAATACAACGGGAAGTTGAAAGGTTCAGGAAAGGTGTCAAACTTAAAATAAATTTGTTGTGCAAAATAATTGAAACCCTACAAGGTAACCCCGAGGAAGTTCTTGCACGTACGAAAGGAGTTAACAGAAGGACGTTTTAACTATTCATAAATTTTCAAACACAATGACGATGCATTTTTTGTTATTCAACGTTAAACTAAAAGCGTCAGAGACATAGCCAGTTAAAATTTCTCATTTTTAAGGTATATAGGTAAGGTGTCCAAACTTCATGTGAATAGAAAGTACACGCTAGAAATCAGGAAAATTCAAAAGCCGTACATAGATTTATCAAAAGCCGCAATTTAAAATTACTAAACAGCCTCGAATAGAAAAAATATTTACATAATTTTACAGTGATATTACATTTTATAGAATACTGGCAATTAAAATTGCTATACAAGGAAGGAAAGCTAACAGCATAATTTTATTTTTTGTGTGTATACAGTATGATGAAAGGTAGACATGATTAAATTTGTAGGTGGTTTAGGGTACGCAGCATGTAGAATTCAGTAGACAGAGCTGCTACTTCTGGCAACAACAACGGCTGTAAACCGGCCAGATATCAAGTCGAACTGAGTTTGAATGACAGATACAGGTACTTCATTCAGTTTGAATTCAAATCTGTGCCAGAGATGGTCAATCAGAGTGGCTGGCAAATGGTGGCATGACAGTACAACATCTTTATTGAAGAAGGTCGTAATAGCACGGACAACATGCGGTCGTGGATTATCTTGTTGAAAGACGGCGTCATACAAGCTTGGAAGATAAAGCGCAGTCACGGGTCTCAACATGTCAAAACTACTACAGCGTCTGTCCAGATTACCGGCCATGCCAAGAAAATGTGATCACGATGTACCAAGTGTTACCCATATCAGCATGGTAGGTGCTGGACCCACATGACAGTGACGAATGCAAACTGGTATAGGTATAGGTAAAAGTAGGGGGACACCAGATATTTACCAACAGGTGATCCAGGTGTTGTCCCTACTTACTAACTGTCCCGAAAAGCCTAGCTGGGAGCAGAAGATACTCGCTTCATGCGACCCCCTGCTCTACCACTGACAGCAGCCCTCGTTATACTTAACGCTTCTAAATGCGGATATGATTGTATAATGATACTGTACACAGAAACGAGATTCGTTTGAGAAAATGGCGTGTTGTCATTCGTGTCGCACCACTGTAGGCGTGTCAATCTCTGCTATCTGTTGTCAAAGGGAGTTGTATAATGGTCACGGTGCTGACAGTCCTTGGTACTGCAGGCATCGTCAAACTGTCCATGCGGATAGTTATCCTGCAAATAATCTAAATTCTTGACTCAGGATACATGCCGTGGGTTCATGATCCCACAAAGCCGAGATGACATGTTTGTCCTTTTGGGCGTTAGTGGTCCGGGGACACTATAATCCCGCATGGCGTTCTGTATGGCCATCCTGAACCCATCAATTCCATATCTGCTTAACATCCCTGGAATCCCACGAGCACCAATGTCGCTGTGCAATAAACTGCAGACCCGATAGGTTAGATGCTCCTGTGGTCGAATTCCGGCATGTGCTGGTAAGAGTTTTCCCATCCTAACCAATGCAGGACGCGACCTTTACACAAACAACCAACATTCAAAAGCTATTTCCAAATGAGCTGGTTTATGCACATGCGCGAGAATGCTAATCATTTGCTTATTTGAACATTTAGTAACTTTCATTCAAATTTGCCTTCATGGTGTAGCAATTTAAATTGCCAGCATTATAAATTAACGTGGTTTAGTGTTGGTCATGCTGCCCAACCGGTATAGTGGTTGCCGCTGACTGTCGTATCAAAAGGTCTGGGCTCGAATCCTGAAGAGTATAGTGTCAGTGCGCCATGGCAGCACTCAAAATATGTCGCGAGCTGAAAATGCGAGCTGAAATATGTCTTGTGTGGTTTGGTGGAAGGGAAGAGGGTTGGGAGACCCTCTGATCTGTCCCCTTGGGATGCTCTCCATCAAAATTGGAGGCGGAATTGAGCTACATCGCCCTGTCACCTGTAAAGTGGTCAAGGCTGTTGCCAGCGACAGGCTATATTGCGCTCCTTGCCATGAAGAATTTCTTTGTGCTTGAGTGGATGTTACTAATGTGATTTTTTATGACATACAAACTTTAAACTTTGATATGATGTACTGAAGGTTCTTTCATATAAGAAATCAAGCATTTTTACCGCTTATTAATACCCCTTCCAGATTCTGATTATAAATGTCAAATGTTTATAATAACAGTAAATAATAAAATAAGGAACACTTAGCGATCTTTACAAATGTTTAATATGTCTTCCGTTCTAGTGAAATTAATGTAGTCATTTTAAAATCTAAGCGAGCTACTTTTTAACTCTTTATTCTTAAACAAATAGAGCTTTGAGGAAAAACTACAATTTGATGAACGAATTATTTAAAATACATTCTTTCAACTTAGCATGGTTTTGTGTAAGAAATAGTACCTTAATATTTCTACACAACTAGTGTGAGGGCCAACATACAAGATAAAGCTAATTCTAATTTAATTAATTTATTGAAGGCAAATCAGGTCATGAGTTATTTTGTTCCTTCCAATGCAAAATGCGAATAAAATGTATTCACACCGTAACTAATAAGATTTCGAGGACATCATCAGTGAAAAGCATTGCTAATGTATTTACGTTTTCAACAGTTCGACAGCCTTATCTATCCTAAGAGTAATTTCGTTTTGGTACTAAGTGGTGGACATGGCACATAATTTGAAACAGTTTAAAATTGAACTACATATATTAAAAAAAATGCTGATTGTTAAAATAGCGTATCGTGTCAAAGTAGAATATTTCAAAAAATAAAATTATTACTTTTTGCAAAGTGAATCGTATTTAGGGGCCAAACAGCCGCAGATTGGTCATGCTTGCTTACACAGCTAAATCTCAACAGACGCCTACTATTGGTGTTCTCTAAACCTGCTATTGGTGTTTGCCCGAAGTGTTTTTGACAGAAGATCCGATCTTTGTTTCTTTATTCCTGCAGCTGTCTTTTTTGTGTTGCTAACCTCGTATGAACTGCTGAGGAGATTTCTCCATTCTGTAACATCGCAAACAGTTGACAAGTGGTAACTGACCGAATAGTTCCAGCTTGTAAATAATGAGGCAAGTTAATTCATAGATGTTCAATACATTCGAGGTCGGAATTGCTGGTCGGATCATTACGCTTTTCTGCTTGTGTGTCTTCAGACCATGAAATTAATCTTCAACATCGACGAGCCTATTTGCTTTTATCCATAACTACGTGAAGCATTTAAAAACATAATAAGTATGTGAAGCGTTTTAAAAACAGAATTTGTTCAAAACTTGTTGTTTAGTTAATCATTGCGAGCGCTTCTTTGTTTATCATAGTCTAATGACGGTGAAATTTATCTGTGAAAGGGTTTATTAAGGTAACAAACATTTGAATGGTTGAATATTTTTTTTCATTTTTTTCCAAAACTCTTTAGTATTATGCTGCACGAGGACTTGAGAGGTAAATACAAGGTCCACTTCAGATTGCTGCACAACATGAGAAGTAAATTTGTCAGCAGTTTGCAAAATTATCAAGAATATCTAAAATGCCAATGCCTGACAGATTTCTAAAAACGTAACCTTCAAATCAGTAAAAATGAATTTGAATGCTAGCGTTCAGATTTAGAAATATAAACTCCTGGAATTATAGAATTATTTTAGTTTTTTTTGCGTCTTCAAGTTTAAGACATTATTATTAAAAAACACATTATATTATGTTATTATTTCTCCATCATCCCTTTTTCTTGAGTCACAGCTCAATTGTATTTCTCTTTCTATCATTTTTAACGGCGTCGGGCATTAGAAGTTGGGATCAGTAGTTTCTAACCAGAAACCCATTCATGAAAACCAAGTACAGTCATTTCTTATCAGGTAGTGCTTTCAGCCACGGGCTTCCCTCCCCAAACTGAGACAGAAATTATTTGCAGTAATTGCTTAGAATGTCTGACGATTTTATTTATTATCATGCTTAAGATTGCTTAAACCGATCTGGCAGTTTCTTGTGTTTATCAAGCCGGTACTTGCCTTTAGATCTTCAATGACATTTTTAATTTACGGCAATATCAGCTCATATGAGGCAATCCACATCTGGATGAAAGCAAGATACAATAGAGCCTTGGATCACGAACACCCATCATAACGTACAAATTGTTTCTCGAACAAATTAGCTAAATAAAATGCTTCGGATGACGAACGGTGCCCCGAGTTATGAGCTTTTGAGTCAGAAACGAATGATTTGCAGAGGTATTTTGCTTTAACATTTAGAGACTCGTAGAAATATCATTTTGATATTTGCCATTGCTTAAGTGTCATTAATAAAGCCTGGAAGTAAGTGAACGTGGAGGATAATTACAGAACTTTCACTTCGGAGGAAGGACTATTACAGGATAATCAATTTAGCTTGAAGAAAATTATGGTCAGATTGTGTCAGGCAAGGGCTTGGACACTGAGTATTTCTTCGTTTTCTATGATATTGTACCTCTAAACAAAACCATGGACTTAAAAGCTAACAATGAAGACGTAGAAGAGTTACTAGGAGAGTACAGAAATGAATTCACCAACAAATGTTTGGATATAGGATCACAAAATGAATTCAAAAAGTAAGAGCTGAAACTCTTCAGAAAAGGAGCAAAAGGCAATAGTGGAGGATTGGTTTTCAGAAGAGAATGATTGAAGACCAAGTTGATTCTAATTCTTTGATTAGTGAAATTTATGTAAAATGTGGTAAGATTCATAGCTTCATGTAATGATATAATTCTGATAAAACTGTGGTAATGTAAAGCAAATCATTTTCTATGCCAATGCTGTATCTTAGTCTGCTAAAACATCTTTTAATTTATAAACACTAATAAAACATGGCGAACAAATTCAAAAGAAAGAAAGAAGTATGAGAGAAATGGATGTTAGTGAGCCTTAAGCAGAGTCGAATGGCGCTAAGAGCGAAAGAAAAGATAAAAGATAATGTCACAGAAAGACAGCTAACTAACGTTTTTATAAAAAGTCCCTTTTCATCATAACAATCGTAGGGCTTCCTTTAGTTAAAATTAAGATATTATTCAAATTTTTGTTATCTTTCCTGAACTCCTCAACTTCCCCTCGCATTTCCTTGCCTTGATGTAAAAAGTTAAGTGAAGTGAGAATTTAAATGGGTGAATCTGAGTTTATTTAGAGCTTGTTTTCGATAGCCAGCGCATGTTTCGTTTCTCACATTACTCTTACGCAAAATACATCCTCTGGCCATTTCGAATAATCGTCACGCCTGTTAGGTTTGTTGAGTCAACCTAAGTTAGCCGTTACTTAACATGCTAGACTTCAATTTATTTGTATAATAACGTTTAAGTTCCACCGCAAGTAGTCGATGTTACTGTAAAGTACGAAGAACGTGCCCCTTTGTTCTTAGTTAGATTTAATAAAGCGTTATTTACACCCTTCACTACTTCAGGCCTGTGCGAGAATTCGTCGTGTTCATTAGTAGGATCTAGCTTAATTTATGTGGCCGAAAAAGCTTAGATTTTATACAATAACATTGCCTCTTTTTTCTTCCTCATCTTTTTCCGTTTAAGCCGCCCATGCTGCTTCGTACGGGAAAGATAGAATTTAATTAAAGTGACGTTTTATTTAACCTGTATAATATTGCTTTTATTTTGTTCATTTATTTATTATAACATCAAATTTAACGATTTCCTTTATTTATGTGTTACGAACTTGAGTATAAATTACTATTTCCAATTTTAAATAAGCGTCCAGGAAAGAATTAATCAAATTCACATGATTTCCTATGGAGAAAATACTCTCGGTTTACGAACATTCCACAGAACGAACGGCTTTCACTAACGAATTAAGTTCGTGTACGAAAGTATCTATGACTGAACAGAATTACTAATTCGAACTGTCATATCCCGTTCCAAAGAAATAAACTCTTCTTTTCCTTATTATAATGGTAGAACAATTCCATGGATTGTCTGTCTTTGGAACACTATTCCCAAGTACTAATATGGAAGAGTATACTTAGAATCATTGTATGTTTTGTGTCGCTTATACCTAGTCTAATAGTAAGCACAGTTACTGTGCTTTAAATTCAAATTATGTTTTGTAGCACAAGCCAATATTGAGGATCATTTTATGTGTATTGCTACGTTGAGGTTTACAGAAGTTTCCTTAAATAATTAAATCAAAGGAACTGAGAGACTTCAATCTTTATTAAATAAATAACACCCTCATACAGCAAAATAAACAAGAAGTAGCCCAAGCAGTAAATGGCTCACCAGTGGCCGAGCGGTAAAGACGCTGAACACTGGTAGTTCGGTCAGAGGTTCGAATCCCGCGAACAGGCTGGCTGCATGGGCCTTTTCGTGGTTTTCCCCATGTAGAACGTGTATACGAGCCAGTTTCCCTTAGAAAGTCCTCCACGAAGGCAGCCATCCCTTTAGGCAGATAGCCCTCGTGTGCTTTGCCATAATTGAATAACCTAACCTAACCTAAGGAATAAATATAGAGGTAAGGCTAAATTTTCTTTAATACTTGAAGGGGAATATAGCAGATCAATCAAGTCGTTCACAAAGCGATAATCTGAAGCATTGATTATGGAGCAAAATTCTCACTAACAAAACAACGGCACACTTGCAACTGACTGCTGCTCATAGCCTCTTGAGCAACCCTTGTTTTGTTAGTGAGAATTTCGCTCCATAATCAAACGACAATCGGTGCAGAATTAAAGGATGTGAAATAGATTAAAGGAAATAAAACTTACACACGACATAAGTACTCATAAATTCCAAATTAATTATAATACACAATAAATTAATGCAAAATCGCTACACATAAAGCAATAAATAATTAAATAAATAAACAAAATCATGCACATTGAAAGGTTACAGAAAATATTACAAAATGTATTACACTAATATATTACAAAATGTATTGCAATAAATATATTATACTAATATATTACAAAATGTACTACAATAAATATACTACACAATGTATTACAAGTACTAAATATATTACAAAACACATTAAAATTGAACTGTGAATAAATAAATACAAATACTTCCAAAAATTTTCCGTGACAGACATAGCGGGCATTTAAAATAAGCTGATATTATTAATTGCTTATTTGTAATCACCACGCAATTACACAAACCTTTAATATTCTGTGTGAATATGATTTAACCTCTTAATTTTTTACTATCCTAAACCATTCTCTGTAAACCAATTTCTCAGGTACACTACGCAAAAAAAAAGGCGTTATTCTAACATAGGCATTTTGACACAAAATCGGACTTATTATGAAATGACATGCCAAGTTTTTTCCATATTTCGATTCTATGACTCAAATTATGCCTAAATATAAAATTTTGTAGTTTTTGGTGAGAAATTTATGGAGAAATTTAAAAATTTATCTTGGCGCATTTTTTTTCAGCTTGCGCCAAGTGTACAAGTGTAATTCACTTGGCGAACCTATTTTTCTTTCCTTTTTTTCACTGTAAAGGAGAGAAAAAATAGTCATCGTTTATACTGTCAAATAATTTTAACAAAGTACCTAAACCGCATTTGACGTTATTATCGCTTATAACGAACATGCCAAATTTCAAAACGAGCCAATAAGTAAATTCACGCATATCTCTGGAAATTTTGAATAAAAAACTGTAATTTTTTGCAGGTATTTTTTGGGTGAATTTTATTTGAAATGAACCTAAATTTCGAAATATGAAAGAAAGAATAAAAAAAGTTTAATGAAAAAATAAGATATGAATAAATATATACCAAATTCAATTAACATAGAGGAGCTAAAATTCTGAGAGCTAATTTTTTAGAAACTACGCTTGCGATTTTTTACAAAACTCGGCAGTTTGGCGTAATTGGAGTTTTAAATCAAAATATGGAAAAAATTGGCATGCTATTTCAGAAAAAGTCCGAATTTGTCTCAAAATACCTATATTAGAACAATGCTATGTATGAATCTAATACATATCCTAAATCGCGCTTTCGAGACATGAAGAACGCAAATTGAATTAAGTTTCGTCAATCGGCCCGGTAGAATCGAAGATATAAAACTGCCACATTTTTTTTCCCGCAGTGTACACGATAATACTAAGAGTTCAAATCAGAATAAAGAAAGAAAATATTTCTGATCATCTGAATCTTTGTTTCCTCATGTATTGTTTTTATTCTCATAGAAATTAGGATTAATTAGAATTTAAATATTATTGGAGACAGAAAATTTTAATTTAATTTTTTATCAATTAATTCTTTGGAATGGTAATCAATGAACTCATAATTAATGTAATGTAAATTAACAAATTTCCATATTTACAAACAGAAAGGCGAAACATAATTTAATAAACATGCTCTTTATTCTGGATTTCAGTGATTTTTTTAGTTCAATTCAGTAAGGAATAGAATAATTATTCCTCTTCTTGTCTTGACATTTCAATAACTAAGTCCAGATTGAGTATAACATTATCTCGAAAGCCCTTGTCCGTTTGCCTTGCTGCTCATGCCATATCCTGTCACTTTGCTGAATATAGTCTGTTCCCTATTCTTTTGTTTTCCCTGCACTTATTGTTTGTTCATCATTACAAACCGTACTTACTTAGGAATTCAATTACTTAAAAGCCTTAGTTATTGTTTCTCAGAAACAGGCAAACGTGATCTAAATAAGGCAATAAGTGAAAGATTTCTCTCCATTATTGAAAAAGCTTTTAGAATATTTTCCTGTCACCATTGCTGTAGAAATTTTCCATTTAAAAGCCAGCACAGTCACCTAATTTTCAATCCACTTTCCATTATGTTGCTTTCAAAGTAACGTAAGGTATCCATATATTCAATTTCGAAGTTTTCTTTCTGTCAAGACTTTGACGTTCTCCTGCTAGATAATAATTTTTTCTGTCTGCCACTGGTTGAATTTGGTGGAACCAAATCTAATCAATCTATGTCGATATCGTTATCTCAAATTTCTGCATTAATTAACAACGGTAGGGTTCATCGAGTTCTTCCCACATATATTTCTGGAAAGTCTTGAAACTCTATGTCACTAAAATCCTCATGTGAATATGCTCAATATTCGTTTTTTTCTTCTTTTAGAATTTCTAAATTTAATTGGAATATCACTTAAATCTTCCCTGTAATCGTCTTATAAAAATGTATTTCGTTCTTGCTTTGCCCTTTTATATCGTTTAATTGCTAGCAGAAAAGGGGTAATTTACCCAGAAGGGCTATTAATTTCATTTTGGCGGTGGTTCACTTTAAACGGCGTTTCACTTTTCATATCTTTGCCATCAAATATTAGAGCCCTGTATTACATTTAAAGACATTAAATAATGAAGAATCCGAATGAAGCATCGTAGGGTATCCCTTGCTCTGCATAACAAATTTATTTTAAGTCTGATACCTTTCCTGAACTCCTCAACTTCTACTCACATTTTCTCGCCAGGATGTAAATTTAAAGTTAAGTAAGGTGAGTATTTAAACGGGTGAATTTCTGAGTTTATACAGAGCGTGTTTTCGCTAGCCAGCGCACGTTTCGTTACTATCTCGCTATTACGCTAGTAAGCCTCTTGGCCATTTCGGATTGTTATCTCACCTCTTAAGTTTTTGTGAATCAACTTATTAGGCCTAATATAACGTCCTAACCCAGCAGTGTTTTATTTTAGATTTGAACTGATTTATATTCTAGGCTTAAGTTTCACTGCTAGTTGTCGGTGTTTTTGTAAAGCACGAAGATCGCGCATTTTTGTTCTCATTTGGAATTAATAAAGAAACATTTTCACCCTTCTTCTGTGCTAGTAATTAATTGCCGCCTGTGCGAGAATTCGCCAGGTTCATTGTAGAATCTAATTTAGTTTATGTGGAATAACAGGGACAGTATCTTACAGTATGTATGTTTCTCGCATTGTGAAAAACAGCGGTACTTAGAGACATCAAATTTCGAATAACGTAGTCCTCAACTCGAATGTGGGCACCTGGAAGCCCAAGTTTGGAATCTGGAATTTGTTTTAATATCCAATTCATATTTTGTAATACTTTAACGAACTTTTGATTAACAAATTCAACGATTTCAATGAGAGCAATGGTAACACCGCCCAAGAAAAAAAAAAAAAAAATTTTATCTCCAGCTCACGAGACACTGTGTTTTGGAAATTCTAAAGAAATGCTCTTTTTAAACATTTTGTGATATTACTGTTGAAATAAATTTTATGTTTTAGGTGCGAAGAACATGATATTTAATAAACGCCCTTTTGAGCCTAATATAAAATCTGAAAGCTTTCAGAATTTTTTTAATTACTAAATTATTTATTAAAAATTAAGAAATGGAAAATCTGATTTCCTAACGTCGTGCCGCCGTCTTTGTACATTGCAACAATAGTTCATCGACGCAACGCCAGTGTAATCCCTGTGTTTGTCCGCCATTTTGCATGCGAAGCCAGTGTCATGGCGTTGACATTTATTTGCCATCTTTGTACACGAGAACTTTGCACATGACACTAAAGAAGAGACTTCCACGGACAAAGTGAAAATTCTGTTTCTAAGAACTCTACTGTAGATCAAAGTACTGGACAAACTTGCGCCTAAACACGATATTTAGCATGCTTTGGTAAAACTACGTTAGCTTTGAAATTCTCCATTAAATTAATGTATGCCTCACTACATAAAAGGAGAGATTAATAAATCTTCCACTGCTAATGGCTGGGATCACTTTTAGAAAAGAAAGATTATATTGATTGTTAGTCATTCTGATATTGCTTTTATTTTACTAATTATACTGTAAAGCATTTATTTATTTTAATAAACCGGCTATTTTATTCAATATCTATACTGTCATTCCTCCCTTTCCGTTTTCCTGCCAGAATGCTAATTTTAGTTGGCGCTTATTTAAATGAAGGTAGAAAGAGATAGATAGTATTTTTAAAGGGGAGGTTTTGGATTGTCTAGTCAGAGTGTATTCCCCCTGCTGTAGGCCACGTTACTAGTTGATATTTTACGTTAGCAGTCTGTCTTCGTTGCTGCTTTATTGTTGCCATTAGTGCTTTTCACACCGGCATAGGTTTGAGCCAACGTGTGCGCTAATCATTTTTTGTGTAGCCCTTTGGGCTATCTTAAGATTTAAATCAGTTTTCATTTGAAATTCCTTGCTTTTGAGTTTTGCATAAATGCTGGCTGGTTTTTGTAAGCCCAAGAACTGCCTTCTGTTTAATTTTATTGAGTTCTTAATAAAAGGGTCTTTTAAACCCTTCTTACGTTTCTGTTCTTATCTAGACATAGCGATAATTTAAACATATAGATTCTTGACTTAGTAGATGCTACTTAAGAGAATGAGACTGTACAGTACAATGGGGAAAAAAACTTTTTTTTTACAGTTAATGATTTGCTATTTGAAATCTTCCATTTTACCAAAACAGTTTTGATTTGATTTGGTTTATTTGATTATGACAAAGCATTCGAAAGTTATCTGCCGAAGGGGAGAGATGCCTTTTGGACAACTTCCCAAGGAAACCTGGCTCGTATACATGTTACATACGGGGGAAATCACGAAAAACCCCATACAGCTAGCCTGGACCGATCTACCAGTGTTCAGCGACTTTACCGCTCGGCCGCTGGTCGGCATCCAGCAGTGTAGATTAAGCAATGAGACTAGATTTTAGGAAAATCAAAAAAGAAATAGTGTTTCACGATTCTGTTACTTTTAGACACCTCTTGAATATGGAGACCTTTTTATTTCCTTGGGAAGTAAAGGAAGTATTGTAATGACGAAAAATTCTAGGTATCATATTTCAACGAAAATATCCATTTTGACCTCTATCGGATGCACTTTAACGGTGTTTTTGCGTGACATTTGTATGTAAGGACAGAATAAAAGACTCTTTTTCCCATAAAAACAATTTAAAATGGACTCAGGAGAGATTACTTCATGGCGTCTATACGTACGTACGTTCGTATGTACGTACGTATGTACGTATGTATCTCGCATAACTCAAAATCGAGTAGCCTTCGAAAGTTGAAATTTTGTATATTATAACATGTAAATGTGCACCTCGCTTTTTAGTCGCATATATATATATATATAATAGTCGAGTAATAGAGTAGGTATATATATATATATGACTTGCTCAGTTTTTTTATTCTTATATGTTGGTAAATTGAGCATTTTTTGCTTTAAAAATGATTGAATTATATTGTTCTTATCTTCCGGTTTAGGTTTTTATGACTTTAGTTAATCTGCATGTAATATTTGGAGAATTATCAACAATTTAAAAGTTGTTTAAGTGCGGCTAAGCCTAACTTTTTTTACCAAAGCAGCCATATTTGTTTACATTTGAAAATTAGCAGAATAGTAGGTTTGTTGCCAATCTAGACAAATCAAGCTTCGCAACAACAAACATAACATCTTCTTTTATTATTACGAATTAAATCATGCTAGATCCATTCTGGAATTATAGTTTAACTTATTAAATTATCCCATATATTGATTGAACATAGGGTCCACAACAAATTAAGTTCGTTTCTACGCCTTTAGTGTTTTTTTGCCGAGAGAGACCAAAAGGAAACTTTTAGTTTTGTGCACCGAAAAATCTGTCTCCTTGCTCGGTGACCGAATTGCTTATTTTTGCTTAGAAACTGTAATTTTAATTGTAAATTTTATAAAATTGTTTTAACTGTATTTGGTGTTTTTCTATATCTTTCAAATGTTAATGAAAATATTTTGAGTTTTTATGTATTTTTTCCTTGTCGCCATGTGTGAACTGAATTAATTGAATGAGGAATATATCTCTAATGAAATTCGAGTAAATAAGTTTAAATGAAATGCAGAAAAAAATGCGTATAATTTAATATTCCGTACAAGGAGATCATGTGATGTCCACATGAGCTTTTTTTTCTTACCAACTTTTTATTCCTCTTTTTTTATGTGCGGTTCACATGGTATTTTACTTACGAAGTTGGAATAAGGAGCAGATTAACTTATGTTTTTAGCAAAATAACTTACGTCTGGGTAATGAATATTCCCTTTTTGGTAGAAATGTAACAGAAAATTCAATAAAAACAAAACATTTCAGTAAATAAAGATTTTTTCCCATTTATTGACCTAATGTAATTTAACGGGCAACCTTCATTAAAAAGGCGTGGCTGTTTGTTTATTTATTTAGTTTTGTCTGTATTTCGAAATGCTTCTATGATTAAATATTTTTTGACTCACGATTTCTCTGACTCACGGTTTCAGTTAAAAAACTAAATTAAATAACGTAGGCTTTACTTAAGAAAATTTTAGCTACGTGGCATGTTTTAGAAAAACGTACGAAGCTTACATTTTTATACGGATTCTGTAAGAAAGACAAGTGCCTTCTGTAATAGAATTGATAAAATTTTAAAATATTCTCATAATATTAAAACGGTGATTAATTAAAACTCTGGGGTACCATATAAAAATACAGCTCCTCATGACAGGGTTTTTCGAATTAAATATATTAAAAATCTCCGTTTTAACACCGGAGTTGTTATTAGTCTCGAAACTCATTTTTTGTCCGATCGCTTTGTCAGGACTGAGTGTTCTGTGCGTAGTTTTGGCAAACATCTTCGTGAACAGCTGAAAAGTCCTTAAGTCCTGATCTGGAACAGGGAGCTGAATGCAGCTATGTTCAGGTGGTAGATACTGTGATTAAATGGTAGAAGAACTGCATTTGAAAGGTATTTAAAATCCTCTTTTATTCAATCACTATTATTTACAGACCACTTCCCAACTCGGGAGGGATACAGAAAGTAAAAGACTACACTTGGGTCTAAATGAACAATCAGATAAATTTAAACTAAAGCTAAATAGAAATTTAATTGATCTTTGCTCACAGAGCTCTACGCGGAGTTGGCCTCTAACTAAATGGTGTGTAGCAAGATTTACTAATACTAGCACACTTGGATTTATTTCAATAAGCAATCACGTAGTAAGCACTATGGCTTAGAATTTAGCTGCTAGCTGGTCAGGCGAACGTCGAACAGAATGACCGTGATCTGAGACTAAAAGCTCTCTTCACACTGAGAGGTTTCTACCACTGGTTTAAATAGTACTTGGCTCTACTTGAAATTAGCATAAGCTGAAAACGCGCGCTTCTTCTGACGGGAGGTTGAAACATGAGAAGAGATAGAAAGATTTAAATTAAAATAAAACTTTGTTAGTTTAACTAAAACCTTACAACTTTTCAAATTGTTACCACCAAATTTCATAATGCTGTACTGTTAAAAAAATAAATTATGAAAAATCTGAATGTATGTTTATACGTTTCTCGTACATTGGAAAAACAACAGCACCTAGAGTCATCTATTGTTTCATACAAGTAGTGCTCCACACGAACATGGGCAATTGGAACACCGAATTTTGAATTCCTGATTTGTTTTTGATTTATTTGCTATTTTGTATAAATTTAACGAACCTTTTTTTAAAAAACTCAGCGATTTGAAAGCAAGAAGTGGCAGCAAAATAAAACATTTTCATCTCCGACGTGCCAAGCTGTTGCCATCCGGCAAAAAGTAAAGATTGCTTTACTTTTAGCAGTAAGATTACCTTAGAGTAAAGATTAGTAAAGTCAGCATTTCGAGCTTCGCGTAAAGTAAGTAAGTAAAGATTACCTTTCAGTTTTAATCAAAGAGGTTAGAATACACGGAGTAAGCCTGATGTCACAAAATTGAAGGTAAAGAAATCTCAGCAACGTTACTTGAAAGTTACGCTTTGAGTTTCCGGGGAAATGTCGTTTTGGAGATGCGATATTAAATTATTGAAGGTGCTAAGACAATAACAACCAGCATAATAATTGATAAATTCCCAGGACTAGTTTCGAAGGGTAAATATAGAACCTTCTTCTTCAGCTGCAGGCATGTATATAACGAAAGAGAAGCCTGTGCGCTTGAGATACTAATAAGAGGAAGGAAGTTAAGCTCCTGGCATCATATATTGATAAAAAATGGGAACAACTCTGAAATAATTTTTAAAAACTGAGGGTAAAGATGGCTTAGAAGTGGGTCCGTGAAATGAAAAATAGGATTTTTTGGCCAGCAGTGTCCCAACAGAGGATTCATGTGTTTTCTTTTTTCCTAACATATTGTTGCGTTCTTACGGGTTCGTGGAGTTGGAGTGATTAACGAGAACACTTGATGAAGAAGGGAAACAATTTATTTGCTAGTCATACTCAGGACAGCTCCAAAAACACGTCTACAGTCGTCGAAAAACTACGACAAGCACACTGAAACAATCAGCAACACACAGCCTTCAGGCTATCAGATTATAACGGTGAAGACAGCTTCACGGCAAAGCACTATAGTGCAGCTCCCGACTCGATTCGGTTGTTCTCGGAACTCAACGTACTCTCAAGACTCTCAACGCTACAACTCGCGATGCTGTCCATAGCCTCAATGATGCACACTCTTGATGCACTCCACTACCAACTCGACACTAGACTGACAATCAACTCGATAGACTACGAGGCAAACTCTCGATGCACCAACTCGCGATACACTCGACGACCAACTCGACACTCGACACTAGACTCGATAGCCTCAGCGATGCACTTCATGATCCGCTGACAAGGCATTAGTCTGCTACGTTGGGTACGGGCAGTGTTTATGTAGCTTTTGTCCTGCCTTTGAGAACATTCTGGGCCAAACCGGTAAAAATTCGTTCTAGAATGTTCTTCATCCGTCTGTGGCACATCGCCAATTTTTCGCGAAATGTCATCTAATGGGCGATTTTGCGAAATATGGAAACCCTGCCTTCCCTTACTATTTTTTGGGAACCCTAAAGCCGCCTTGCAGGGAAACCGTCATACCGCGGATGGACATTTCGTTCATATTCCTTCGAGCAAAATTTCAAAGCTGTCTTAGTTTGACCTTTGTAAATTACGCCATACGGCAAGGAATTCTATATGTACCTCAGAGGTTCATATCCGGAATAGAATATTTAAATAAATTGCGAATGCTATCGATAGGAGAAAAATGCCTGGAAATGTTTTCCAAGCAATTTTATCAGCTGCAAATTTATAAATATTACTCTCATTCTTGTTGCCTTAACACCTCCGATAATCTTTATTCCACATGTTATTTTAATTCAAGGAAAGCGACGTTTATGTATGTTCAAAAGTAGTGGTCTTTGGAAGGCTGTTGCCGCAAGAGGCTTCATTGTAATAGTCAGTCATTGTTTCACTTAGTTTATTTCCTCTCATGAACTCGTTCGTTGTTTATAATTATATGAGTTAAATCCTTCATTTTCGGAACCTTAGCGTGAACTGCATTGCCATTAATGTGTAAAGATAAAAAAGATTATTCGAATTTCTAGACTTAATTTAACGCGTCTTATATATTTAATTAAATGCTGTGAACACACGTCCATTACTTTCGAATGCATTTTAACTGGCTGACGCATCGCATTTTTGTGTGCCAGTGGTACGAAGGAAAAGTTCCGCAGACATTTTAATGAACTATTTGTTCTTTTCCGTGAGAGATTACTCGCAACCTTGACTCTATTCCAGTTGCAACCATGACCGGGAGCTATAAGCAAGCCACACGTCCAACAATGGCCGCACATTTGCGACAGATTTCCATCAATTATTACTTCGGTTGAAATTCGATCTTTTTCTTCGCATGGAACTTGACGTTTCGTCCCTGCTAACTAGCGGTGGGAACTGGCGGTCATCGCTTTGAGAGGACATTAACCTCCTGAGGTTAATAACTTAAACGTGGTGACTTAGCATTATTGCAAACGATGACTTGGATTCGGTTTATGACTCAGCGTGGAATGTGTAGATATTATCAAAAGAACACTGACGGTGCTGGTATTTTATTGGTGTTATCACAGGCGTTATTTTAATTCTCATTCATTCTGCCTTATGTGCAACAGGGCCTCGATCTATGTTCATGAAGCGATCGTTTCGTCAAAAGAATGAAGTGATAGATTTTATTCAAAATCTTCGCCAATCTAAGATTGATTTTCTGTATTAGTTTAATTTTTTACACTGGAGGATTTGTTGGAACACTGGAGGAAACGTCTTCCAATTTGTTGGCCAGTCTTCAAAGCCATTTTTAGAGTCTCTGAATCAAATGATCTTCAAAACTTTCCTGCCAACCACCAATGATCGTTGAAATTTGAATATTAAAGTACAGTCAATTGGCTATTAACCGGGTTGCGGATTAATCATGTCCTGTCAAAAAATAAAAAATGAAGTTCGTTTATTACAGAACGAGGGAAAAAATTACTATCCGAAAACCTCAGTGTAAAACAAATATAAAAGTTAAAATAAAAGTACAGGAAGAAGAAAAAAATGCATGGGCTAATAGCAAGTGGTACCAAATGATGTCATAGTGTTTGAAAAATGATTTTATCTGCAACAGTACAAGATTTAATCATACGCATCTCAAATCTATAAACATTATGGAGACATTAGGCATTTTTTGAAAGAAGGAGAGATGAAAAATTAACACTGCCCTCGGCGGAACTCGAGCCACGGACCTCTCGAATACGCGCCGAGCGTGCTACCACTGCACCACGAAGCCATGTTAGGAAAGCGGGA
Organism: Stegodyphus mimosarum; assembly: GCA_000611955.2. Lineage (NCBI taxonomy): Eukaryota > Metazoa > Arthropoda > Arachnida > Araneae > Eresidae > Stegodyphus > Stegodyphus mimosarum. The sequence continues at coordinate 321,029 of KK113786.1, forward strand.
GAAGTACCTTATATACTCCCTCTTTTAAAGGGCAGCTGGGGATTAGGGGACTCAGTCGCCAGATCCTGGTGGTGGACAATCCTCACCCATCACCTTTTTTAGTTCGGGCACCACTGTAGACACGTTAGGTTTTTTCGAAGCAGGAGAGAGGAAAAATGAGCAGTTCCCTCACCGGGACTTGCACCACGACCCTATCGAATACGCGCCGAGTGTGCTGACCACTACACCACGAAGGCATGCTAAGAAGGCGGCAGAAATACCTTATAACATTTTTTAATTTTCTCTGTTAAAAGTAAGTTTTTTAGTTGCAAAAATAAATCAAGTTGTAGAGTCAATACGTTTTATTTATTTATTTATTTTTTTTTTGAAGGAAGAGACGTGAAAAATTTACATCGCCCTCGCCGGGACTATAAACTTGGACCTCTTGAATGCGCGTCGACTATGCTTTCAGTTCAGCCACGAAGGCACGTGGAAAGGAGAGAAAAATTACATATATATTCCTCCTTTTAAAGAGCGAGGAATTGCCGTATATCACTTTTTAGTTCGGGCGCCACTTGTAGTGTCAGTAGGCTTTTTTGAAGCACGAGACGTGAAAAAAGTGCATTGCTGTTTCTGGAACTCGAACCCAGGACCTCTCGAATAGGCGTTGAGTATACTTCCAATTACACCACGAAGGTATGCGAAAAGCGTTGAGAAAATATCTTACGAAGTGTAGCCAGTAATCTTTAGTTTCACATTGACTTCTAACAAACTGCAAAATTAATATAAACAAAAGTGATTACTTACGTACTATCCAACCGGCCGTAAAACTGTCGCCAAACAGCGCGATTTAGAGCTAGGTATAGATAAGCATAACGTCACAACATACGCATAATATTTACACTTTCGTTCGATGTAAATCCGATTAATACTCGAAAAGCTAAACTTGTTTGTATGAGCAAGGATATAAAATAAATGTTATCGTTGATATTTTACCTTTTCGTTTTCAAAAAAAAAATTTCTTATACAATTGCTGTCTAGTTTATTTACAGCTCATGGGAAGAATTAACATCTGCTAAGTGAAGGTAAGAAAAGCTGGATATGGTCGACAAAACAGTCATAAGTTAGAAAAATTATCTGCAGGAAGCTTGTCCTCATAGATTCTAAATGGATTTTTGGTAAAATTTAGAGTGTGTAACAAAATAGCAGAAATAACAAAAAATCGACGAAAACGTTTTTTGCAGTTGCAAAAACGAGGCGAGTCAAATACTTTCGAAGCAGTGGCTGTTTGGTGAATTGGGCAGAAGGACTGACGAATGTTATATTTTAAGAGTTGCAGATGGAAATGCGACTACTGCGAATTCCGCAGAAATGGTTGGCGCCATTTTGAAGCGATTTCTATTAAGTTTCATGGTTCTATGGTAGCCAACTTTCATGGTCGGGCTAATATGTAAGTGCTTAAAAGTGCTGTTTTCTTTACTTTAGAAAATTGATTTAGTTTACGGAGTCAAATTAATTTATTCTACAGATAAAATTTTTTCAAAATGTAGCAAAACCGTAATACACCCTGTAGATTGAAAGGCGCTGAAAGAATGGTAATGTCACAAGCTTTATTACTGCTCTGGTTAGAACAAATAGTTTTCCTACTTTCAGAGGCATTTTTTTTTCTTTTTTTATTATTATTTCTATCCAATCTTAAGACTAAAAGATATAAAATACGTTTTAGGCTATACAGCTTTAAATAAATAAACTAATTTGCTTTTAAAGCAGTGACAATATCCTTGGTCATATGCTGCTAAAAATAAAATCGTGGATCTCCTATATAAGGATTGTCATTGTCATATTAGGATCCCAAAGCAGCCATTTTTAAGGAACATCAGAAATGACAGAGAATGATTTATTCGATTCTCTTAAGATTACTTAAGGAAGTCGAATGAAAAGAAAAGAAAGTTTTGATTTCTTCGGATATTTTTCGGAGAACATCCTTGACGCCAAAAAGGGAGAAACAGCTTATTGTGGTATGGCAGGCAATAGTTGTCATTCGATGACGTACTTCCTCTAGGGAGACAGCTGTAATACTTTTCCCTTGCTAAGGGATTATCTGTAGTATTACTTGTTATCTGTAGTATTTATTAGTAGTATTTATTATTGTAGTATAGTAATTAGTGTTTATTAGTGTAGTATTTATTATTGTAGTATTTATTCTGTAGTATTTATTATTGTAGTATAGTAATTAGTATTTATTACTGTAGTATTTATTATTGTAGTATTTATTCTGTAGTATTTATTATTGTCGTATAGTAATTAGTATTTATTACTGTAGTATTTATTATTGTAGTATTTATTCTGTAGTATTTATTATTGTAGTATTTATTCTGTAGTATTTGATTATCTGTAGTATTTACTTCCTTTGGCATGATGAAATGTTGCCCATACCCTTAAAAAAGCCAAGTTGGAGCAACCAAGGCTGTTCTCCGAACAATATCCATTTCCTCTTCTGAAAGTTTTGATTTAAAATTATTAACAGGATCATGACTTTACTTTTAGCCACATATAACCGAGTATACTGCGAGTGATAGCTAAAGAACTATTTTTAAATTTTGAGTGCATTCAGTTAAAACCATTATAATTTAAAAAGCACTTTCAGTTTATCCCGACATCTGTTAGAAGTTTATTAAACTGTATAAATTTGGAATAAGAATTACCATAGAATTATGCTTGTTTTTTGAAGCTGTAAGATCCACTGTCTATCTTTTGTGTGAAATCTGGAGACTAGTGACTGTACAGAAACTACCCTTTATTACACTCTTTAGATTATTTACAATGCGTCAACTCGACGCTAACACACTACGCCTCTGCTTGGACGGTAACTGTAACAGTAAGAATGAAACTAAAAATATGAAGTAAGTATTAACAAGAAGTAGAATTACGCTACAGGGCTCAGACAAGCCTGTTTCCTAACAGAGCGTTGATAAATGTGGGAGGCAACAAAATAATAGCCGTTGCTCCACGTTTAACCAGCAATAGCTGCTAAACCGAAGCTCGTGTTACAACACGCACAGAGTTTTCCCGGACTTTCTAACTTTAAACATTCTGGCACTGATACTTAGGGGAATGAAGGCTTATAGGAAAAAACTTCAAATTGAATTTAACTGATTATTTAAAATAATCACAAATCCCTACAAAGTTATTACATAAGCAAATTTAAAATTTTCCGGATTAAACTCGGAAATTTAAAAATAATTTTTTAAAATTCTCACGCTGCATGCATCTGTATAAATCTGTAGCACATTTTGAGAAATGTTGCTTATTTATAAAATAGTATTAACGGTCTGTGATCGAATAAATTCAATTTTCAAAAAATAATACATAATGATACGTAAAATCCTCCTCCCACAGCTTGATACAAGTAATGTACTCTTGCAATCTGAAAGACAAATAGATATTATGAGGCATGCAAAGGTAATAGCTCCCAAACTTGGAAATTTGCCATGCTCTTTAACGCTCTGGTAGCATATCGTAAGATAATGGAAATGAGAAAAATGTAAAACGCGGGCTATAGACATTTCTCAAGTCAGGAACAATAGCGTGTAAGAATATCACAGTTTCAGTCAGCTAAAACATACTCCATTGTAACGTCTACTGCTATCTTTTGAACTAATCTGGCAAAAATATTTAAATTTTATGACCTTTTGATAAGGATTACACAAAGCGGGAATTTACAATGTGTGAAACAGTTGGCTTCATATTTCATCGACTCCGAGAATACCCAGAGGTACGAATTTTTGTGGAACCTATATAACTGTAATTTTTATGGAACCCCCTACAACTATAATTTTTGCAAAAAACCTAAAATATACTTTTTATACAATCCCTAAAAATATATTTCCTTATTGGGAAACACTTAAAACTATAATTTTTGTGAAATCCCTAAAATTATGATTTTTGTATGGGGAACCTTTAAATACTATAAATTTTCTGGAACTCTTAAATCTACGATTTTTTGCGGAATCAAGAAAGCTATAATTTTTTACAAACCTTAAACTATTATTTCTTTTCGTGAAACACTTAAAACTATAGTTTTATTTTGGTGGAAACCTTACCAATTTCAAAATAATAAATATTAATATGTATTGAAAATATTTCAATATTACACGCAATTATGTGCATTTAATGCTGAAAAGAAAACGTTATTTTAACTCATAAAAATATACTTAATTCGAATTATTTTAGGTAACAGTAAAAATGGAAATAACAAATATTAATTAATTAATTATTTTAAATAGATATTTTTGCGATCCTCATGGTATTAAAATATTATTAGTCTTAAGGGGACTATTAATTTCATTTCGGCATTTTGCGTTGGTTCACTATAAATGTCGGTTCACTTTTTAAATTGCTGCCACCAAATATTAGAGCCTTGTATTATATTTAATGAAATTAAATAATGAAGAATGTGCATAAATGTATATATCGCATTGTGATAAAACAACGGTACCTTTAGGCATCCAATTTTGAATATTGAATGTTTCCACCCGAATATGGGCATCTGGAAGCCCAAATTTGGAATTTGTTTTGTTATCTATTTCATATTTTGTAAAACTTTAACGAATTTTTGATTAACAAATTCAACAATTTCAAAGCGAGCAATGGCAACACTGTACGGAAAATATATTTTTACTTCCAGAGTGCGAGACTGTGTATCGGAAATTCTAGAATTATGCTCATTTTAAAATTATTTTGCGATATTGCTGTTGAACTGAATGTTACGGTTTAAGTGCGAAGAACATGATATTTAATAAACAAAGGTAACACACAAAACGTTAAAAAAACGCCCCTTTGGGAGTAATGTAAAATCTGAAAGCTTTTAGATTCTTTTATTTATTTATTTATTTATTTTTTCTGAATTTAATTTTGATTTGCGAAGCCTTTAGTGGATTTGTTTCACACCTCAGTGTTCAGCCGAATAATGTTTGAAAACCATTGGTATTAGAAGATATAAAGGTGGGAAGAAAAGTCTATTGTTTTACTTCTACTAATTGTTTTAAAAAACTAAAAAGGCCAGACATGGTAATTTAGATTGTCCCCCCCCCCCGATATTATTTTTTTTTCTCTCTGTCATTGCGGTAACCGAATAGGGGTAAAATGAGGTAACAGTTAGAGAGAATAAAAGCTTTTATCTTTACTGTTAAAGAAACGTATTCAATTATTTCACATTATACGTCCTGTTCTTATCACTTCTAACTCAAGCAAACTAACTACTTTTGAAATGAAAGATATCATCAGCAGTTAGAACGAGTTCGTCTCTAGAAGTTTTATGTTTTAATTTATCTCCAGATTGCTTTGAAATTCCGAGGAGTTCTTACCATTTTATTTTACTTTTTCAAGGAAGTGTCTTAACTGTGAACTTCTTCAGCGATGGCAATGAAATAAGGTAAACAAATGAGTCCATTTTGTCTGGAAAACCAAAACGTGCAGGCCTATTTCGTGAGGGACTAATGTGGGTCACGTGGACGCTACGTGCAGAAGGGATGCGTTTTGATCGGTCACTGCAAGCGGGGGACGTAAGTGATAGGGAACAAAAAATATAAAAATTATATGACAGTTCGCTTTTGGAAAGCTAAACCAGCTGTGCATTTGAAACATTATTTAACCAGCTGCTCTAAGTGGCCTACTCTATATTTCTTATATTGAAACCAAGAGGCCAGATTTTTAGTTTATACCTTGAGTTTGAATATCACTAATTTTTGGCCATTATTTTCTTTCTCGTTTCTTCTTTACAATATCCTCACTTTAATACTGGATTGAAAGCCAGATCTTTGTGTGCTGCTTTTAAAAAATTTTAAATTCATGTCGTTTTACCCGATAATTAGTTTCTTATATTAACGAAACATTAAAAATAATTCAATGTAAATATTTCAGTAAATATCAAACTAACAACCTTTAGAATATTAAAAATTGTGAAAGGAATTTAGAATTACAAAGGGAATTTAGAATATTAGGAATTACATAGGGAAATTTTTCAGCAACTTTGTAAGATTTTACTTAAACTAACAAAGTTTTATTTTAATTTAACTTTTTCTATCTGTTCTTATTTCAACTTCCCGTTAGAAAAAGCTCGCGTTTCAGCTTTATGCTAATTTAAAGTGGAGCCAAGTTTATATTTAAACGGTAGGTAGGAACCTCTTAGTGTGAGAGAGCTTTTAGTCTCAGACCACTGTTACTCTGTTCAACGTTCGCCTGACCAGCTAGTATTTAAATTCTAAGCCGTAGCGCTGTTACGCTATTACTTATTGAAGTAATTCTAAGTGCGTTAGTATTAGTTAAATCTTGCTACGCACCATTTAGTTTAGAAGCCAACCTCGCGTTCATAGCTCTGTGAGCAACGGTTATTTACTTTCTATTTAATTTTAGTTTAAATTACCTGATTGTTCAGTTTAGACCCAAGTGCGGTCATTATTTTCCCGTATCTCTCCCGAGTTGGGAAGTGGCTATATATAATTGTGGTTTAATAAAAAAGGATTTTAAATCCTTCTTTAGTGCAGTTCTTCTACCACTAAACCACAGTTTTCTACCACAGAACATAGCTGCATTCAGCTCCCTGTTCAAGATCAGGTCTTCAAGTTTCACGAAGATGTTCGCCAAGAATATGCACCGAACACTCAGTCCTGACAACTTTTAAGCCTCAGGAGCATATTTTTGATCAATTACATTATTTTCTTGTGATAAGTTGAGGTTAAGCTTCTTACCGCTAATATCATATAACAAATTCTTTATGATTTAAAACAAAAAAACTTACATATAAACAGTGCTATTGCGCCATCAGTTATGCTTGCTAGTAAGTATTAAGCCTAAAGACCTTTAGAATATTAAGAATTGCAAAAGAAATTTAGAACTACTAAGGTAATTTAAAAGTATTACGAATTACGTAGGGAAATTTTTCAGTGACTGTTAAGCCTCAGGTGCATATTTTTTATAAATTTCATTATTTCCGTCTGATGAATTGAGGTCAGGTTTCTTAGCACTAATATCATGTAACAAATTCTTTATGATTTAAAACGAAAAAGTTTGCATATAGCCAGTGCCATTGCGCCATATGTGATCCTTACTGTAGTCTGTTAAAGCTCTGCTCAGATGAGCGTTTTGTCGTCATAAGGTTTTGTTCTTTCAGGCATAAAAATCACAATGTCCATTCACACCATCAATCGTTTTAAGTCGTAGCCAATCAAGGAAGAAAAATATGTGCATCCAGTAAATGTGTAGCTGACTCGGAGAGACCGTTGATCGACGTTTACTTCGCTAATGATTGGTCGGCGCTTATATCAAGTGGCATAAATTTGAAAAGTTAGAACATTTAGGCAAAATCTTCAAACCAGTTTTTGTGACTTAGCAAGGTCTGTTTGCATAGCATCGAAACTCGGCTTAGACCACTTATGATTTTAAAACCACTGTTCGAACGAATGCACTTCAAGGCCATTTTTTCCAAAGCCGTGTCTGATAACCAAGGGAACAAACTGAGGAAAAAAGTCGAACCTTCTAATTTGTCAAAATTCTCTAATATTTTTTATGCGATAATCACGACACACGTTACGAGAGTAAATGAGGGAAGGGTCACTACATTCTTAGCCTAAAGTAGCACACTTTAGTGATTCACTTAAGTTACGAGGTAACCAATAGTTTGTCAAATATATGTAGCATACGACAAAATGATAATGCGTTCCAGATTATGCTGGATAATCCTGAACTTTAAATCAGTATCCTTCTTACAGATATTTTGCAAATATGATAAATATTCTCAAATGTTACAAGTAATTTGAAAGAAGTTTTAAGTGTAGCTTCATCGAATCAGGTTTACAAGATAATTTTATGGTTTCAGGATTTAAATATGTTCAATACTCAGTAATCTTGCGCTCTAGAACGTTTTGCTTCTTTTAGAAACCTAGTGCTCGGAACGATTGGTTTCTGAGAGAACTTCTGGATTTCTAGGCCAATTGGAGTTTCTATTTGGCAAATTGCACGTTACAACTAAATAATCTGTAAGGTTTAACGATATCCTTGTACAGAAAAATATGGAAGATAGTTTAATTAAAAAAAATAGTTAGATACAGGAGAACTATCTGATAACAAATTAGCCAATGATGTACTATTATATTTAGAACTATGTGTAACAGCTAAAATATTAAACAATAATCTGGTCATAAACTAAAATTAAATATGGGCTTAAAGTTTCTTCTTTCAGGAATAATTTTCTCTCTCAAATATAGAGCATCAGTAGGCAGCAACAAATCATAACAGCTAAAATAAAAAACATGCAGCAACAAATCATAACAGCTAAAATATTAAACAATAATCCATATTTCATCAAAGGTCACGCATTTACATTACCTCCCGCTAAACATATTCAAACAGTGTTCTACAAAATGTTTTGCCTGAGCCGCTTGCCTCGACAAAAGCTGGTAAACATTATGTTCTTTAGCTTTTTAAGTTTGTAAATCCTGGTTTACTATTTTATTTATTGTTGCTACAGATATAATTAAAGACTTTACACTTGATTTCTGCGTCGGAAGATTTTCTCTTGTTACCAATGATTTAACTTCACAAACATTAGAAATAGTAGGTACTTTTATAGGGATTCATTTGGAGTCTTCTTTGCATGTAGAAGTAAGAATTGACTGTTTTTCCTTTTCCGATTAATAATAATGCTTAATTTACAATTAAACCAAGCTTTTTAAAACGACGCTTTTCGCAATGTTTTTGAATTATTGAATAGGAATATTTCTCTTCGTAAAGAATAAAAATATAGCCTTCAACTCACAGCTTGTTTACATGCGACATTTTGAAAGAAGAATAAATTTATGAGTAGCAGATGATATTTCTCATTTCAACCAATAAGTTTATGCTAGAAAGTTTTATTGCAAATCATTTGCTTTTTCAAATTTTTTATCGAAATCGTTCTAAAAATATGTAAACACCCTCTGTATATGGAGAAGGAGTAAGTATGAAGCTAGTGGAATGCTTTTTGATTTTCTTATTATTACATCTTGTGTAATAGCAAGTACATGGAATAAGAAATATTGTGATGATTATTTAATGTAATACTATTATACGAGTACTTCCGTTGTTCTTTAAGCCATAGAGGAGGATATTGTTTTAGCTCGACATATAAATCTGTAAACATGGCCATGCCTAGAGACTGATGGAAAAGACGAATACAAAGCACTTAATTGTTGCCACTGTGTGAACAGCAAGATCTTTAGTTTGTTATCTAAAAGCCCTCACTGCACCTAAATGATTGATAATCAGAGTGTTGTCATTCGGAAACAAAAGGCTTTTAATTTAAATTAATTTCACTTTCAATAAAATTTCTGCCTGTCATTAAATAGCATAAAAATAAAAATTCAATCTGTATGTCATTAAATAACATAAAATAAAAATTCAATCTGTCTTTCATTACACAACATACTGAGGAATTTTAAAGTAATATGTTGCCATTGCGTGAAACAAAGACGTTTAATTTAGCTTTTGAGACCCATAACTAATTCTCAGAATGTTGGCATTCCTCAAAGCAAAAGATTTTTAATTTAGTTTTCGAATTTCATCACTCTAGCTATTGTGCAAGTGTTAGGAAATTTATTTAGATGCCGATGAATTTTAATTAATTAGTTCAATCTTTGATATATATACCCACTCTGTTACTCTGCTCAGTGAGCTCAATTTTTTTATTATTCTTATATGTTGGTAAATTGAGCATTTTTTGCTTTAAGAATGATTGAATTATATTTTATATTACTAGTCTTATCTTGTGGATAAGGTTTTTATGCCTTTCTTTACTCTGCATGCAATAGCTGTAGAATTGTGAACAATTTAAAAGTTGTTTAAGTGAGGCTAAGCCAAAATTTTTTTACCATATCAGCCATATTTATTTACATTTGAAACTTAGCAGAATACTGAATTAAGTCTTTCTGCACCTTCCGTGCCTTTCTGCCGGTTGGGGCCAAAAGGAAACGTTTGGCTTTGTGCACCGAAAAATCTGCCTTCTTTCCTGCTTGGCCGAATTGCTTTTGTTTTGGCGTCGAAACTGTAATTTTAATTGTAAGAAAAGTTTTTTTTTAATTGTTTGAAGTATATTTGGTGTTTTATGCTTTTCTATATCTTTCACTTTTTAATGAAGATATTTGAGTTTTTATGTATTTTTGCCGTTCCGCGAAGGGAGAACTGAATTCATTGAATGAGAAATAAATCTCTAATGAAATTCGAGTAAATACGTTTAAATTCCGTATATATTCCGTACAAGAAAGTCATGTGGTGTACACATCATATTTTTTAAAATATATTTTTCTAAAGATGGTAGGGATTCTGCACACACAAAAAACATTCAAACACATATAAAAAGTACCGTTATAGATTATATTGCCTGTTACTTTTAAGTTTAATAAATATGCATTTATGCCGCAAACAATGGCATTACAGCAGTTGCTGCGTACAACAGTAAACAGCGAACGGACTGCTGGTTTACAACCTTCTTTCAATCTCTGGACACCATGACGGCCATAATAGAGATGAAGAACCGACAACACCCAAAAGCCGATTATTCTTCATGGTTATTGATGGCAATTTGATAACGAAGCAGCCATGTTTGAAACTGCGCTATTTTTTGCATTGCTTCTGCAGTTGTATGTGGCGTTAATGCTGCTTTCAAGGCTAAACATTGTCCAATCTTTTCGTATTATTCCGTGCTTTCCTTGGCCTACATTACCCCTTGACCTTTCAACTATCGAACACCACGTATGTGGGATACGATGGGATGATACGTGTTATTTAATGTAATGTCTACAAATGTGGCCAAATTAGCAGTAAAGAGTTTATACGGTTCAAAATAATGTTTCTCACTAGTTCTAGACTCTCTCCGACTTTTGCCTCATATAGTGTAGTTTACAACAATTGCATTACTAACGAAGCAGGGAATTATATCATATTTTGTTACTAGTTTTTAAAATGAAGCATTTGTTTACAAGCATTGATTTCTGAATGTTAGGAAAATAATATGTAATAAGTAAACAATAAGTAATTATTAAAGTAATATTTAAAACATTTTTTCGGTTACTCTGCTAAGCTGCTGCACAAGCCCGCTAGATGAGTGGGCGGCTTTAGTGTAGAATTGGGTGCCCCTTCGATTAGCGACAAATTTTATTCAGTGTTGGTGATGAAACTCCATTTCTAATTTCCATGATAGTTTTAATTTTGTTTTGGCTTCCTGATTTTTTTTTAAAGTGAAAATAAATCGATGTGTACATGGACAAAGTTAAGGCAGTGCGCAATGCCTAGATTGTGCAAGGTAAAAGTTTACAATTGGGTGCCCCCTGTTTTTTTGGCGATTCTTTTTGACGCCAAGATCGGCGCCGGAAGGCACAATTTCAAGATGGCCGCTACACAAAACGAAAATAAGAAGTCAAAGAATTGCACAAACTCGATATCCATGTACACATCAATCTATTTTCACTTAAAAAAATCCCAGAATTGCACAATCTAGGCATTGCGCACTGCTTTAACTTTGTCCATGTACACATCGATTTATTTTCACTTGAAGGAAATCAGAAAGCTAAAACAAAGTTAAAACTATCATGGTAATCAGAAATGGGGTTTCATCTCTAAAACTGAACAAAATTTGTTATTAATTGAAGAGGCACCCAATTCTACACTAAAGCCTTGTGCAATTCTGGGAGGATTTTTTTAAGTGAAAATAGATCCATGCGTACATGGATACCGAGTTTGTGCAATTCTTTGACTTCTTATTTTCGTTTTGTGTAGCGGCCATCTTGAAAATGTGTCTTCCGGCGACGATCTTGGCATCAAAAAATAATCGCCAAAAAAAACAAGGGGCACCCAATTGTAAAGTTTTACCGAGTGGGCTGCGGCCAAAGCAAAATTTAAAAGTTCTATATACACCTGAAAAGAAAAAGTATAAAAGCATTTCGAATATGAATGAAATAAAGTACAATCTTTCCAAGCAACAACCAGTTCGTAAATTTTGTTGTTGCCAAACAAGGAAACAAAAACCTTTGACACTTCAGACTAATGCGTATACGCATGACGTCATGATTTAAATTTAATGTAATAAAACAACTTTTTCTCAATATCAATGAATTGCCATCATAGATTATATTTCCCGCTGCCGGAAGAATTAATGTGGAATTAACGTGCTATTGGAAGAACTAAGGTGGCAATAATCCTAACCTGAAACAAAAAAAGTTGCCAGCTATTTATTTAAAATGCTGACATTAACGAAACATTTTCGACATTCAATGATGTCACATACAATCGCGTGCTTTCTTCAACGTCAGAATGTGACATTATATAATAATATGTTTAATGTTTGGCAATGATAATTTCATTTCATATTTTGTAAAACTTACAAATTTTTTATTAACAAATTCTACGATTTGGAAGCGAACAGTGGCAATACTTTTCAAAATGAAGCAGGTTTGATGAATGTGAAAATTAGCGTTTTCAGAGTTTTTAATTACTATCACAGCTAACGAAAGTAATACGAAGATGAGAATGATTGAAATGGCTTCCCGCAAATATTTGGAATCCGACAGTGCCTCTCTGGAAACTGAACTTCCCGCCATTTCGGAGGACATGATGTCACAAACAGAAAGACGCGCACAGATTTTATTAGTATAGATCATGCTACCATACATTTAGCATATACGTGACCTGGAAAATATCAATTTGTTTCTGCATGAGATATAAGATCTTTACTTTATCTTCCATACCTTTTGTCAAATAGTCATTTTCCAGCAGTATTTGAAATATAATACTGCTAGATTAAATACTTTGTGCTAAAACATATACTAAAATAATGAATAAGATATTGTAATGTAAGATATGAATAAGATACTGAAATAAGAGTTTTGATTTTTCTTTCAAATTATTGCTGTATTACGTAAGCAATTTAGGGATTTAAAAGTAATAAATCTACTTCAAACTTAAATCTTTACTACATTTTTAAATAATATATCCGACTAATACAAGGTTAAAATACATTTAATTATTGTACATATGACCTTTATAACTATGTAAGGTTTTAGTTTAAACTAACAAAGTTTTATTTTAATTTGACTTTTTCTATCTCTTCTCATTTCAACTTCCCGTTAGAATAAGCGCGCGTTTCAGCTTTATGCTAATTTGAAGTGGAGCCAAGTTCTACTTAAGCAAGAGGTAGGAACCTCTCAGGGTGAGAGAGCTTTTAGTCTCAGACCACTGTTAATCTGTTCAACGTTCGCCTGACCAGCTAGTATTTAAATTCTAAGCCGTAGCGCTGTTACGTTATTACTTATTGACGTAATTTCAAGTGCGTCAGTGTTAGTTAAATCCTGCTACGCACCATTTAGTTTAGAGGCCAACCTCGCGTTCATAGCTCTGTGAGCAACGACTACTTAATTTCTAATTAGCTTTAGTTTAAATTAAATTGTTCAGTTTAGGCCCAAGTGGCGGTCATTATTTCCTTTATCCCTCCCGAGTTGGGAAGTGGCTGTACATAATTGTGGTTTAATAAAAGAGGATTTTAAATACCTCTGAAGTGTAGTTCTTTGACCACTTAATCACAGTATTCTACCACAGAACATAGCTGCATTCAGCTCCCTGTTCAAGATCAGGACTCAAAGCTGTCACGAAGATGTTTTCCAAGAATATGCACCGAACACTCAGTCCTGACAACTATACCAACAGTCTCCTGCAGAGGATAAAGAGATGATTTATTATCTCTGTCTCCTCTGCAGACAGAGATCCTCTGATTATCCTCTGATTATTATAATCATCCTCTGATTATTATGACAAACTATTGCTGTATTACTTACGAAATTTAGGGATTTGAAAATAATAAATCTACTTCACTCTAACTTAAATCTTTACTACATTTTTAAATAATATATCTGACTAATACAAGGTTAAAATCATTTAATTATTGTACATCTGATCTTTATAACTATACCAACAGTCTCCTGCAGAGGAGATTTTAAATGCTTTGGTTTTGAAAATGTTTTACAATCCCAAACTTAAATGCGTCATCCATGTTTAGACCCCGAATCCACATTACAACCTTTGTAATCTATGTTAGAGTCTTTGTAAATCACGGATCTGCTGAATGATAGCCAGTTTTTTATACCCACAAAACCTACCAGAGTTAACATTTTTAATGTGAAAAGCATCGCAGTTTTTTTTAGCGTACATAATTTTTTTAAAATGCATTGATCGATTTTGAAATTAATTTAATGACTATAACCGTGTGAGATTGTAGTAAAGTATTAAACTGTAAACTGCCATGTATTAATATGCAGATTTTATTTATAGACTGTATCAAATATTGAACACGTATATGACTATAATGAAGATTATATGAGTATAATTTATCTCCATCTAATTACTGAAAATGAAAATTAATTTATCTATTGTTTAAGAATTATGACTTGAAAAATTCATCTTTCTGATTAATTATAGTGAAAAAAGTTTTGATGTAGTAACTACAGCAAATATAGGAATTTCAGATGACTAAAATAATTTTCCGCATATGGAAAAATAAATTTTGTCAGAATAGTTTTAATTTATATTTTCGTAAGAGTAGATTTAAATTTTTGTTAGTATATGGCAACGCATGCAGAAAAATAGTTTCAGAATTGACAAATAAAAGAAACTGTTACTTTAAAAATTCCAAATACAGTGATTACATACAGATTTTGGAATCTAAATATGCTTCGGTAATGACTATGATATCTTTAAACCCCCTACCCCCTCCACAGGAGCTTAAAATCATCTGGAATCGTTGGTGGTCGTCTTAGAATGCTTTGCATTTTTTTGTTTATATTAATCGGACATAATTTGCTTTATTCCCCTAAAATATATCTTTCCTAGAATTCCTTTCTGCAATTTATATTGAGCGCATACCATATTTCCTAGCGTATTTGTCCACATTTTTTAAACCAATTTTATCGTTCGAAAATCGAGAGGGGAAAGTTAGGCGAATAATTTAATTTCGAAAAATGCATTTACAATAAGAAAATGACAAAAGAAAAGTAGTCATGGATAAACTACTGGTAATTATCAAAATATTCTTTCTTAAAATATATATATATATATATATATATATATATATATATATACACATATCCCAATAAGAATACAAAGTAATATTAACATTACAATATCTGACGGATATTGAGCCAATATTTGACGGTAACTGAGCCGGACATGTCTCGCTTCGGCTCAGTTACTTTGTAAAAGATATAAAGCAAATTGGACACAAATTGATATGCATACAGGTTTGCAAAATTTTGGAATGCGAAAAACAGGAACCAGGTTTGCAAACAGGTTTGCAAAAAACAGTAAAATGCAAAATTTTACATTTTGGCTGCCAATGACTGAACGGTTGTCGCTACAGCGCATCTGATCTGCGCAATTGGCAAGATATTTAAGAAGAGAAATTACCATTCCAGGTCATAAATTCTTCACGAATTTCATTCCGTGTACTCTGGTAGACAGTAACTGTGCCTCGCATACAGGTGCGCGAACGATATGCGCAGATGTCAGAATTTCAGAGAGGTCGCGTAGTTGTCTCAAAGAAGCCGATTGCTCTTATCGGCGAATAGCTCGACATTTGAGCAGGAGCGATACCACTATTAGACGATGTTGGCAGGAATGGGTGAACCATCGCCGCACACAACGTCAAGAAGCAAGCGGTAGGCCTAGAGAAACGACAGAACGTGAAGACCGAGCAATCGTCAGAGCCGTACTCACAGCCCCAGATGCATCATTATCATCGATTGCACGTGAAACTAGTGGTTCAGTGACCGCAAGTACCATTCATAGACGGCTCAGAGAAAGGGGGCTGAGGTTACGGCGCCCATTGCGCCTACTACCACTGATCTCTGTACAACTGAAGCCCGTTTGCAGTGGTTTCTAGCTCATTCGCACTGTTGTGTCACTGACTGGAGTAGAATAGTCTTCAGTGATAAGTCCCGCTTTGAACTGAGCCCCGATGACCAGCGAAGGCGGGTCTGGAGACGCCCCGGACAGCGGTGTGATACCAACCTGACTGTCTTCCGGCAGACAGGCCGACAACCAGGAGTGATGGTCTGGGGTACCATTTCATTTCATAGTAGGACCCCTTTCGTTGTCATCCGTCGCAACCTTACAGCACAGCGGTACATCGACGAATTTCTAAGGCCCGTTGTGTTGCCCTTCATGTCACGTGACCCTGGGCTTACATTTTAGCAAGATAATGCCCGCCCCACACTGTATATGTTTCGACTGCTTGCCTTAGTGCTTACCGAACATGACCTTGGCCAGCAAGGCCGCCGGATCTCTCTCCTATTGAGCACGTTTGGAACATTATGGGTAGGACCCTCCAACAAGCTCGAGATGTTGACGATCTAACGCGCTAGTTGGACAGAATTTGCCACGATATCTCTCAGGAGGACCTCCGCAACCTCTATCAATCGTTGCCAAGCCGAATAACTTCTTGCATAAGCTCCAGAGGTGGACAAACGCATTACTGACTTTTTCACTTTGGGAAGCTCTGTCACTTCAATAAATCATCCAGTTTTTCTCAAACTGTAATCATTTGTTTTTCTGTACATGTACATCACTTCTACCGATTTTCGTCCCATTCGGATAACTCCTTCTTGATGCGTCGTTTTTTTGTCTAAGAGTGTATTAGGAATAGATAAGGCTACAATAACCTTAGAACGTAAATAAGAGAAGTAAGGTGAAATCACATGTTTGGAAAATTTCTTAAATATGAGAGCAACTACTACGTCCGGGTAGCCTAACGAAGAATATGCACAAAGTAAGTTTTAACCCTCTAACCGGCAAGGCCGTATATATACATACGGCCTAGAATATTTTTTGTGATATCTGTACGAACGTATATATGCGTGCATATTAAAATATGTCAAAGAAATTAAGGCAATATATTAAAAGTACATAAATCCAGGTATAAAATGCCAGGAAAGTTTTTACATTAAATCAAGAAAATAAATTTTTCTGATAGTAGTTTTTGGAAATTTGTGTTTTCTTAGCGAAAACCCTGGCCAATCAGACGGTACCCTCTGAAAAAATACTACAAAAAATATTCTAGGCCGTATATATACGACCTTGTCCGTTAGAGGATTAAATAATAAATGCAAGGCAAAATAAAATGGATGAAATGCTAACAGAAAATGGTAAACACAAATTTGAATAAAAATAAGAATAATCAAGGAACTACAATTCACCAATAAACTAGCTGTCAGAGAGAAAACCTATGCCCAAGAGAGGAAGGGGAAATTATATGAATATTTTTAAAATTTTCGGAATCTAGCTGTAACAGGCTAAGGAGGGAAAATACGCCAGAAAATATGGTGTGAATGGGATGAATGCATACTATGAATATCTACGAATAAGGATAAACTAATTCAAACTTCTTTGATATTTATTAGCCCAAAGCAACGTTAGCCCAGAAGGGTTATTAATCTCGAAATGGCATTTTGCGTTGAATCACTCTAAAAGTCTGAATCACTTTTGAAAATGTTGCCACCAAATATTAGTCCTGTACTATATTTAAAGAAATTAAATAATGAAGAATCTGAGCGAATATATTCCTCGCATTGTGAAAAAATGACGGTACTTAGAAACATCAAATTTTGAATTCCGTAATCCTCCACCCGGACGTGGGCACCTAGAAGCCCGAATTTTAAATTCGGAATTTGTTTTATTAACGATTTTATTTTATTTATTTTGTAAAACTTATTATTTATATATTTAATTAATAAACTCAACGATTTCAAAGCGAGCAATGGCAACACTGCAGAAAAAAGAACAGTTTTATCTTCAACGCGGAAGACTATCTGTCGGAAATTTTAAAGATATACTGTTTTTAAATATTTCGTAATATTACTCTGGAACTGAATTTTATGTAGTTTAAGTGCGAAGAACATGATATTTAATAAATAAAGGTAGCATATGAAACGTTAAAAAACAACCCTTTGGGTGTAATATAAAATATGAAAGCTTTTAGATTTTTTTCTTTGTCTGGTTAATAAACGGAGTCTTTAATTCCTAAGAATCTCTATAAAATACTATTTAGTGATAATTTAACAATAAAAGTTGGCTTCAACATTTGTTTACTAGTTAGTTCACTCAGTATTTAGCAAAAATCTATGTATATATATGTAATATATACAGTATAAACAAAATCAATATATATATATATATATATATATATATATAAAAGAAGAGTCTGTCTGTGCGTGTGAGACTTTCGTTCGTGCTGCGCATAAGCTAATAGACCCAGGGCTATGAAATTTGGTACATAGGGGGTGCATCTAGACAAAAGGCAATGCACTTTGAAGCGATTTTTTCAAAATGTGAATGAGATTTTTTTAATTTTATGTTTTTTGATGAAATTGCATCACATCAATAATTCTCTCTCAATATATTAGCAACACTGTCAAGCAGCCGTTGTTGCTTATACATCAGTGTTGCCATTGTTGCTGATGTCAGCTTTGTTGCCACTCGGAAAAACGAGGGCAATAATTGTGTGCAGTTTTTAAATTTAATGTTTCTTTTGGATACTGGACGTTTGTCGAGAGAAGGCAACGGGAAGTTGGTTAATTTATTTATTAGGATAATTAATATTTGTATAAGGGATATTGAATTTTATTTTTTGACAAAGTTGTTCTGCTGAGTAAAATTCTGTGTAGTTTTTAAATTTAATGTGTGGCGTTCCCTTTAGGCATTTTTTCGGTACATTTCAAAGCCAGACGAAGGCTGGCCGCCTAGAGGCTAGTAAATAACAAATCACGCCACATTTAAATTCCTTTAACAATCAGAGGAAAAGAATTCCGTGAGATAACACAAAACTCAACGGAATAGGTAAAACGTAATATGTGAAGTATAGAAACAACTAACAAGTAATAGAATGTAAACATAATGCATATATGAATTAAAATTCGTTGAGAAAAGTGTTGAAATTTATTTATTTAACTTTGATATAATATTAATAATCCGGGGGGGATATGGTTTTTCTTCAGATAATGCTTAAGATTTTCATTCAGATCATGCTTAAGAGTAATGATTTTTCTGATTACGTAATGATTTATTGCCTTCTTATTATAAATGGTTATTTATATTTGTATTCTCTCAGAGTCACAGCTTCGGGGCTAAGCTTTTGAAATATCTACGTTTGTTATTTTGGTTACATTTATTGAAAATCTTTTTTTTCCTTTTCAGCTTCTGCTTTAAGGAAAGCTGGTTTTGATTCCTGATAAATAGATGAAATGATCTCAAGTCACAGGTTGTAAAATCAGCATGAAGAAGGATGATTCATCACTCTTGCAACTTTCTTCAGTTCTTCTTTTTTTGAGTATTTACAGTCACGAATTTCAACATTTTATTCTCCGTAAAAGGAAGAAATAATTCTTTCTTCCGAACTTGAAATTTCATTTCAAAAACTTTGATGCTGATTGCTGTCTATTATAAAATGAAGAATCTGATGCGGACACCACAAGAATTCATTGTACAACGTATTATATTAGGCACATTTTCGCTACATTTCGTTTAAAATTACTTCCTCGAGTATCGTGAGAGATGTGTTTCTCATTAAATTAATTCAGTTCTTACTTCGCGGCAAGGCAAAAATACACAAAAACTCAAAACAACTTCATTAAAAATTGTAAAATACATAAAAACAAAAAACACCAAATATAGTTAAAAACAGCTGAAAAAATAATTTTTACAATTTAAATTAGAGTTCCTATGCAAAACCAAGCAATTTTGCTAGAGGGCAAGAAGACAGATTTTTCGAGGCGAAAAAGTGAAAGTGCACTTCTGGTCCCATTCGGCAAAAAGACACTAACGCTGCCGCAGAATCTGACTTAATTCACTGTTGTACTAAGAGTTTCAAGTGTAAATGAATGAAGGCTTCCTTAAGCTTAGTTGCACTTAAACAACTTTTAAATTGTTGATAATTCTAATACTCCTAGCTGCAGATTAACTAAAGGCCCAGCGATTCTCAAACTGTGGGACGCGCCCTCCTTGGAGGGGGGGGGGCATATCGAAAACTCGAAAATAAAAGATTATTTAAAAAACTATTAATTTACTGAAAGGAATCAAAAGAACATATATTGTGACATAATAAAAAATTAAAAGTACATTTACACTGATACAATATGCTTATAAATGTATCAGTACTGCAAAATGTACACTCATGTCCAAAATTATGTTTACATGCATAAATTCACGGATTTCTCAGAGACTATGACTTATAATTTAATGAATTTTCGTGGAATCATAATTAACATGATGACATATAAATGCAAAGGTAAAAATTGAAGATCACCTCATATGATATAAAATTGTAGCATGGAACAATAAAAATTTTAATAAAGTGTGACAAAGAGAGTTAAGAAAAAAAGGAATGATTCAGAAAAAGAATTAAGTCTTACGAATTTAATATGGAATATGATCTCCCCTGACTTGTACACACATATCACAACGTGTTTTAAGGCTGGAAATAACGTTGTTAACCACAGTTTGGGGAATTAATCTCAACTCTTCCAGAAATGCCGTCTTCAGAGCATTTACATCTCTAGGAGGAGGATGTCTACGTGCAATTGCTCTTCCAAGGTAGTCCCATAAGTTCTCTATCGGGTTAAGTTCAGGAGAGTTTGGTGGCCAAGGTATTCGCTTAATGTCTTCACTTTCAATGAATTCATCAACGAGGTTTGCTTGATGTGGACGGGCATTATCATCCATAAGTAAAAAGTCAGGTCCATATGCACCCCTGAAAAGTCTTACATAAGGATCTAAGACCTCATCTTGATATATCTGGCCTGTCACATATCCGCTACTGAACACATGTAGGGGCGTACGTCCATCGATCATTATTCCACCCCATACCATCACACCTCCACTAGCGAAACGGTCACGTTCCACAATGTTCGAGGGATCATTTCGTGTTCCTGATTCCCTCCAGATGTAAACACGTTTAGAATCACCAGTTTAACTAAACCGCGACTCATCAGTAAAGAGAACATGGGACCATTGATGTTCAGTCCAGTTTTGATGTTCTTTATACCAATTAAAGCGATCCCTCTTTTTCTGTGAAGACAGTAAAACACATACCCTTGGCTTTCTGGCATAAAGGTCTTTTTCATTAAGCCTTCTGTATATTGTTTGCCGTGATGCAACAGTTCCAGTGGCGGCTGCAAGATCTGAACTTAACTGGCAAGCAGTAGCTTTTCTGTTACGACGGGCAGTTAATGCCAGATACCGATCTTCAGAAGCAGTTGTCTTTCGTTTCCGACCTTGTCCAGGCCTCCTTACAACACTTCCATCATTTTGAAACTGTTTCCATAGCTTAGAGACTGTCAGTCTTGAAATATTCAGACATGTGGCTGTTTCCATGATTGACTGCCCTGCTTCTAAACGGCCGATAATTCGCCACTTTACAGATTCTTCCAAATGATACTTCGAAGCCATAACAAACCGCTTTGAGTCCCTACACACTGAAATCAAACGCTATGTTGCAGAAATTCACTCAAATATTCAGTTTGCGCAAAGCGCTTGATTCACCCTTGGATGACGTAACGCCTAGAGTTGCATATCACAAACCGTTTGATTACTTTTGATTGGATAATGCTAATTAGGCTTGGTTTTCACACATTCCCTGCAAATACGGATCACATTGATTCGATATTTCATTGAATATCATCATTTTTGGGAATGTAAAGATAATTTTGGACATGAGTGTATTTGATAATTAATGTATCAATACTAAATTAAGAACAAGTTTAATAATTACTAGTGACTCGCATGTGTCTTGCGAAGCAAAATTATTCAAAGGAAGATTTAATATTAGAAACTGACACTCTAAGTTATTTTTCTATATTTAAATAAGATCTATATTTTGCCTTCAGAGCAGCTACCGCAGGAAAGCCGGCTTCACAAAAGTAAGATACTGGAAATTGGTAATAGGATTCGAAATGCTTTCGCTTTCAGTGCAGAAAATTTATTATCCACCACTGCTCAAAATCAAAGGGTGATTTATTACTAAATTGCCTTTTGATTTCGCCTGTAAAATCTATGAAGATTTCTTCTTCGGCAATTGAGAGCTCTTTTGGAGTATTTTGGAATGAATCCCTAACCCACTCGTAACTTGCTATCAAGTTTTCGTCAGCAAGAAAATACTTTTCAAAATTCTTAGTCAGCATGACTAAATGATTTTCAGCGTTTTCACAAACAACTTTCACATGTTGTTATTCAACCTTATAAATTCATCCACATTTTCAAACAAAATGTTTTTTTTCTTTAAATTTCTGCTTCACACTTCCAATTTTCTACGAAAAGCATTAAGTTTTTCACTCGTCTCCAACATATGTATATTTGCTCCTTGGAGTTCAAGATTCAAGGTATTTAATTTCTCGAATATATCGACCAAGTAGCTCAGTTTCATCACAAATAAATCATCTCGAAACTTCTTAGCTTCATGTCGAGTTTCCCCTTCTAGAAAGGTGGCAATTTCGTCTCCTGATTCATAAACACATTGCAAAAATTTACGATGTGATAACCATCTTGTTTCGCAATAAAGGCAACAGTGAATGTACTTCATCCATGTCTTTACAAAGTACAGAAACGATTCTTGATTTGGGCGGTCTCATTTTTATATAATTTACTATGGTCACAACTGTCTTTGGCGCAATATTGAGACCATTTTTTGGTCATTCATTTCTTTGAAAGCCAGAGCTTCTCTGTGGATCATGCAACGTGTCCAGATGCACAGTGAAGATTTTTGTTTCACAAGTGTTTGTATACTTCGAAATCTTCCAGACACCGTTAGAAACACCAACGGGGCATATTCCGACACAATTTTCCCACTCTTTGTTTGCCTCGTTTATAAAAAATATTTAAAGTATCAAAATATGCTAGTGCTGTTGCTTTGAGTCTTATAGGCTTACAAAAAAGCAGTTCTTCTACTGCTGACGTACCATCACAAAAACTAACATACAGAATGAAATGGGAATCTTTATTGCTATGTGTTGCTTCATCAAGCTGAATTCAAAACAATTTGTCACACAACTTCCCGAAAAGCTGCTGCTGTACATCTTCAGCTATGTCATCGATTCGAAGGGTAACAGTATCATTTGATAGAGGTATGGACTGCAAGTCTTTAGCAAAATTATCTCCAAACATAGTTTCTACGATCTCAATTGCAACTCGCAAAATAAGGTCTTCGATAGGTTAGGCAGATGTGCACGAGAATGCCGAATGTGATGGATAGATAGCAAGAGAGACTAAAATATTTTTCTAATGACATTTGTATTTTTAGAAATGGATGATTGAGGAAATAAATATGTCATTTAATTAAAATTTAATTTGCAATCTGTTTCAGTTTAAAAAGTGGGAAGGAAAACTAATATAATACTTATCCCATTACCTAAAAGTAATTTACTTAAAAATATCTGTTACTTAAAAGTAACATATGTAAAATTTAACACTTAATCTTGATAATTTGCGCGGTTTATAAGTAAAATCATATTGTAGCTTTAAAGTCGAAGTACACTCATGTCCATAAATTAAGGATAATGCAAAATCAGGCAAAGGAAGAGTTAGAAGCAAAACAAAATTGAGTTATTTGTAAAGCTTATTTATTAAACAAAAGGTAAAGAGCAAAAAAAGATGCTATATGTTTGATATTATTAAAAAAATTAGAGATTTTTTCTCCCTGGAGCAAATTACGAAAAAAACCTATTTACAAAAAACCAATATTACATGGTTGCTACGATTGTTAATACATTGCATGTCTCCCAGACGATGCAGTACAGTCCGTACAACGCCTAGGCATACTGAGTATCAAATTATCGATCCGATCTTGGTTGATATTACACCACTCAAAAGGCAATGCTCTCCGAAGTTCCGGTAGACATGTAGGAGGAGGTTGACGGACTGCAACTCGTCGGCCAAGCATGTACCACACGTGCTCTACTGGATTCAAGTCCGGTGAGAATGCTGGCCAGTCCATACGGGTGATATCCTCCGATTGAAGGCAATCGCTTACGATGTTTGCACGGTAAGGACGGGCGTTGTCATCCATAAACACAAATTGTGCGCCCATGGCCCCCGAAACAAGCGTACATATTGTTCCAGAATGACGTCCCGATAGATTTGGCTTGTCATAGTTACAATTTGAACATGCAGGTCAGTTCTGGAACCCAGAATAATTACACCCCAAACGAGCACTCCTGCACCACCGTAACGGTGTCGTTCATTGATGTTTTCTTGGTGGTAACGGGTACCTGGAGCTCTCCATATGAAAGTCCGGCGAGAATCAGACTGCAAGCTAAACCTGGACTCGTCGGAAAACATCACACAAGCCCACTGTTGCTGTGTCCACAATGCATGCTCTCTACTCCAAGCTAACCGCACTAACCGCAGGCGACAGTGAGTTGCAGTAAGTGGAACGCATCTGACAGGTTTACGAGCCATATAGACCAATGTGCCATAAGCGTCTGTACACGGTCTGCCTTGAAATTGTAGTACCAGTGGCTGAAGAGAGCTGACGAGACAGGTCTGAGGCTGTGCTCCGCTTGTTTCTTTGGGCAGTAACTGCCAAATAGCGGTCCTCATTCGGCGTTGTAACTCTTGGGCGACCTGTGCTGTAACGTCTACTCACATTACCATCATCTTGGAATTGTACCAAAGCCTGGAGATGACACTTTGGGCAATTCCAAGTTCGTCTGATACTTCCATTTGGGTGCGCCCACATTCCAGACGGCCGATAATTCTACCACGTAAAAAATCATCCAAATGCGTCCTTTGTGTCATAACTATTCGGTTATTGCACTGAAATGCTTATAAAGCGCCTGCGAACAATTTTACTTCTTTGCCTGTATTCCTTATATATCACTCTCTTACACTCTCGTCATTGTGACGTACCATCGGTGTCATCTCGTTACTTCCTGAAATTTGCATATGATTCTTGAAGATGTGTGTAGTGATTTTACGGGTGATATATTTATTTTAGATTTCGATTTCCGCGTGTCTCCGAATTATCCTTAATTTATGGACATGAGTGTACATTATTACTACATTCAATACATTGTTACGTATTGGGGGCCAATGAAAATTATGATTGAAAATAGGGTCGCAAGTATTGAAAGTTTGAGAAACACTGTCGTAACTTGAACATTTGGGTAACAGAGCGGTATCTATCTCTCTCTTTGTCTATATGTATATTTTTAGGACTTTTGGAGGACAGCACTGTCCTCCGAAAGTTAAGTAACAGCATGGTTTTTCAAATTTCACCATTACAAAAATGTCAATAGCGTTTTAAGTCACAGTTCTTATGCATTACCGTTCTAGTAACGAAGTTTAAGAAATACATGCAAAAAAAGAAATAGCTACCACTTTTATTTCACTGAAATGAATACTTACATAGGAGTTGGACAAAAAAAGCAAAAATTGTAGATTTTGTTTACGAGTATTATCTTCAGTTGCTATTACAGTTTCGTGGATAATATCCAGGAGAGTCTATCAATGTCTAGGAGAAGTCATTTGCCCGACTCGTTGAGGTGGCGGGCGATCGGCTGTATAAAAATGGGGATGTCACAAGCTGATGCTGATAGACGTTTCATTGTCTTTCGTAGTGTGGTGCACCGACTATGGAATCAGTTTGAATTCGAGGATTCTGCGTCTAGAAGACATGTTCCAGGCAGACCTGGAGTTACAACACCTTCCGGAGACCGTCTTTCGGCCCGAAGGAGGAGTAACATTACTGTGTCTCAGCTCATGGCAGATCATTTAGTGGCAACAGAAACAAGAATCTCAGCTACTTCAGTGCTCAGATCCCTGCACAATACAGGTCTGTATGCAAGACGACCAGTTGTTTGTGTCCCTTGGACCCTAGGGCACAGAGATTCCCGTTTATGTTTTGCAAGAGAATACGTCTCTTAGATGAGTCAACAATGGGCGTGTGCCCTCTTCACAGACGAGTCCAGGTTCACAATGGAGAGTGATTCAGGTCGTCAGCTGATCTTGAGGGAACAGCGAACCAGATACAACCAATCCCACATTGTGAAAAGGCACAGTTACTTGATCAATATATCAGCCCATATGCCGCTATTATTAGTCCTGGATTTCTTCTGATGGACGATGATGCACGACCGCACCGAGCTTCAGTTTCTGAAGAAAATCTTGAGGGTCACGGTAGGAAGCATGGAATGGCCAGCTCAATCCCGAGACCTGAATCCGATACAGCATCTTTGAGATACCTTAAAAGACAGGTTGTTGCTGCAAGTTCTCCTACAAGATAGTTAGATGAGCTTGAACAAGGATTGCTCCATGTCTGGGCGTTGCTTCCTATTTCACTGACCTATAAGTTAATTGACAGCATAGAATGTCACTGACGCCAATGTATTGCAGTTAGGGGTAGATACATTCCTTATTAGAACCCATATTTGTAATGTTACCACCGCATTTTTTCTCAAAAAAAAAACTGTGATATACTAATTCTCCAAGACAGGATTTCTTTGCGAGTGCAAGGTTTTGCTGTAATTCATGTTTGTGTTGAACTTTAGAAACTTTCTATATTGCCTTCATTAAAGAACTGTTCAGTGAATATGTTCTAAACATTTCTTGTTTCTATGTTGCTTCTTTCTCAAATTGGACACAAAAGCATGCTGTTGGAGGGTTTTTGGACAACTTTTGGCAAACTTTGGCAACTTTTACCAAAACAACTTTTGGAGGGCAGTTTATATACTTTTGCTGCCGTCGAATGCAACCACAAAGGGAGGTGCACAACTGCATGCTGTAGCAGTCCCATTTACAAAATTTCAACGTTCTCAGGCTACTCGTTCCTGAGTTAAGCGAAATATATATATATGTACGTACGTACAGACGTCATGGAAAATCTCTTCTAAATCCATCTTATAATCCGTTTTGGATAAAAGAGTCCTTTTATTTTGTCCGTACGTAAAGATATGCAAAAGCTTTGTTCAAATGGATTCGAATTTAGTCAAAATAGATATTTTCGTTGAAATATGATACCCGAAATTTTTTCGCGGTTACAATACGTCCTTTACTTTGTACAAAAAAGTAAGCTCTAAATGAAATGCAACTTTTAATTCGGTCTCCCGGCTCCTATACTCATATTTGGGAAATTCGTTAAGCAATTTGTTAAGAAAAATTCGTTATATTCTTTATATTCTTCAAGAAAAAGTAAAATTATAGAGAATGTTACTCCCATACGATAAAAAGTGACTGAGATTTTTAACTTCGAAATTTTCAATTTTTGATGTCATTTTCAACTTGCCAACCCCGGTTGATTAAGTTAGAATAATTCGAAGAAATAAGTTTAAACCAAGTGCAGCAAAAAGAGGTATAATTTAATAGGCTGAACAAGGAAGCATGTGATGTATACATAAGACTTTTTATTTTTGTGTTTGTTTTAATTTATTGATTTTTATATTAATAGTTACGCAATAGTCTTACGTAAACAGCATTTGAAAAATAATGATTAATTAGTGACATTTATGAGAAATATAAAACCTCTTCTTCTTCCCCCTGCTAAAGAAGAAAACATTATTTTAGAATAGAAAAGGAAAAACTGCCGAGCTTTATATTTTATAAAAAAATAAAAAAAAGATAGAAAGAAAGAAAAAATAAGGTGCTGTTATAAAATAGACTAAATATTTTATTTTATGCATGTAAAATTTAAGCTAAAAATATATCTCTTTCCGTCTGCTTTTCACACGCATACAAAATTTTAAAGAACGTCCTTGATAAGAATGAGATAAATGTAATGATTAATTGTGAGCCAATAAACATAAACATTCAAATTGCCACGACAGAAGACATTCATTCTTTTCAAAACAATGGAAGTTTTAGTTATATAATAGAAATTTATAAATTAGCATAACATTCAGTGGCATTTGATTTGAATTTTAGCAACAGTTAACTTTATGTGAATTCTTTCCTTCATGCTTTGTTTCCTCACGTGCTCCTTCATTTCAGAGACCTATGCAAATTTTATGGCAGGCGGCGTACATTAAAATGAGAAGGAAATCGTAACCAGCAGCATGATTCTGCGCAAAAGTTTGCCGCTGGTGCTACTGCTTACCTAGTTACCTGATTAGAAACAATTGGTCCATGATAATTTGAAAATCGACTTTACATGGGAACAAATTTGCAAATGTAATGGGCTTTTCTACAACGCTGGGCTTAACTGTAATGCTACAAATGTTTCAGAAGTCCTCACTTATCCAGATCAGTTTATTCCAGATGATAATTTGATCAGAAGCTACATGCTTAGAGACCACGATTTAGTAACTTTCCTTAGACTGCTCAATATTACTTTTATTTAGTCCAAAGGGGCAATTTGCCCAGAAGGACTATTAATTTCGTTTCGGCATTTTTGCGTCGATTCATTAAAAGCTTTGTTTCACTTTTCAAATTGTTGCTACCAAATATTATCGCCCTGTATTATATTTAAATAAATTAAATAATGAAGAATGTGCATAAATGTTTGCATGTTTCTCGTATTAGGATAAAACAACGGTACCTATAGCCGTCGAATTTTGAATATTGTACGTTTCCATCCGAATATGGGCATCCAGAAGCCCAAATTTGAAATATGGAATTTGTTTTATTATCGATTTCATATTTTGTAAAACTTTAACGAATTTTTGATTAACGAACTCAAGGATTTCAAAGCGAGCAATGGCAACGTTGTACAGAAAAAAACATTTTTATCTCCAGCGTGGACTGTGTATCGGAAATTCTAAAGATATGCTCAATTTAAAATTATTTTGTGATATTGCTATTGAAATGAATTTTATGGTTTAAGTGCGAAGAACATGATATTTAATAAATAAAGGTAACACACAAAGTGTTAAAAAAACGCCCCCTCGGAAGTAATTTAGCTTGACGTAACATTTGTCTTTCTTCGCTTTCTATCTGATTCGTATGCCCGCAGTAAAATAGACGATGTAACTTACTTTCTTGATCATTCTCGGTGTGTTGTTGTTGTTGCTTATGTTTACTTGTCTGACAGAGTCAGCCCAAGCCCACGAGAATTCTCGTGTCAAGGAGCGCCAGGTTACGCCTGTCGTTGACAATACCCTTGAGCACATAACAGGTGACAGTACGATTTGGCTTAGTTCCGCCCCAATTTTGATGGAAAGCACGCCGGGGGTATGGGTCCGAGGGTCTCCCACACCTCTCCCCTTCCACCAAGCCACATGAGAGGACTTTCGACTTGCCGCATATTTAAAGTGCCGCCATGCCGCACTGACACTATACATTAACAAACATCCATGCCTTCTCCGGGATTCGAACCCGAGCTCTTCGGCACGGCAGTCAACGACGCTAACCACTATACCGGTTGGACGGCTCATTCTCGGTGTTTCATCTGATAGTTCGTCAAGATCATGTGCTCTAAGAGGCTTGCTTTTCTTACATAGCCTTATTATTGTACCCTCGAGAACCACAGAAGCAACTTACTTAATAATCCGCCTCCTGCTTACCTAGCTCGTTTTATGATTTATGTGATTACGGTAAAGCCTCGAGGATATCTGCCTGAGGGGAAGGATGCCTTCGCGGAGGACTTTTTAAGGGAAACTGGCTCGTATGCGCATTACACATGGGGAAAGCCACGAAAACGCCCATGCAGGCAACCCGTTCGCGGGATTCGAACCTCGGACCCAACTACCAGCGTTCAGCGACTTTACCGCTCGGCCGATGGTGGACTCCCTGCGTCTGGGTAGATGTAAACTTCTGGCGTATCGGTTGGTAAGCTCTGGAAGTTAGATGTGTTTTTATGTCTGACCCAGTTATGGCGGCGTAGAGTCGCTGGATTTACCACCCTGCTATATATTGCGCAGTTCCAGCAAGTTGCTGTCAGTAATAAGTTGAAAAATCGTGATTGGTATTATTTTAAGACCCAGAAATTGTGAGGAATTGTATAGAGTATAAAGTGTGAGGAGTTTTATTTTATCTGTAACCTTCTGAATAAGCTTTAAAGAAAGGAGATAATTTGCCAACACTTAAAGGTAGCTTAAGGTTAGCAGTTAGGTACGAGTAGTTTAATTAAATAGTTAGACACTTTCAGTTGAAATAATTTAATTAAAACTATTAAACACAATTTTATATTTGAGACGAAAAAAGATTCAAGATTTAAACTTTAGAAAAATACTAAAGTATGAAAAGCAGCGATTTATTGAACTCTGATATACGGCGACGAGCACTGACAAGTTGCAGAGACATTATGTTCTTTTTTCAAGCATGAAAAATGAGCAATGCCTTCGCCGGGACTCGAGCATCGGACCTCTCGAATACGTGCCGAGTGTGCTATCGTTACATCACGAAGGCATGCTAAGAGGGCTGGAGAAATACCTTTTAAAGGGCGACTGGGTTTTAGGGGACCCAATCGTCCAAATTCTGGTGGTGAGATGGGGTCAGAAAAAGAAGCAAACATGTCATGAAAATGTTTAAATAAAAGTTCTTCAGGAAATTCAATAGTTTTATTCGTCAAGTTGCTCAAAAAATGGCGACATCAAAATTACCCTTTTATCGAACTGAGGCAGATCTGGGCTTAAAATTCTCATGTCATAACAAAGTCCGAAAATGATCAAAGAAAACGAGAGAAAAACTCGTTTTAAAATTTATCAGCACTTGATTCAGTCCGGGTGCGCACTGAAACTCATTAGAAGGGACAAATAATATCTCGTACTTGATTTTAGTCAAATGAATTGCTTTAGCATTCCATAGTGATATTCCTATACATTTCATTCAGCATTCCATAATGATACTTAGCATTCCATAATGATATTCAACATTCCATAATGCATTCAGCGTTCCATAATGATATTCCTAAACATTTCATTCAGCATTCCATAATGCATTCAGCATTCCATAATGATATTCCTAAACATTTCATTCAGCATTTCATAATGATATTCAGCATTCCATAATGATAATCCTATACATTTCAATGTAAAGGTCTATAGAAAATAAATAATAATAGATCGCACAATAGATAAAAAATTGCTAGCCCCATAATGAGGAATTTATAGACGTCATAGATTCAATACTTCTAAACTAGTTTCTTTTCCCTGGGAGAACTCTTAATGATCTTGTTTATTTCAATCATGAGCTAAAAAGGTTTGTTTCGTTTTATGAAATAATATCATTAAAATGAAGATATTTTGATAGCTACCAGATAATATATGAAAAATACTATCAACTATTTACAGAACCAGAAAACTGATTTTATGTTTTAATCGAATAATGCCTACAATCTCTTTAAAAACAGAGGTACTGAAAAGTTTGGAAACATTATTAAAAGTTAATATTCCAATGAGAAAACAAAAGTCTAAATTTTTAACCCAAATAAAGAGATTTACCTTCGACTTTTAAAGACAACAAAGAAAATGTACATGAGGAAAGCAAGAGCATATGTTCTGAAGCCACGCCAACAAGGAATTTACGTACGAATATAAATATTAACATAGAGAAAGAAATAATTGAAAAGTGTTCTCATGGGAGGTCTTAATTCTGTGTGTTTGCTAGTGTTAACTTTAAGAAATCTCAGATTTGTCTCATTCGGGTCACTCTTTATATAAAACTAAAGTTAAAAGTTTTATATATATCTATGAACTAGAGCTTACGTTTATTATTACTTCTCAGGAAAAGGAGAGATCTAGTTTATTAGAAAAAAGAAAAATTCGTGAAATTTGATGTTACTGTTCATTGGATTGGGGTGTGACCTTATTTCTTCTGTTTGTATACATTCAGGACAGAATTTTATCTCACTATTGTAGATTGATTTGCAGCATGACCTTAAACTTGAAACCTGCTATATATTTGGCTGCATTTTTTTTATCTTTTATGGCTATCTTCGATTACCGAAATGAATCAACGTTAAAAAACGTAGCTCAAATGCAGTTTTATCTGCTTCCTTATGTCGCATTGTTTGATCTCTCCCATTTAACGAACACATTAAGTAGAAATTTCACAGTACTCATACAATCTTGACGGCAAGATTTTACGCAATCTTAACAAAAGAGTCTAAAAAAAGTTTATATAATTTAAGGATAGCATATTATCTAAAACTCAAATAATTTAGTGTTACAAGTGTTGTTAAATTAGAATGAAAGTTTTCATTCGGATATAACGCATTTTTTTTCTAAAAACATTGCTGCTTAGGAACATTTATACAAAGATTTATCAATATTTAAAAAAATTATCAATATTTAAAAAATGTTACTTAAGATTTACACACTTGCTTTAAATTTTAGATAGTTAGGCTTAACATTTAATAATTTAATAATCGTGAATCGTCCCTTCTATGTAAAGTAACACTAAATTGATACATATTATAGAAAAATAAATGTACACTGCGAAAAAAAAATGGTTGGGGACAGTTATATATCTCCCGTTCTACTGGGCCGATTGACGAAACTGAAACCGCATTTTTCATTTCTCGAAACCATGACTTAGGATATATATTAGATTTATACATAGCGGTGTTCTAACACAGGTATTTTCACACAAAATCGGACCTTTTTCTGAAATAACATACCATTTTTTCCACATATCCATTCTATGACTTAAATTATGCATAGATATTAAATTTTGTAAATTTTGGTTAGAAAATTATGGAGAAATTAAAAAATTTATCTTGGCGCATTTTTTTTCCAGTTTGCGCCAAGAATAATTAATTCAATTAGCGAACTTCTTAATTTATAACAATCTATTTTTATTTCCTTTTTCTTCTTTGTCAACGAGTGGAAAAAAGACGTCGTTCATACTTTCAAAAATTTTAACAAAGTATGTAAACCACATTTTTTTTATTATCGCTTATGATAATACGCCAAATTTCCAAACGTGCCAAAATGTAAATTCACGTATATCTTAAGAAATTTTGAATAAAGAACTCTAATTTATTGTAGGTATGCTTATAAATACATCTACTTTAAGATGTTGTCAAAAATGTTATAGGTTATAATTCAAAATTTTTTTCGAAAAATTTATAAAAATTATTTAAAAATACAAATTTAAAAAATAAATCATAAAAAATCAGAGAATTTTATTTGGAATGAATCTAAATTTCGAAATATGAAACGAAGAATCAAATAAGTTTAATAAAAAAAAGTGATATTAATAAATATGTATCAAATTCAATTAACAATGAGGAGCTAAAATTTTGAGAGCTGATTTTTTAAAAACTACTCGCGCAATTTTAACAAAACGTAGCATACGTAGCATTTGAGTCATAGAATCGAAATATGGAAAAAATTGGTATGTTATTTCAGAAAAAGTCTGATTTTGTGTCACAATGCCTATGTTAGAACAATGCTATATATAAATATGTCTATATAAAATAATGCTATATAATCAATGCTATATATAAATCTAATCTATAAAGTCGCGCTTTCGAGACACCGAAAACGCAATCTGAATTTCGTCAATCGGCCTAGTAGAATGGGAGATATAGAACTGTCTTCCCCCTCCCAGTGTACTATGAATGCATGCGGATTCGGGTTGTTTGGAAACGGTAAAGCACACGAGGGCTATCTGACTAAGAGGAGGGCTGTTTTCATGGAGGATTTTCTAAAAGAAACTATAGGGTATTAATTATATAATATTAACTGAATATTAAACTGCCAAGATTTCATCGCTCCGCCTGAAAATGTACAACAAAGTCTTATCAAGGTTTTAAATAAATCTTTTATTTTAAGCTTGGATTGAACAGAAGGCACAACCTGGGCGTGCAATCAAACTCCTCCACTTGCGAGTATTAAAATAATAAAAAGTTGAACATAGAATTTAAGAAGAAATCGCATCCTCATAGTACGTAAATTTGGTCAAACTGTACTTACTATTACATAAATTTGTCTCAGCTTTAATGGCGCGATTTAACTTCGGCTAGCAAATGGCTAATGCCAGAATATTAACAGACAGAACTTGGCCATAAAAGTTAAAGCTGCTAGCTTCGATGACAAACGCTCTATATTTAAAACTTTCAAAATCCTCGCCTTGCATACTCTTATCTCATCTACTTTCTGGTGAGAGCTAACGAAAAGAAGTTAGTTATTAAACAAATGAAAATCATGAAAACAGGTTAATTAATATTGTTGTGTGCGTACGGTTCGTTATGGATTGAATGCACAAGTCGTTAAAAAGTTAACAAAATTTATTCTTTCTACAAGAAAAACTAATTCTATCTCACAGCGAAATTGCTACAGCATTAAGTAAACAAACAGAAGTTCGCTTTAAACAGCTACAACTACAACAGCAACTGAGATGAGGCGTTTCAATTCGGCTTTTATAAGCTTTTTAATTATCAGTAGAACAATCTCGATTTTTCTAGATTTTTCTGGATGGCAACAGTAATTACGAGATATTTATTTATTAAACATTAAATGCACACGCTCCCTTATTTTTATTTTATTATTTTTTTTTTATGTAGCTTTCTCTTCAAAAATCGTCTGCGTTGCACGGGAAATATAGAAATCCGTAACAATATGAAATATCTTAATCTTGAAATTTTGTCAACACTGCATTTGCGAAAAATACATAATTGAAATGTCTTCGCGGGCCGCATAAAACTGCTTAAGTGGCTGTATGCGATCCATGGCCCTCCAGTTTCAAACTGCGGGCCTAACCTATGTTTATCGCTGTGAACGATATAGAGTTTAACAAAGGCTAACTGATAATCTATACTGCAGGGCGAGGATTAGCAGGGGTGAAACCTGTTCTCTTCTATGGGATCAGATCAAAAGCGCTGGTTAATCGAACTGAATCGATTTTTTTTTTAAATATCAGCGCTAACTAACAATTCACTTAATAATTTCTCTTGATGAATAAGATCGTGAATGAAAATTGAATAAAGAGAAATCCGTGAGGATAGAGAGAACAGCAGAAAGAATCGAACGAGCAGTGGGATCGTCG
>KK113786.1:356000-376876 GCA_000611955.2 Stegodyphus mimosarum
CACTAAATCCGAACTGCTTTATTTCAAGCATAATTTTGGGATTCCCTAAAATCTCTGCTCTGCGCAGAACTAGCAATAAAACATTCTAGAATAAAGAACTGTTCAAAAAGTTGGGAAGTTATAAATTTCCTTATAACACGGGAGGAGAAACATTGTTTTCCCTTCCTGAAATTTTAATCGAACTTTCCTGGCATTCTTCTAGTTAGAGTTCTTGATGGGTGAATACTAATGAACTACCTCTCCCTTTTATTGAATCATCTTTCATTCCCTGAGATGGTTTATCAATAGAGATTATTAGTAAAGATGACAAAGGGAAATACCGAAACATTTTATAGAATATCAGATTAATATGCATTTAGACTAATGTGAGAACGCTATATAGCTTCTATACATTCAAGAGTGAAAAATTTGTAATGTAATTCTATAAAAATATTTCAAGTTTTTAATTTAGTATCTTGAATTAAATGAATTTTTATTTAAATCAATGGATTAAAAAATTTAAAAATAACATTCTTAAGAACTGCATCTGTTGCCTTTAAATCGTTTAAATTGTTAATTAATAAAAACAGATTAAAATATGAGAATCAGATCTTACGTTTGTCTGGATGGCAACATGAAACAGGTTAAATATGAGACAGATTAAATATGAAAATAATATCTTACGTTTTCCCGAATGGCGTAAGACTCGAAGAAAAGTGTAACAACGCATTAAAGTGAAACAACGCAAAACCGTGTTTCGAGAATAAAAGCCCTTTTGGAAGAAAACAAAATCTGAAAGCTTTCAGATTTTACATTACGCCCAAAGGCGCGTTTATTCGACGTTCTGTGTGTTACCATTATTTATTAAATATCATGTTCTTCGCACTTGAAAAATAAAAACATTTTTTTATCCGTACATTGTTGCCATTGCTCGCTTTGAAATCGTTTAATTTGTTAATAAAAAAATTCTTCAATGTCTGACAAAATATGAAATAGATAATGAAACACATTCCAAATTCAAAATTAGGGCTTCCAGAGGCCTATATTCGGTAGAGGATTACGTTATTCAGAATTTTGATGGCTCTAAGTAGCGTTGTTTTATCAGGATGCGAGAAACACACATTCATTTATGCAGATGCTTCATCATTTAATTTCTTTAAGTATAATACAGGGCTGTAATATTTGGTGGTAACAGTTTGAAAAGTGAAACAAAGCAGAAAGTGAATCGAAGCAAAACGCCAAAACGAAATTAATAGCCTTTCTGGGCTAACGCTTCTTTGGGCTAAATAAAAAAAGCAAAGATTCAAGATCATTATAGTAGCAATAACGTTAGATGATGTTATAGTCATTTATAAATGATTTTCTGCATTTCGAACAGCGTTTATTCTCCCTTTAGTTTATTACGTGTTCTTTATGCTCTGAATTGATTTACATAACAAAATGAAATTATTCTTCAGTTTAAACTGCATGATTACACAGGTAAATTATTAACAATATTTTTGTATTAATTAAAATATACAAATTCTCAGGTTATTTTTTTTGGGGGAGGGGAACACGTTCTCGGTATTACGCGGTAAATCAGGAGCGAACTGTATTTCGAAAATAAAAGTTTTTTTTTTATTAAAAGAATTGAATACCCACAGATGCGAAAAAGCAGAATTCCGTATTTTACTTAAATAACTCTCAGGTGAGAAATAAGAGATGAATTTAAAAGCCAAATATTGTTTAGATTTTCCAGCTATTTACAAGTTAACTTTACGATTTTCATCTTTTCCTCTTCAATGATGTCTCTATTAGCCCATCGTACAAAAAAACATTCATCAGTCTTTCGGTTCTCAGTCCAAAATGGCAGTTACGTTTTACTTCAAACATAGTAATTCCCAAAATAATTTTCTCTCCTTAAAAATGTGTACTTAAGTTAATCTTTATGTTGCACGCAAATCTGCTAACAACTTGCATGTTGTCGAACATTTATTTGGTCGTCTGAGCAGGAGGCGTTTCTGACCGTAACCGTGGAACTTCAATTTGACGCTACGATATATCTATCATAGAATGGCATCAGTCGTTTCCTGTGCATCAGAGGTACTTCACAGGCCAGGATACTCGAGGAATCGAGTACGCAAGACGCTCTCTTAAAGACGTCTAGTGAGAGATAAGGCATATTATCAAAGCGCCATTTCTTCAGTCAGTGTCGGTTACAGTCAGCGTCTAGGGTAAGTTCAAAACCCCTGCTTGTTCTGGACACGGTTGAGCAACCAACGAAAGAGACACGACAGAAAGAAAAAACATTCCAGTTTATTTTTTTATTGCTTTTATTAAATTCTACAATCGCTCTTGCGTTTTCACTGTCCGTCTTCGAACGTAAATTGTTTTTCTATTAAAGCTGAGATGTTTTTGAATGTTTTCGATTAGGATTAAAAAAAAAAAAAAAGCTGAGAGAATTTCTAAATTTTTGCTTTGTTGACTTAATTAAACATTTTTCATCGACAAAATGACGTAGTTAAGAAGGGAATAATCCTAAAACTATGCGATTCCAGGAGATCTTAAAAGCAAAATAACTGTTATATAGTGCCATAAAAGAAGTAATATCTTCATTTCATTTTCAAGATATTTCGCGACGATAGTTGTTAATACTGTTCAGTAAATTAAAAAATAATCATAAAAAATACTGAACCAGTAATTGGGAGAATAAATAGAATTTATTTTCCCAAATGAAACACTTCACAGTTCTGGAGCTTTCTGCAAAAGTACTTCTACAACTGTTCTCAGTACAACATAGCACGATTAGTAGTTGTCACTTCAAAGCTACCAACAGCGTTAAACACAACACAATGCAAAGCGCATCTAAAGAGCGAAGCTCACATGGATATCTCTCAATCCCACGAAGTCTACTCTGAAGTGAAAAACTGAGAACTGATGCTCTCTCCTGTCTTATACAATTTTCCCGATGCCACCGAGGAATTCCCAATACCTTCCATTTTCTGCGTACCTGAAACGATTTAATTTGCAGAATAATAATCTTTGTAGTTTTCGTAGTGCTGAAGGCAATGCACGACAATTCTTCCGACATTATTGCGACATGTTAGGGAAAAACATGTAACATAAAGGAACTCTACTGCCGCAATAAAGAGTTCAGATTTGAAAAGGATTTGGGGAGCTTTATAAATGGCAATAGAACAATACTTAGAATTTTGGTTTGATTTATTGGCTGTATTTCTGTTTTAATCTATGTTTCAGTCTTCTGTTTTAATCTTTTAACTGTATTTTCCTTTGTCTGTGTTGGGTGTGCTGCGTTAACCAAGAAATACACTGTTGAAGTTATATATAAGGGCCGGATACTGTTACGGTTAGATATAGGGATCAATTGCAGCATAATGTAGGGAACGGATCAAAATGTCACCAAATGGTCGCCAAGTTTGGCTGCTGAATTTGGGGACAAAAATTAAATGCATAATTAAATCAGAAAATTCTTTCCCAGATTTACCAAATTTAAACAGAACTTAGCATCGTATTTTTTCTCTCCTTACCGTGTACAATCATGATGCAATTGGAAGCACATCCGGCTAGCATGGGCATGTCCGGAGTTGGAATTCCGCTGAGGAAATTGCCTAATTTTGACGTTTTCTGCTCTGAATGAAAATGGCTAATAGTCTCTACAGTTTTAAATTCGTTCAATGCTCCATTTTAGAGCCACTGCTACACCTTTGCATGTTTGGGTGTTATTAAGAGAAATCCATTGTGCCTGCTACTAAGCTCTACTCAGGAGCGTTCACTTACCTTATGGAATGTTTTTTTTTTCACTTTGTCATTCACTTACTCCCACATGTATGTCTTCTGTGGAGAAAATTTCTTCCGTTGACGAAGGTCTTCAGAAATGAATTAAATTCATGAACCAAGGTTTCACTGTACTGATTCAATTTAAGCAGCTGAATGAACTTATTTTAGTGATTAAAACACTTGAAAGTACAGGTAAATAATTAATATATTTTTGGTTAATTATAGTATGATTTATTACTTTTTGCTGTTTTTAACTGCCCTTGGATTAAATGTGATTTAAAGTTAACAGTAAACGTCGTCCCCAGTTGTACCCTTAAATTTGGAGTGAAATCTATATGTATAAATATTATATTGTTACTACAAAGGCGAAGCCCTTAGCTCCCCCGGATGATGGTTCAGCCACAAAGCTTTCAGAGGCCAGCCCGACAAAAAGCAAACTGAAAAAAAAACAAGAATAAACAGTTGAATATGTAATAAAACGTTACATAAGAAAGAAAACCAGATATACATCATTCACACATCTACTCCAACCAAGTATCTCTGTGCGTTGATAATATTCATTATTTCCCTGGAATAAAGCAGCATTTTACTATAATCCTTAGGGTCTCTTGGAAATTCGATTTTCATTTTATCTCTAATGCTTGCAGTTAGGCTACAGGTTTCAACGAAGTGAATATTATCATCTCTTACTCCACATAGCCGACAAAGACTGTTTTCCTGCAAGGCAAATTTATTCAAGTATATGGGAAAACGTCCATGTCCCGTCAAAACCTGATTCAGATCTATATCAGTATAGCACTTTCTTCCTTTATAAGTCTGTATAGTATCTATATAACTTTTCCTTTTCTCTGAGGATTCCCAATTGGTTTTCCATTTTTCATATATACTATTGTATAAAATCCCAATAGTCTTTCTTCTAGAGCCCTGCAGTTTATTGTTTTTACAGTTGTCGAGTGTGGCTTCTTTTAACAGTGCGTCAGCCCTCTCGTTACCATGGAAACCTACATGTGCCTTAATCCAATGTATCTTAGTATTGTATTTTGTACGTAGATTTCTATATTTCATTTTAATGTTCACAATAAGTTTATTATCAAACCCAAGTCCAAGTGATTGTAAGGCCGATAGTGCATCAGAAAATATATGGACACATCTCCCACCAGATAATCTATTTTCGATCCAGGTTAAAGCCTCTAGTATTGCATATAATTCAGCCTGGTACACTCTATTTGTGAAATTTAATAAGAATTTTTTGTGGTCAATCTCAGTTCCGAATAATACACTACAAATGCGCAACCCACATTTCCTCCCAGGCCGGAACTCTCGGTATAAATATCATATTCATTTACAGTACATAATAATCGATCATAATTTAGCCCAAATTTATCTGCAGGATGAATCAGTTCAAAGCATTCTTTAAAGGCATCACTTTTTAATTCTATATTCGAGATTTCCAACAACGTAATATGTTTGTTTTTCATTAAAAATTTGTTAAATTTAAATTATAATACGATGTAATAATTTTTATTAAAAATTATTACATCGTATTATAATTTAGGGAAGCTTAATTAAAAATTTAGGATTTTTTGCAATAGATAGTTTATAGTTGAAAAATTTTCAAATTACAGTTGGCAGCTAAGTCTAGATTGACTCTTAGAGATACATAATTTAGAGCTGTCATTCATTTTCACTCCTATCTCAAATTCTTATCAATTAATGATTATTTTTAATTTTTCAAGAAGGTTCTTTAAATGGAAGGGAGCTTTATGCCAACACTTAAATTAATTATTTCAATATTCAACACAGTTGTTTTATATATAGCGTTATTCCAAGATGTAAATTAATTATTTCAATATTCTAATGCAATTTCTATATTACCTTCACTTTGAGAAAATCTATGTGTTCATTCCAACAAGGTTGCGACGTTATTCGTACAAAATAATTTCACAAAACCACATGAAAGTACTAATTTATGAACGGAAAACTATGGAGGCTTTATGCATATAACAAGTAATAAATAAATAATAGTAGATGGAAACTTTGCTACAATAACTTTTTGATAAATTTCTTATTTTCTTCCTGCTAGATATAAGAATTACGTTTAGCTAGCCGCTGTTTGAGAACTACACAAACAGGGTACAGTTTTAAAGAAAAGGAAACGACTGCAGACAATAGTGAGATAATATTTCAAAACTTGTTGAGAGCGTTCAGAACATGAAATTTCAAACTGACGACTGTCGTTATCATTTCGTCCTTATGACCATCATTATGGTAAATGAGATGCTGCCATGATGATGATCTATTAAACTGGCGACGCTTTTAAGGTTTGGGCTATTTTAAGGGAGAAATCAATGGTAGGCCATCAGCGAGTCCATCAAGAAGTCAACCCTTGACAAAGCAAATGGTCCTAGTGTTATTTGCTATAATTCGATAAATGATACCACTCAAAGACAACCACGATAGGGAATGCCATCAGGAATTCTGAATAACAAACGTTTACATTTCTCTATCTCGCTGTTCAAAATATATGAATTTCATGTTGTTTGTGATTGCTGAATCCAAACATGTGGTTAGGGATAGTTCTCTTATTAAACAAGGAATTTTTGTGACCCATATTTAAATTTTTTACGCATATGTATGCTGGTGGTGATTCAAACTGCTACACCATAAAGGAAGTACCCAGTAAGCTTTGAAATCTGAACTATGCTTAGATCTCGATAAGATAGGAAATTTGCCGCAATAATTGGAATTATGTGTGTTTCGCTGCTGTTCCTTCGTTTCAGTATGCTTCGCAAAAACAAAACGACGGTTATTCGAGCAAATTCTTGAGATATGTTCAATTTACTGCAAGGAACTCCTTGCAGTAAATTGATGAGAGATGAGTACTTGACTAGGGAAAACATTATTTTGCAGTCGTCAGTGGATTGAGGATTAGCAAATCACCTGAAAATATGAATTACATAGCCGAAGATGGCGGAAACTTTGAAGAATAAAAAAATCACTTGATAATCCAAATATATCTTTGATAGCTCTATGACATGGCACATCACAATGGGGATAACCTGCAACTCACAAGTTTGAAGATGACGCACTACATTTTTGACAGAAGCAGCCAAGCAAGAGATATCCTTTAGCTAGCAAGCTTAGGTAGAGAAAGAGGGAGGGTAGTGGGGTTGCAGCTTTATTTATAATAAAATGTTTCGTTAATCTCATTGGCTAAAACTTATATGCAATTCAGAAGTTTTAAGATTACATACCGCGGATTTAGTTTTCAGATATGA
Source organism: Stegodyphus mimosarum (assembly GCA_000611955.2). Classification (NCBI taxonomy): domain Eukaryota; kingdom Metazoa; phylum Arthropoda; class Arachnida; order Araneae; family Eresidae; genus Stegodyphus; species Stegodyphus mimosarum. Next base: position 363,035 of record KK113786.1, read on the forward strand.
CGCAGTTTAGTGAAAGTTATTACTAGAGATAAAGTACCAAAATTAAAAATAAGCAATCAAGAGGCTTTTTAAGTTATAATTTTGATTTGCATATTTCTTACTTTATACATATATGTAATTATGGATTTTAGCGACTGCAGATTGTGCTTCCGAGAAATCCGTTCCTGTTTGAACAAAATCAGGCCAAAGTGATGGGGAAACAGAATCTGTGACTGCGGAAGAGATAAATTGATCGACGAAAACGCTTGCTCCAACCTCGTCCTACCACCGAAAGGGAAGTCACGTACGTTGCGCACTTGGCAATGACCGATCGGCCACCAACTTCAAGAAATCTAGGGCAAGGATTAGGGTCTGTGTCAGCACATATCATTCGATGTTGTCTTCGAAAGAAAGTGGATCTTTGCAAGGTGTCTATATCTGCAACTATAGTTGACTTTTATACCACAGCCGGATGCGGCTAAAATTTGAAGTCTTGAACATGGGCAAATATTGTCTTTTCAGACGAATCTCAGACCTGTGTACAATATCATAATGGTGGCTTCCCAGTTTAGTGGCATGCGAGGACAAAATCATGACCCTTGCATTATGCATTGCCATATCGATCTATTGTCTGGAGTTATGGTTTGGGATGCCGTTGGATTTTGTCCTCTCACCCGCATTATACCCACTGCCCGCACATTCAATAGCCATCTCTTGTGTTTTTGAACCTAAGGCTCTCCTTTGAGTAAGTTTCAACAGAACAATGAGGGATCGCATTTTACATAACTCCTCCAGGGTCGACATAGAACTCTGTGAAGTTATTGGCTAGGATCTGTACCTCAGCAGTCTTGGCCACGGGAGTATACAAATTACAAGCCTAGTGATTCTGTAGGCCCCGAAAATGTCATTTATTGGCCGGCCCGTGGGTCTGGCAACTCTTAGAGCAGTTGGTTCTAGTAGCCCGGGGTGACTCCCCGGGTTTGCTGGGTAATGGTTATGGCCCTCTGCGACGGGCACCCCGAGCGACTGGCAGGTAACATATAAACGACCAGTGTCGCCGTAAGGCCGCTGGTGTCAATCCTCTCCAAGGTGCGAGAAAAGGGACTGAACCCCTGGACCTGTTCTGAGGTGGGTTGGCTACCTAGTGCCAGCACCTAGCGTGGCGGAGGGTGCAATCCATGTAAAGATTAGTTGTCATACAATATTGAAGAATTTCTATTTCCCAGCTTGCGCTACTACATTCATCTACCCGTCCTTTCGATTAGTCTTCTATCGAACATGTCTAGCCGATGTTTGGCAAAAGAATAGCCCAGCACACACCACTCCCGTCTACAGCAGATGAACTTGTCAAAATAACATGGGCTGACATATCTCAAAGCACGCATCCAACACTTCTTTCTTTCAGTCTCGAGACATGTCTCGGCTGTTATTACTAACTATATTGGTAACACAAAATTACTGGTTTCTTCATGTCGCTCAAGTGGCGCAGTAGTTTTAATCAGTTCATTTTCGAAGACAGGTATATAATTTTCTGTTATATTTCGTCTCATGAGCATCTCTCGTAAGAGCTAAGAGATAGGAAAATCCTACTGGAAATCCGAAGGTTTGGATATTGCTTCCCAGTATAAGAAAGTATACGGCGAAAAAGCTTTTGCTTACATCTCGCTACTAAAGTAATGGAGTATAAATCTGAGGGAGAATACAGAAGGTGAAATTCATAAACACGTTGCATCTTATGGCTTAATATGACATCAAAAGTGTATTTATTAATTTTTATAGCTGCATACTCTAATTCTTAGTAAGACTTTTTTAATTATTCTTGAAATTGAAAATCTACAATTTAATGGTGTTCAACTGCGAATAAAATTTCTATTCAAAAATTAATTTCTAATTTTGGTATCTCAAAATACATTCTTTGATTTTAACATTGCGTCCTCATGACCATCATGAAAGAAAGAAGAGACAAGAAAAGACAACATTCTCTTTTCGCGCATGTAGAGTCTAATTAGGGTTTAGCTGTACTTTGTTTCAAAAAAAAACTTTATTAAGCCTACATTAATGTCGTATAAGGATAAAAGTACAGTTTTCAATGATCTAAACAGACGTGCTATTTGTGTGTCATACGCCTAATGATCTAAACAAAAGTGCTATGCATTCAAAGATTTACCTATACTGATGCAATAATGCAATGCCAATCTCAAGGAAAGCTAATAATGGGCAATGATTTCAAAGTGCACCCAGGAGAAGACTTTCCTACCATCACCACTGAAAGGACAGTTGGCTCAATATACACTCATGTCCATAAATTAAGGATAATGCAAAATCAGGCAAAGGAAGAGTTAGAAGAAAAACAAATTTGACTTATTTGTAAAGCTTATTTATTAAACAAAAGGTAAAGAGAAAAACAAGATGCTATATGTTTGATATTATTAAAAAAATTAACGATTTTTTCTCCCTGGAGCAAATTACAAAAAAAAACTTATTTACAAAAAACCAGTATTACATGGTTGGTATTATTGTTAATACATTGTATGTCTCTCAGAAGATGCAATACAGTCCGTACCACGCCTAAGCACGCTGAGTATCAAATTATCGATCTCATCTTGGGGAATATTACACCACTCAAAAATCAATGCTCTCCGAAGTTCCGGTAGACATGTAGAAGGAGCGTGACGGGCTGCAACTCGTCGGCCAAGCATGTCCCACATGTGCTCTACTGGATTCAAGTCCGGTGGGAAGGCTGGCCAGTCCATACGGGTGATATCCTCCGATTGAAGGCATTCGCTTACGATGTTTGCACGGTGAGGACGGGCGTTGTCATCCATAAACACAAATTGTGCGCCCATGGCGCCCCGAAACAAACGTACATGTTGTTCCAGAATGACGTCCCGATAGATTTGGCTTGTCATGGATCCAACTTGAACATGCAGGTCAGTTCTGAACCCCAGAATAATTCCACCCCAAACGAGCACTCCTGCACCACCGTAACAGTGTCGTTCAATGATGTTTTCTTGGTGGTAACCGGTACCTGGAGCTCTCCATATGAAAGTCTGGCGAGAATCAGACTGCAAGCTAAACCTGGACTCGTCGGAAAACATCACACAAGCCCAAATGTTGCGGTGCCCACAATGCATGCTCTCTACTCCAGGCTAACCGCAGGCAAAAGTGAGTTCCAGTAAGTGGAACGCATCTGACTGGTCTACGAGCATATAGACCAATCTGCCCGAAGCGTCTGTACACGGTCTGCCTTGAAATTGTCGTACCAGTGGCTGAAGAGAGCTGACGAGACAGGTCTGAGGCTGTGCTCCGCCTGTTTCTTTTGGCAGTAAATGCCAAATACCGGTCCTCATTCGGCGTTGTAACTCTGGGGCGACCTGTGCTGCAACGTCTACTCACATTACCATCATCTTGGAATTGTTGCAAACCCTGGAGATAACACTCTGGGCAATTTCAAGTTCGTCTGATACTTCCAGTTGGGTACGCCCACATTCCAGACGGCCGATAATTCAATCACGTAAAAAATCATCCAAATGCATCCTTTGTGTCATAACTATTCGGGTAGTGCACTGAAATGCTTATAAAGCGCCTGCGAACAATTTTACTTCTTTGCCTGTATTCCTTATATATCACTCTCTTACACTCTCGTCATTGTGATGTACCGTCGGTGTCATCTGGTTCCTTCCTGAAATTTGCATATGATTCTTGAAGATGTGTGTAGTGATTTTACAGGTGATATAGTTATTCTAGAGTTCGATTTCCGTGTGACTTCGAATTATCCTTAATTTATGGACATGAATGTACATAGGTAAGCATATAGCTAGTTACGAAACTAAATGGATGAAAACAACAGCATTCTTTATCTCCGAATATAATACATATGCAGTATTTAGAAATGTCCAATGTACTTTCAAAATAATTTGTTAGAGTACTTAAGTATTATAAATTAAAAGTATGAGAAACAGTGCATGCAACTCATAGCTACTGGTATGTACATTAAAGTACAAAACATGACATTTAAAACTGACGATTGCCATTGTATTTCGTCCTTACGACCATCATGAAATGGTGAGATAAAAGGAGGTAAATTAGATGCTGCCATGATGATGATCTATTAAATTGGCGACGCTTTTGAGTCTTGGACTATTTTGAGGGAGAAATCAATGGTAGGTTATCAGCGAGTTATCAGTTATCAATGTGGATTGGTGGTAGGGGAGAGGAGTAGAAGATCCTTAGACCATAACCCGAGGCGCTCTCCTCAAAATGGAGGTAGAAATAGAAGTCCAACCACCTTGAGAGTCTGGAAACCATTCTTTCGTAAAATTCATGGACAAGACAACAACAACATATGAATTTGTTTTCTAAATTTCCACTATGAAAGCTATTTTTTAAGTTCACAACGCGCTGCATTCAGGTTATATTTAATCTTCTATTTTCCGAAACTGTAAGTAGCCCAAAATGTTTTTGGATATGCATAAAAAATGAAATAAAATACTACACTACTGAACTTCTGAGGCCCACTAGAGATTAGAAATATTTAAGGAGGCGACTGCTTCAAAAATATGTGACGTTCAAATGATCCTCAATGTGATTCAATAGAGCTAACAAATGTTGATTAAAGATTGCAGAACTAGAGCATGAAGTGAAGTACGAAGTTAAGAGATGTTGAGAATATTTAAGAATATTAAAAGTGCTGTTAAAATAATAAGAGCTGTCATTGAGCCTTTTGAGACTCTAAACATCAATCATTTATCTAGACCGATCTGTGCCATTTTAAATATGAGTATTCTAGCACACATTTATTATTATTATTATCATCTTCACCATCATTGTCATCACCTTAATCTTCATCATGCAGGTTTTAGCTTATTTTCAGAGAATAAAGTTTATTATGTTATTAACGTTATGACTTATAATGTGGGAAGATCTGATCGAGTACTGCGTATTTAGAGGAATTAAAATAATTGATAATATTTTACGGTTAATTAACCCATGATGAAACTATTAAACCTCAATAATTCAAACAAACAGGGATTAAATTGTATATATTTTTAAGCTGACAATTAATATTAATTTTTTTTCTTTAGAACAACCGAATAATGCAATATTTCATTTCCCATTAAAGAAAGGTCATGCATTTTAAAAACAGCAAGCTAATGTACAGAAAAAAGTGTTTTCCATTTATCTTCCAAATTATAAATCCAAATATTTTGATACCATCTTAAAACAACACACCATTAACAGCATATTTGTTATTCACATTCTCTTCATTCAACGTAAAGATTTTATTATTATCTGCAAATAGAATGCTAAATTTTGGTGAAGATTATTTTGTCAACATTTATACTTTTCATTTAATAAACTTTTAATATAATAAATAAAAACCGTCCCTACTATAATCATTACGCACTTTTCCCATAAACTGTTTCTTTCTAAATCTCCAGACTGTTAAGTATAACACAATATAGCTCAATGTAATGATAACATTGTGTAAAACCACGTAGATCTCAATTACTTATATGTTTCTCTTCAATTTCTATGGTTGTAGAGTCATTAGGTTTATTTTGAAGCAGGAGACATGAAAAACGGGCAGTGCCTTTGCCGTGACTCGAACCTGGACTTTTCGAATACGCGCCGAGTGTGCTAACGTTACACCACGAAAGCATGCTGGAAGGAGGGAGAAAATACATTTTATAACCCCCTTTCAAAGTTCGACTGCGGTCTTGGAGACCCAAGCGCCAAATCCTGGTGGTGACGAAATATTATGCACGATCTCTTAGTTCAAGTGCCACTGTACAGTCATTAGGTTTATTTTTTGAAGCAGAAGACATGAAAAATGTGCAATGCCCATGCCGGAGCTTTGACCTGGACCTCTCGAATAAGCACCGAGTGTGCTACCATTACACCACAAAAGGCATGCTGGAAGGAGAGATAAAAGACTTTATATGTTTTTTTAGTCCAAAGGAGCAATTTGCACAGGACTGTTAATTTCGTTTTGGTATTTTGTGTTGACTCACTAAACGCGTTGTTTCCCTTTTCAAATTGTTACCACCAAATATTATCGCCATGCATTACATTTAAAGAAATTAAATAATGAAGAATCTACCTAGATGTTTGTATGTCTGTCGCACTGTGGTAAAACAACGGTACCTAGAGCCATCAAATTTTGAATACTGAAAGTTTCCACCCAATCTGGACATCTGGAAGCAAAAATTTGAAATTAGTTTTATTATCGATTTCGTATTTTGCAAAACTTTAACGAATTTTTGATTCACAAACTCAAGGATTTCAAAGCGAGCAATGGCAACGTTGTAGAGAAAAAACATTTTTATCTCCAGCGCACGAGACTGTGTATCGGAAATTCTAACGGTATGCTCATTTTAAAATTATTTTGCGATATTGCTCTTGAACTGAATTTTATGGGTTAAGAGCGAAGAACATGATATTTAATAAATAAAGGAAACACGCAGAATGTTAAAAAAAAACGCCCCTTTAGACGTAATTTAAAATTTGAAACTTTTCAGATTTTTTTTTTAAATTCTTTTCAGCCCAAAAGGGATGCTAGACCCGAATGTGATATTAGTCTCCTAACGGCATTTTGCATCTAAGCACTTAAGTACATTGTATCGCTTTTTTTATCGTTGCCACCAAATACTATCGCATTGCAATATACTTAAATTAAATGATGAAGAATCTGCATGAATGCATGTATGTTTCTCGCACTGTGAAAAAAACAACGGTACATAGAGCCATAAAATTCTGAATAACATAGTCCTCTACCTCTACCAGAAGATGGGCATCCGGAAACTCAAATTTTAAATTTCAAATTTGTTTTAACCTCTACTTCACATTTTGTAAAACTTTAACGAATTTTCGATAAACAAACTATTTCGAAGCAAGCTGTGTCAACAATGTATGGAATATAACATTTCTATCTTCAGCGCGCGAGATTGTCTATCGGAAATTCTAAAGATATGCTGTTTCTAAATATTTTGTGATTTTGCTGCTGGATCGAATTTTATGTGATCTAAAGCCAAGAATAGGATAGTTAATAAATAAAGTAAACACATAAAACGTTAATAATAAAAAGGCAAAGAAACAATTTGTAAAGCTATCTTAGGAAGAAAACTGAACATTGATGTGATGAACTGAGAAAAGACTGAAAAAAAGTATTATGCCAACACTTAAGCTGCATCGGGAATGAATTCTAAACGTATACTGCGATGGTGCTATGCTGCTTTTAAAATTTTCGTAATTTTGTTGTTGAATTGTATATGGCGTTAAGTGCGAAGAAAATGATCCTTAATAATAAAGCTAAAGAGCTAAAAAAATGTACGTTAGTAGAAGAAAATGTAACACCAAGCTCAATGAGAGCGTAAAAGCCCTTAACAAACCCTTTTGTGCGACAGTTAAAACGTGAAACCTTTCAGATATTTTTTAATTAAACCAAAAAAAGATGCTGTTTTATCAGATGGTGTCAATGGCTTTTTTTTCGCTTAAAAAGAGAACAGGATAATTTGTACGAATTGAAATCTAACAATATTCTTTCCGCAGAATTTGCAGACTTTAAAACTGCCACTTAGCAAACGCATCATGCTCAGGTGTAAACAAAACGATTGCCCATCATAAAATAATTTTAAACTTGTTTTCCGTGGTCTTATATGTTTTAGATTTTACAGGAATCATGCAGATAAAAACGTAAAACTCACATAAAACAATAAAGCGTTATCTAAATATTCCCAATTTAAATGTTTAATTCTTGTAATCATTTAGATAAGAATGCGGGAATGTCTGTATAATCTTTGTGAGTTAAATATCATTGACAAATGATGCTTTAATCTTCTAGCGAGTTAATCATACAAAGTGGTAACAGAACCTGATAAAGCAATCTATATATATAAAGAAGAAAGTCTGTGTGTTTGTTCGTGATTTACTCAGTCACTACTGTAGCTATCGTCACCAAACTTTCTACAATTATATTCTCAATGCTGGGAAAGGTCGATGTCTACGTTTTTCCCCCCAAAAGAAGGGTATCAAAATTCAGCTATATTAATTAAAAACTCTGAAAACGCTAATTTTCGCCCTCATTTTTCCCGGTGGCAACAGTCTCACACGCTGGAGATAAAAATCTGCTTTATTTCGAGAAGTGTTGCCACTGCTCGCTTTCAAATCGTACAGTTTGTAAATAAAAATTCCTTTTGAGTTTTACAATAAAATAAAAATAGCGTTGCCAAATATTAAATACATTTTTCCCGATTCCAAAAATTCGTGGAAAGCCATTTCGACTATTCCCCTCTTCGTACGACTTTAATCAGCCGAGAAATTAATTAAAAAAAAATCTGAAAGCTTTCAGATTTTAATTACGTCCAAAGGGGCGTTTATTTAACATTTTGTGTGTTACCATTATTTATTAAATATCATGTTCTTCGCACTTAAACCATAAAATTCACTTCAACAGCAATATCGCAAAATAATTTTAAATTGAGCATATCTTTAGAAATTTCGGTACACGCTCTCACGCGCTGGAGATAAAAATGTTTTTCTGTACAACGTTGGTATTGCTGGCTTTGAAATCTTTGAGTTTCTTAATGAAAAATTCGTTAAAGTTTTAGAGAATATTGTTACGAATTTCACTTATTTTTCTATTTATTTAGAACTGTAATTAAAATTCCTTTTTATTTTCCCGTGCAACGCAGACGATTTTTGAAGAGAAAGCTACGTCAAAAAAAAAAAAACCCAACAAAGAAACATAAGGACTAAATTGAAAAGTGATATGCCGTTTTTTGTGAAACAACGCAAAACGCTCAAACGAAAGTAATAGTCCTTCGGGACTAAATCCCTTTGGACTAAAAACTCTGAAAACGCTAATTTTCGAAAGATTTTTCCAAGTGGCAACAGTCTTGCGTGTTGGAGATAAAAATGCTTTATTTCGAAAAGTGTTGCTAGCGCTCGGTTTCAAATTGTAGAGTTTGTTAATCAAAAATTTGTGAGCTTTACAAAAATCTGTATATATAAAGAAGAATGCCTGTTTTTTTTTGTTCGCAATATCGATTTCTGATTAATTATGATAAATCTTTTGCCACATTTTTATCGACTAAAATTGAATATACGTGAAATGTTGGATGGAACTTGAGCTTTTACTACCATTTCATTAGAAAGAAGTAAATCATTAAAAACTGCGTGCCATTGTTGCTGATATAATTAGTTTATTTTTATATCGAACATTTTTATGTGGGTCTATACGCATCAGACTGAAAAGTGTATGACAATGAATCGTATTTTTTGCATCGTTATTAGAGAAGGATTACAGCGGTATCGTTCTCTCTGTTCTTAGATAGATGACTCTCAATCTAACTCAGCTGGCACCGGGTACTTCCGCTAGTAATAAATAAGAACGGAAAACGGTCAGTTAATGATGAATGAATATTTAAAAGCTAATTAAACATTTTCAAAGCAGAATTTGAGCCATGTGTATGATAACTAATTAAATAGATAATTTTGAAAAGTTTTGAAATGTTTGTAATCGAAATTCTTCTGTAGTTTGTTTTTGACTTTCGTATATATTATTTTCCAATTCTAAGCATCATTACTTTTGCTGAAAACCCAAGACAATGCAACTCTCACGTAAAACAAAAATTCAGAAATCGAATTCTTATTTTCCAAAATTTTGTTTTGTTAGTACTGGCAACAAGTTTAACAATAACATATGTTAGCGGCTGTTGTTTATTGTTTCTAGAGTGGCAAATCTGGATTCGGAACATCAAAATTGTTCATTCAAAACATCAGGTGCAAGAAAAATCGTGTTTAAATTACTCGTAAAAAAGTCTCAGATAAAAGTATTTTCTCCAAACATGAAAAAACAGCGAAAGCAAAGCGAACGAAAAATAGAAGAGAAATCATTAGTATTCTAAGGCCATTACAGAGCAAATAAACATACTGGGCAAGTTCCCCTCTCTTCAACGCTAAAAAAACTACAAAAGCGAGAACTTTACCAAAGAATCATTGAACCATAGCGTAGTAATGCTTGGTTCTGAAATGTGATATGTGTGGATCTCCGAGTTTTGAAACTTTTGTTAAAAGCATATTTTTTTCCCCACTTTAGAAGGCTAATTTTGCCATGAACTTTACGATGCGTTTGCACCTGGTCTTTACTTTTCATGTCTTATTCAAAACAGCATCCGTGTTTTGGGTACGTTGAAAATAGTAATAAAAATTAAAAAAATACAAATAATTTTGCGAATCGTTTGTTGAGAATATCCTTTCCAACGTAATTTTAGATAATGAGAATCCAAAGTTAATTTCCTCTGGAATTGTTTTATTTACCAGAAATGGAGAACTGTGAACTGTCTAGAACCAATATCGATATTTAAACAAATATGTGGTATCTATTTTACAGAATTTAACGAAATGGCGATGCACTTTTTAAGAAGTTTCAAAATAAACAAAGAAAGGCATTTTCATTTATAGCCATCTTCAGTTATACAGCTTGATATATTGAAAGAATTATGTAAAAAAACTAAATTATCTTAGTATCATTCTTTTAATTAAAGTGAAATACGTATATTCGTTTACAAACAGGAATAAGTAAATAAGTTTTTTGTAAGTAATTAATTATATTCTATTATACTGCTTTGTAATTAAGTAAATATGTTCTGTTATTTTCTTTTACATGTAAAAATATACGCAACTTAGTAAGTAAGTAAGTAAGTAAATATCTTTTAATGAATATGTATAAAATACACTGCTGGCCACCCAAATTGCAACACCAAAAAAGACAAGACATATCACAACAAAATTTATTTAGTTGATAACATGTTGACCAAGTATCAAATGATTAAATGCTTCTGTGAAGTGTGGTTCCTTGCAGAATTAATAGCCAGAGTAGCCGCCATTGTTGTAGATCAGCGCTGCCACACGCCTCGGCATTGATTCAAAGAGAGTTTCGATGTGTTCTTGGGGTACAGCATACCAAGCAGCTTCCACACGTTGCCAGAGTTGATCCGGTGTGGCAGCTTGGGATGTAATCTGGGTCAATCGTTCATCAGCCTTGGACCACATATTTTCTATCGGCGAAAGATCCGAAGAGCGAGCCGGCCAGGGAAGTAATTCAATCTAGCGATTGACGAAGAAACCTTGGACAATGCGTGCTACGTGTGGTCGCGCATTATCCTGTTGAAATATGGCTGTGGGCAAGCCCTGAAGGTAAGGAAGGACAACTGCCTCAAACACCTCAGAGACGTAGCGCTGGCTGTTTAAAGTACCGGCAATGTGTACTAGAGGAGTGCGAGAGTGATATCCAATACCGCCCTATACCATAATACCCGGTGCAGGACCAGCGTGACGGTGCATAACGCATTCTGTCTCCACGGTGTCTCCAGACACGAATCCGACCATCGTGGTGTTGCAAACAGAAGCGTGACTCGTCAGTAAAGACAATTTAATTCCATTCTGCCGTCCATATCCTTCTTTCATCGCGCCATTGGCGACGGAGACGTCTGTGGTTCTGCATCAAGGGTAGACGAAGCAATGGACGTCTTGCGGACAGACCACTCTGTTGTAAACGGCGTCGAATGGTACGCGCAGACACTGGATGATGCGTTACAGACTCAATGTGCTGTACTATGGTTCGTGATGTGACTGAGCGCTCCGTCACTCCCATGCGCACAATATTCACATCAATAATTCATATTAAATTCCTGTCATCACGTGAAGTGGTGTACTGAGGTGGATGCGATCGAACGTTTATGGTGGATGCGATGCATGTTGTAAATTTCATGTTATTTGCATGCTTCCTTCACGGTGTTGCATTTACAGTGGCCAGCAGTGTACATTGCCTTAAATTCATAAAAATATTCTCATAATACATACATACATTTATTCTCCAATAAATGTATGTATTATCTATGTATGTTCTGCTATAAGTGAATCAATATGTTGTTTATAACCACATGAATACATTTTTCTGTAAATAATAACTCATCTTAATATATAAAGTAAAACCTAAGACAAAAAACGTGGTACTTAATTTTGGCATTTTGTGGAGATAGTCGTCTTAAAGAGGTGATGTTCAGTAGCGATGTTTGTTTACGTTTCCAAGAAATACTGTTTACGTTCAAAAGTGATCATAATGAGATGATTGACAGTATTGTTACGAATTTTGTATATAGTTAGATATTGTTAGTAGAATCATAATTAAGACTTGTAGGGATTTATATTTATTTTAAATAACCAGTTAATTTTAATTTTAAGTTACTTTCCTATAAGCCTTCATTTCCCTAATTGTCAGTGCCAGAATATTTAAATTTGGTAGCGCGCGTAAGAAATGCAAATTCTACCAGTGGAAGAATAAGTTAAATATCGACGTTCTAGTAGAGAAAGAGAGAGTCCGGAAAATTGCCGTGTGTGCTTATACGCAAACTTCTGTTCAGCAATTACTGCTGGTTTGACATGGCTTAAGCGCTATTATCTTGCTGCCACTAGACTCAGCTACACCCTGTAGGATTATATGAGCCCTGTAGTGTAATTCTACTAATTTTGAACATCTTGAATTCTTAAGTTTGATTCTACTGTTTCAGTTACGCCCAAGTTGGGGCGTTGTATGTTAGCGTCAAGTTGACACATTGTAAATAAGTTAAAGAGTTGAATAAAGGGCAGTTTTAACTCTTCCTCTGTGGAATCACTAATTCTCAAGATTCTACACAACAGAACGACAGTAGAACTTTACAGATTGTTATATTTATTTCCCCGTGCAAACGTTGCACAACATGAATATTAAGAGAAACCTATGCTGGAAAAGTAGAAATACAGGAGCATTTAACAAATGGATATCTCTTTAATTTGTATTGAAATTGAATAAACGTATTTGACTGCTGTGTTAGCTGTAATCGTAGTTATATACTCTTACTGCTTTCCAGAAATCTCGAGAAGCAGAAAATGCTATAACTATGTCGCGCGGCCGATTGAAAGCTATAAAAAGCCAGAGAGAACATTTCAACTCACTTGCTTAGCTACTGTTAATTCGATTTGTTTAGTTCCGCGCGAACTGAGATATCTGAATTAGCTTTCTCTTTCTCTTTGAACTGCGTTGTATTTTAACGTTTTTAGTAGTTTAAACTATTGTTATTGGTTGCATTGCGTTCTATTTAACGTATTTACGTTCTACCGATTATTACTGCCTGATATTGTGGACACTTACTTGTACGGATATCTCTGAGAAAAGTTTAGCGTTCTGTTATATGTATTTCTTTTGATAAGAATAAATTTTATTAACCTTTTATCGGACTTCTCCATTCGATCTATTACGAACCTGTACGCGCGCAACAGTACTTTTATGTTTTAAGAAATGCAATGATGGCTTCGACAAGCTGGTAACGGTTTTGGCGATTAATCCTTGCCGCCAATTTTATCGAGAAATCATCAAAAGTCACCAAGTTTGGCAAACGATTGGCGACATTTGGGTTCAGTCCCCGTATCCCCATAATAGGTATTGTAATTGAACAAACGTAATTGATCACTGTACTAGCTGTAAGCGTAATTCGGCTCTCATATTGTCTTCTAGTAATTTAGAGAAGCAGAATGTACTAGAAATATTTCGGTGGCTGGGTGAAAACTATATAAGATCGGAGACAGCATCTTCTCTCAGTTGCTGTAGTTAGCTGTGAATTCAGCATCAGTTCGGAGTACAAATGTACTAATGCTTCTGTGAAAAGTTGTAGAACTTTGAAATATTTCTATATTTCTTTTGAGAAAATAAGTTTTACTAACCTGTGTGGATTACTTGTCGGACCTGTGTGAATTCAATATATTACGAACCCGTACGCACGAAACAATACTTTTTAGTCACGTATTTTCTCCCCTCGCCTATTC
>KK113786.1:380155-438565 GCA_000611955.2 Stegodyphus mimosarum
AAAAAAAAAAAAAAAATCATTAGTCAATGAGCTACTAAATTTTAATTCTGGTTTATTTTGAATTTATGCTAGTTTAAATTTCATTTTATTATTGTCGTTATAATAAACGGATAATTCAAAATTTTATTTTTGTTTATCTCTTTATAGTTGATTTATTCCCAAATTTTCAAACAACCTATGACTCCTATGTTGAAACGTTATATGTAAAACACATCACGTTTCGGGCATTAATGGACATTAACGATACACGCCGTTATCTGAGTTCAAGTCATAGACAAGGATAGATGTCTATTTATGCATAATACCTTGGTTGATTGGGTATTTAAAATTCGTGGGTATGAAAGCTTACTCGAGAGGAAGTTCGTAATGGAGAACTGGCTACAAACGTTTTCGTATTCCATTTCCCCGGTTGCTTTCTATAAAAATGTAACCTATTAAATCCAACGAACATTTCAGACTGTGTGGAATAGTCTCGCATTTCTATGCAGTATTCCACTTCGAGACATACCCCCAAATGTACTGTATGCTATAAATATTTCTGAATGCTACAAATGTAACGAATTTTGTTAGCGCCACTTTATGCTGCTGTGAAGATGATCTGAGAGGGGTTCAGAAATGATTTCAATAGTCAAATAATCGTTCGTGCTAGACGTTAAATTCCTCGAGATCAACAATCTAGGGAACTCGCAAGGAACTTCCAAAAGACTGGGTTTGTGAAAGAATTTTTAGAATTTTATTCCAGCTGCGCTTCATATTTAAAAATTAAACAGCGAAATTAAATCTTCTGAAGAATTTTAAATGAATCATATGTTGAAAATATTGCCGAATATAAATAAATAGGAGTAAACAAAGAAGCAATTCTGGCTTCTGAAATAAAAATATTTTGACGAAGGATCATTATCTGATAAAAAAACATTTTAATGATGCATTTATTTATAAAGATATAAAAAAAACCTAAAAAATTAAATAGTTATTAGTTCAAAATTGAAATGGGTATTTCTGAATTTTTATTCCATTTGAGTTTCGTATTTCAAAAATGAGCAGCGAAATTAAATCATTTGTAGAATTTTGAATGAATCCCTTTCTGTAAACATTGCAGAATGTAATCAAAAGGAGGAAACAAGATCAACTTCCGAAAAAAGTGTTTTGACGAAAGATAATTGTCTAGTTTTAATGAAATATTTATTTAAAAAGATATAAAATACATGGAAAGAAACGGCGTATCACTTTTCAACTCACTATAAATACTGTATCAGTTTTGAAATTTTTGCCACCAAATATTATCGTCATGTGTTATTTTTAAAGAAATTAAATAATGAGGAATCTGCATGAATGTATGAATGTTTTTCGCAATGTGAAAAAAGGACGGTACACAAAAGGATTAAATTTTTAATAACATAGTCCTCCTCCCGAACATTCAAAATTTGACCTGGAAGCTGAAATTTTGAATTTCGAATTCGTATTATTATCTATTTCCCATTTTGTAGAACTTTTAGGATTTTTTGATGAACATACTCAACAATTTCAAAGCGAGCAATGGCAACACCGTACGAAAAAAAACATTGTTATCTTCAGCGCACGAGACTGTCTGTCGAAAATTCTAAAAATATGCTGTAATTAAGTATCTGGTGAGT
Organism: Stegodyphus mimosarum; assembly: GCA_000611955.2. Taxonomy (NCBI): domain Eukaryota; kingdom Metazoa; phylum Arthropoda; class Arachnida; order Araneae; family Eresidae; genus Stegodyphus; species Stegodyphus mimosarum. Next base: position 381,790 of record KK113786.1, read on the forward strand.
TTCATGTTGAATTTAATTTTATATGGTGTAAATGCGAAAATCATGATATTTAATAAATAAACTTAACACAGAAAACATTAATAATAAAAATACAAAAAAAAAAATGCCAGCCATCTTACTAAGAATCTTGAACATTGATATGACGAACTGAGAAAAGAGTGAAAGAATATAAAAATGTATGCCTTTAAGGAAATAGTCCTTAAGGAAAATAGTCTTTTAAGGACAAGCCTCTTTGGACTGATCATATGTTTAATGTTTGGCAATGTTATTTTTATTTCCTACTAACGGAAGTACTCGATGACAGTTAAGTTAGATTGAGAGTTGTAAGGTTTTAGTTTAAACTAACAAAGTTTTATTTTAATTTTGCCTTTCCTATCTGTTCTTATTTCAACTTCCCGTTAGAATAAGCGCGCGTTTCAGCTTAATGCTAATTTGAAGTGGAGGCAAGTTTATATTTAAGCGATAGGTAGGAACCTCTCAGGGTGAGAGAGCTTTTAGTCTCAGACCACTGCTGCTCTGTTCCACGTTCGCCTGACCAGCTAGTATTTAAATTCTAAGCCTAAGCGCTGTTACTTTATTACTTATTGAAGTAAATCTAAGTGCGTTAGTATTAGTTAAACCTTGCTACTCACCATTTAGCATAGAGGCCAACCTCGCGTTTATAGCTCTGTGAGCAACGACTACTTAATTTCGAATTAATTTCAGCTTAAATTATTTGATTTTTCAGTTTAGACCCAAGTGCGGTCATTATACTCTGTATCCCTCCCGAGTTGGGAAGTGGCTGTATATAATTGTGGTTTAATAAAAGAGGATTTTAAATCCTTCTTAAGTGCAGTTCTTTTACCACTTAACCACAGTTTTCTACCACAGAACATAGTTGCACTCAGCTCCCTGTTCAAGATCAGGACTTAAAGTATTTGATGAATATGTTCGCCAAGAGTATGCACCGAACACTCAGTCCTGACAGAGTAATGTATTTAAGAGAGAACGATACCGCTGTAATCCTTTTCTAATAACGATGAAAAAAATACGATTCATAGTCATACATTTTTCAGTCTGATGCGATATGGAACCCATATAACAAATTTCAATAGAAAAATAAACTAATTCTCTCTCTCATTACAATAACAACAATGGCAGGCAGCTTTTAATGGCTTTCGTCTTTCTAATCAAACGGTCGTAAAAGCTCAAGTTTCGTCCAATATTTCACTTGCATTAAATTTTAGTCGATTAAATGTGGCAACAAATTAATCAGAAATCAATAACGCGAACAAACACACACACACACACAAACAGAAATTTTTCTTTATATGTATAGATTTTGTACAACTTACAAATTTTTGACAATTAACAAACTCTACGATTTGAAAGCGAGCAGTAGCAACACTTTTCGAAGTAAATCATTTTTATCATCAACGTGCAAGACTGCTGCCACTCCGATAAATGAGTGCGAAAATCAGCGCTTTCAAAGTTTTTAATGAATATTCTGCTGTCATACGAAGTCATACGAAGATGGGACTGGTCGAAATAGCTTCCAACGAATTTTTGGAATCGAGAATAATGTATTTAATGTTTGGCAATGCTATTTTTATTTCATAATAAAACTTAGAAATTTTTTATTAACAAACTGTAGGATTTGGAAGCGAGCAGTGTCAGCAACTTTGGAAATAAAGCAAATTTTCATTTCCAGCTTGCGAGAGTATTGCCACTCGGAAAAATGAGGACGAAAATTATAGTTCTTCCGATTTCTTAATTAATATCTTTGATTTTAGCTATTTTTTGTTTTTTTTGGAAAAAAGTTGACAACGACCTCTTTCAGACCCAGAAAAGCAGATATTTGATTAACAAACTCTAAGATTTGAAAGCGAGCAGTGGAGCACTTTTCGAAATAGAGCAGATTTTTTATCTCCAACGCGCAAGGCTGTTGCCACTTAGAAAAATGAGTGCGAAAATTAGAGTTTTCAAAGTTCTTAATTAATACCTCCGTTGATTAAAATTCTACGAAGACGAGAACAGTCGAAATCGCTTTTCAGGAATTTTTGGAATCCGGGGAGGGTAATGGCAAACCGCACATTCAGTTGATCAATGTTAACGAATTTCGCTTACTGCGCATGCTCAATAGTGTACCTTTGGCGTGGGAGAAAATACTGGCGAATAAAAATAAACAACCCTACACAAGCCTGTTCGTCATGTAGGCCTTAGCGACTCCTTACGATTGCAATAAAATACACACTTTTTTTGTGCTTATTGCACTTGCTTCTGTTTCCTTTCATTTTGGTTTATTTTGTTCATAAACATTACATTTAATATCAGTTATTTGTGATAATTTCTTTGGCTTTCGTCCAGTAATTTAAACTAGATATATTCATTAAGTTGTTAAAGTATTTATGAATGGAACGCATGGTAAATAATCGATTGCTTTTATTCCTCAGAAGTACAATCAATAAACATTCAGCTCAAATACAATCAATAAACAATATCATGTAGTGTTTCCTGTTTTATAATCCTTCTTAAACGAAATTTTGGGAAGTTTACAATCGATATTTACACTCTAAGTAATGAAGCAACGTACAACCTAACAAGTTTTAAAAACCCAAACTGTTTACGTCCTATCAACCATATATAGTTCGACCGTCTCAACCACAACTCTGGCTGGCATTCTGCCAAAGCACATAGACTCTTCCAAAAGGGGCGTTATCACTTGCTGCGACGTGAAACGTCACGTGAAAGTCTTCGCTTCTCCGAAAAGAGATATGCTGGAGGAAAAGAAAGTCCCCATCCTTCCACCCTATTTTGAGAATAATTCGGTCTGAATGGCGCATGCGTGTTTGGGCTTAAGGTCGCGGATGAGGCTGTCGAACTATACCATATTTATCTTTTAAAAAACGCCAAAATCGTAATTGCGCCAAATTCTTTTCTGGGTATTCGCAGTGTGCGTAATTCGTTTAACATCGTTCAACTGAATGTGCCGTCTGCCATTACGCATCCGAGGATACCTATCTCGAAACTCAACTCCTTGCCGTTCGGGATTAGATGATGTCACAAACAAAAACAAACAAGCAAACAACAGCAACAACAGCAACAAAACAAAACAGACGCGTGCAGATTTTATTAATATAGATTCCTTAAACATCTCTATTTAATGCCAAAGAAAACAAAGCATAACAAAAATAAACATATTTCCTGCACCACTTTGCTAAAATAATACAGATAAAGAACTCAATCTTAACCGCGTTAGCTAGAATAACAAAAAACTGCGCAGATTTTGGTTTTTAAATCGCAGTTATACGTGCTACCAATTAAATATGAAAGCATTAACTTCTGAAGGAAACATAAACGCAAAAAGAATCCCCATTTAAAATGCAAAGCACTTTCGTAAACAAACAGATATAGCAATCTGACTCCCATTTATTTCAAGATCTTCCATTAATTCTTATGTGAGACCGTAAACTTCTGTTGGCTACCAACCCAAATATTCCTTTAACTGAGCCAATAGCTATATTACTATTCCAGACCTGTAAATTGAGAACCTGACAACGTTGTTTTGAAGAAGACCTCTAGGTAAGAATTATCCTGAAGATTTATTAGTCACTTACTGCGTAAGCCGCTGGCAAAATAGCCGTCTCCATGAAATTAAAACACTGGAGCAGACATCCTCATTCGAACAGTTCATTCAACTGGTATTCATACTTGAATTTGCCAGTTTCATGTGATAGTTATAAACTGTGGGAAAGAATGATCTCGAAAATCATATATATACAGATGTATCATGTGATAAGATGTTTTAAGCATTACTCTTTATTATTAATTGGCATTACTAATTGGTCTCTGTTTAAATGTTCGTTATCACCTAATCTATTTATATATAAGCGAAATACCACTGACTCATCACGAGATTTCCGAAACTATATACCCGATTGACTTGAAATTTTACATAGTTACTCATTCTGTGATGTAGCCGCGCACTAAGAAGGGATTTTACGTAAATCCTTTTACGTAAATTTACGTAATTTTACGTATTTAACGTATACTAAGTAATAATTTTACGTATTTAATATATACTAAATACTAATGTTACGTATTTAATATATACTAAATGGTAATTTTATTCATTTTACGTAATTTAATGTAATTTACGTGATTTTACCTAATCTTTAAGGATTTGCAGTTTCCGGTTAGAATTTGCTCTGCGATGACTATCAATAAAGCACAAGTGCAGAGTTTAAAATTAGCTGGCGTAGATTTACAAAATGACTGTTTTTCTCATGGCCAATTTTATGTGGCGTGTTTCAAGTGTAAGTTCCACCTGAGAATCTCATCGTTCTTCAACCAACAAAACGTACAAAGAATGTTGTCTACGGAGAAGTTTTTTAAATTTAAACCCCCCGGGGGTCGACGTAGAGAACTCTGCCAAGCTACTGGCTAGGATCTGTATCTAGGCAGTCTTGGCCACGGGGATATACAAATTATGAACCTAGTGGTTCTGGGAACTCCGTAAAGGTAATTTATTGGCCGGCCCGGGATTCGGCATGTCTTAGAGCAGGGTGGTACTGTTAGCCCGGGGGTAACTAATCGGGTTTGCTGGGTAATGTCCCCCTGCGACGGGCTCGTCCGAGCGACTAGTGGGTAGCAAATTGACGGCCAGTGACGCCCCAGATTGGGTGCGTTGCGCCAACCCCTCAAGGTTCCGGGAAAGAGGGTGAACCTCGGCCCCGGTTCTCCGGCGGGAAGGACCTGTAGTGCCATTCGGCGGAACAGGGAAGCCCTTGTTGATTATAAATTTAAGTATATTATTTTACAGTTTTATATATATTTAATTGCTATTATAAGTTTTTTGAAAATAAATGTTATTATTAAGAGAAATAAATTATTGTGATGAAAAATAAAAATGTTGTTGTTACTTATAAAAATTGCCATACATAAAAAATCAAAGATAAATAAGTATAATTGATTAAAAGATTTTACTTCATAAATTAAACAAAGGAATAAATGTTTAAAAATTTTTCAAAATATGTCCTTAGGTTTATGTTGGCAATTTTTCGTGGTGTAGGTCTACTCGGGATCGCTCCACGTTAAATAATGGGGACACATCCCAATAAACAATACCTCATGGGTGATGTGGAAATCTGCGTATGACAGATTCACTGACTCGTACTATATTTCCCGACTTAAAAAAATTTACATTAATTAACAATTCGAAATTAGACATTTCGTCCATGTAGTAATCTAGGTTCACATTCAAATAGATAATGTGCCCAGCAAAGCGGGAGGGTGTCAGTTAGTCTACTATAAGCATTCATTCACAAAATGATTTTGTGCAACAAATAGAAGTAAACAGTTTTTTATCGTAAGCAACAATAAAAAATCAATGAAAGTAACTGATTTTTCAGTAATTAATATTATATCTTATACAATAAGAGGCGAACGTGAGTGCCGTGGGCGCACTTTTCACGTTTACAGAGTATTAAGTGTTGCCATGCTTTTCTTTATATTCGCTATACTATTTATATATGGGATGTAAATTAATTAAAGTACCCGCACGCTTTGCTTTGGATGTCTTCACCCGTAAAAATTGCTACTGCTTGGAGGTGTAAAACAGGTTCCAAATTTTTGTTTTAATTGTTTGCTCTTATTGTATGTTTATTCACAAAGTTTAAATGAAATGGTAGCTCACAAAAATAATATTTCAACATCTGAAATCACTGCAAAAATTTATTCTTCGCTTTGAAGTGGTGGCTGGCAACGATTTGTAAAATAATTTAAAATGAAATCCTAAATTTTAAGACTTTTATTTTGGAAAAGATGTAAAATGTTCTTTTCCTGTATTTAAAATTGGGATTTTTAGGATTCTATCAATAAAATCTATAGGATGTTATAAGCCTTATTATTAGAATCTTAATTGAAGCACCTTCATTAAAAATTGAAAAATATAGAAAAACGCAAAACACCAAATACAAAAATATAATTAAAGTAGTGAAGTTTTTTTTGCAATTAAAATAGAGTTTCTGCGCAAAAACAAGCAATTCGAACAGCAGGCAAGAAGACAGATATTTCAGTGCACAAAACTGAAAGTTTACTTTAAGTTCCACTGGGCAGAAAGACACTAAAAAAACATAAGCTGACTTAAATCACTCTTTTACTAAGAGTTTCAAATGTAATAAATAGCTCTGTTCTATTAGTCTAAGCTGCACTTAAACGGTTTTTAAATTGTTCATAATTCTACAGCTATTGCATGCAGATAAAGTAAAGGCGTAAAAACCTTAACCGGAACATAAGAACAGCATAATTCAATCACTTTTAAAGCAAAAAATGCACAGTTTGTAAGGTTTTAGTTAAACTAACAAAGTTCTATTGTAATTTAAATCTTTCTATCTCTTCTCTGTTTCAACTTCCCGTCAGAAGAAGCGCGCGTTTTCAGCTTATGCTAATTTGAAGTACAGCCAAGTACTATTTAAACCAGAGGTAGAAACCTCTTAGTGTGAGAGAGCTTTTAGTCTCGGATCACGGTCATTCTGTTCGACGTTCGCCTGACCAGCTAGCAGCTAAAATTATAAGCCATAGTGCTTACTACGTGATTGCATATTGAAATAAATTGTAAGTTCGCTAGTATTAGTATTTCTTGCTACGCACCATTTAGTTAGAGACCAACTCCGCGATTTAGCTCTGTGAGCAGGGATTTACTTAAATTTATATTTAGCTTAGTTTAAATTTATCTGATTGTTAAGTTAGGCCCAAGTGTGGTCTTTTACCTTCTGTATCCCTCCCTAGTTGGGAAGTGTGTAAATAATATTGCTTTAATAAAAGAGGATTTTAAATCCCTTTCAAGTGCAGTTATTCTCCAGCACAGTATCTACACCAGAACACAGCTAATTTCAGCTCCCTGTTCCAGATCAGGACTTTAAGGAGTTACTTCAAAATGTTTGCCAAAGCTATGCACAGAACACTCAGTCCTGACAAGCTTACCAAAAATAAGACTAAAAACCTGAGATCACCGAGCCGAGTAACAGAGTGGGTATATATATATTTATATACTTTGGTGCGGCCTATTTGAACGAAAAAGGGAGGTGTACAGCTGCAGGTTGTAGCCGTCATATTTACAAAATTTCAACGTTCTGTGGCTACTCATTTTTGAGTTATGCAAGATACATACGTGCGTAGGTAAAAACGTCACGAAAAAAATCTTCTGAATTCATATTAAATCCATTTTATAAATCGTTTTGAGAAAAAGTGTCTTCTATTCTGTCCTTACGTACAGATGTCATGCAAAAACATCGTTAAATTGCATTCGATAGCTGTCGAAACGAACATTTTCGTTGAAATACGATACCCGAACCTTTTCGTGATTACAATACTTCCTTTACTTCATACAAAGAAGTAAAAATCTTTAGACTTACTAACGTTTTTCTAAAACTAAATGGTAGAAAATACTAACCGATATTATTAAATTCATTAAGACCAGATAATTTTTATACAACTGAAACTAAAAGAAGATTTTGACTAAAAATTAATAGAGTCAGATATTATTTTCAAATTAGGTTATTAAGTTTAGGAAAATTGCAAAAATAAAGCCAACCATTTATCTTCTAAATACCCAAATCTAACAGACTAAAATGAGGTCTAGACTGAAACGAATGAATAAATTTCAGGCAGTCGTAACCGGTTTGTCAGAAGACATCGCTAAGAATAATTTATAGGCTGTGTAAGGAGAATTTGAACCGCCTCTCTCATAGTGTAATTATTTCAAGCCGGATAAGTTGAATCGTCAGTATCCCATTAAAATACTGTTTTTACCATAAGTAATTAAATCTATTGGCGAGCTTATTTTCTACTCAGCCATGGGCCAACCCATTTCCCCATTATTGAATACAAGAAGTACTTCTGACAGAAATCTCTTTTAAATTCTGCTCTTTCTTCAAGCCGGCTACTATTCGAAAACAGAGAAATATTCATAAGCATGCCCCAACAAAAAAATTGCCATAATCCTTAAGAAGATCAGCTTAAGAAGAAGGTAAAAAAAGCAAACTTTCATAAATGTACAACCAGTTATGCCAGGACATAACTACGGAAACACTATTTCCAGCTATATGAAAATTGTCACTAAGCAATTTGTAGAAAGGTGCGGCACTTTCATGCTAGGGTATTGCTAAGAAAATAACATTTTAGTTTGCCAATTACAATTTTAGTTTACCAACTTCAATTAGCAAAGCAAAGAAGATTCTACTTCCAGAGCGATGTCCCGGCATAAAGATTCACTTTTACAATGACTGTGTTTTGCAAGCTAGAAACAGATCTTCGTAAGAGCGTGGGCATATTTATGCGAAGGCTTCTTTATTTTCGAACAGAGATCTAGTTTCACACGGGTATTAGCATCTTTATGAGGGGATACTGTTAATTTATGAAGGTTTTCGTTTTAAGCAGCAAATGTGTGAACTGAAAAACACTGAACCCTCTTTTTTATGGTCTTTTAATGGTGGGGAGTTCTATACCTTTGGCCTGCTATCAGGTTTGTTGCAGCACGGTTTTGGTAATCGAAATTCAAGTTTTGAAGTAGCTAAAGACAGTCCCAAACAAAGTAATAAAAAATCACGTAGGTTGCAAAGATTTTACGGGTGGTAGACTTAGCTAATATTAATCTGAATTCGGCATTTGTTGTTTTAAATTCAAAATTACAGTTCTTTATTTGAGGAAACAATTCCTCCCCGTCACTGACCTTTAATATGTAAAGACATTAGAAGTTTTGTTTGAAGCAGAAGAGATGAAAAATGAGCAATGCGAGTACGCGCCGAGTCTGATGACGACTACATCACGAAAGCATGCTAAGAAGGCGGGAGAAATACCTTACAAATATATCAACGACGTAAAAGATTCAATTATGTAATATACTCTGCATATATCTGTATCCACAGCAGCATCTTGTATCATATATCTGTCAACATCCTGTAACATGTAACTTATTCTGCACCTATATATCCTATATTCATAAGTATGTATACGTCACCCCATGTTCCTACGTAACATGTATTTAGGTATCTGAATATATATGTGTCTTCTGCACAGTTTATCTGTAGCCACCATATGTTCTTATGTGTCATGTACCTAGGCAATAGATAAAGGTGGACGTGGCGCTATACCGATTAACCGTATTGGTAGAGGGGTGGTGCCCACGTCCTCCGTCGCATTCCGTAATATAGATGTCAATGAGCGATCCTCTTTTTTGACTTCATTCGAAAGACGGTCCACTATTTTATTGAGTTTTCAGTCTTTGGAGAAGACATCACCTTTCAAAGGAATGAAATTTCTATCCGGAAGATTTTAACAGTGCGTGAAAGCCCTACATTCTAACAATCTAGGATATTTTGGATCAAACCTCGGCTGTAATTTAGCAAATATCAGTACCTTTGATCGTGCATAAGGTATGTAACGCACTACAGGTAAACATATAACTACCTAGAATTTTCCTGAAACCTATGGACAATATTACGTTTCCTGGCATGGATATAAGCTGAAATTTTCTGGAATTGATTTCTAACGAAAGCACACAAAGGTAAGTAATATGCGGTTCCCCACAAATCGCAGTCTTCGAGCAGTTAGGAGGTGCGACACACTGTGCACTGCCAAACACTGCTTTAAAAATAATTTTTAAAGACTAAAAATACGCAATTTACCGACATATAAGAATAAAAATTCTAAGCTCACTGAGCTGAGTAACAGAGTGGGTATATATATACTTTTAGTGCTGCGGATTGCAACCAGGAAGGAAGCTGCACATCTACATGTTATAGCAGTCCTATATACACATAATTTCAATGATCTGAAGCTACTCGTTTTCGAGTTATGCTAGATGCATACATACACACGTACGTACGCACAGACGCCATGAAATATTCTCTTCAGAATCCATTTTAAATGTCTTAGAATTCTTTGGGAAAAAGAGTCCTTTTTCTGTGCTTACGTACAGATGTCACGCAAAAACATCGCTAAATTACATTCGATAGCTGTAAAAATAAATATTTTCTTTGAAATATGATACTAGAAATTTTTCGAGATTACAGTACTCCCTTTCTGCTTCGTGCAAGGAAGTAAAAAGATAAGATTTTAATTATTAATAATACTTTCGCTTGAAGGACAGTCCAGTAATTTTTATCATAATTTTGCAGAAAGCTTTCATTTCTGTACGCTATTATTACAACGGTTATAGAAATAATTTCCATCTTTTTATGGATTATTAATTGCTTATTTAATCACATATTATATTATTAATTCAATATTTAGACGATTTATGGCTCTAGAGCTATTAAAAATGCGTTTATGTAAAACTCATATCTGCATTGTAATATGGTCAGATTTAGTTTTCCTAGAAAAATTTCTTGTTCTCAGGAAACTTTAAAACTAGAGAAAATGTGACGACGTTGTTTCTTATTTTGCTTTAAATAAAAGAACTGAAAGTCACATTTTGTCTGAAACTAGGATCAATCCAGATTACCGTCATTGGAAAATGGTAAATCAGTTAGGGAGGAAAGAAAAGCTGCTTATCTGATAGGAAATATATGCTATCAGTGATTCAATAGGAAAAGAAACTGTACTTGAAATATTTAGGTTATTGCCTTTATAAATTAGAATCTAATTAGATTTCTTTGATTAATTAATTACAACAAACATAGTTTTTCGAATGGATAATGACTATGTTTTTTTAATAATTTTAAATTAATTTTAAAATAATTTTTTTAATAAATTTAATTTAATTTTTAAGTCAAGTAGCATCGAATATAATTCTCAGATTTATGATCCGTACTGTTAAAAACTTAACAGCATGTCTTGACCTAAAAAATACCAATTTAATCTGATGATTTAAAAATAAAATGTCAAATAAATAAAAATTTAATACTTAAATTGATAATTTTTTTTATTGTTTTATTTATAATTTTCTATAACAAATTAATTATGCCTCCCAGATGGTATAGTAGCCAAGGGAGTCTGTTGCGATACCAAAGGACCCGGGTTCAAATCCCGGAAATAGCACTGATGTTTGTAAATGTATAGTGCCTTTGCGGCATGGAGGCACTGTAAAATATATGGCGAGCAGAAAGTCCTCTCGTGGGGATTGGTGGTAGGGGAGAAGGGTGAGAGGCTCACGGACCACCCCACGGGGTGCTCCGTCAAAACTGGGTGGACATAGAAGTCCACCTTCCTTGAGACTCTGGCAACCATTCTTCCATGAAGTTATGGACATAATTCATGTAATTCATGGAGTAGTTTCATAAAGTTTGTAACGTTGTAGAAAATCTTGATATTAAACTATGTAAATTACATGATTTAATGAAAATTTATTCTAGGAAACCCAAATGAAAGATATGTAAAATTTGAAACTAACAAGAAAAAAAAATGGTGTAGATTTTCAATAAAATTCTATCGATTTCGAAGGCGATCAGAGATAAATTCTTCTTCTTCAGAATTAAGAGAGAAGGAAAAAAAATGCCGATTTTTGCTTGTAAAGAAGAGGGAATTGTGTCTGATTATCCTGGAAATTGATAGAGTTCTATCAAAATATACGCAAAACTTAGGAAACTCGGCAAAACTACTCAAAATTTAATTTTTAAAAAATATATTTATTAATTATTATTATTTAATAATTTTGTTTAATTACTTTAATTCATTTTGTTAATTTTATTTTTTTAATTAATTATTTAGTTAATTTTATTAATTATAAATTTAGTAATGAAAAATATAAATTAAAAAAAATATTAAAAAAATTCGTACCTAATAAACTACACAACTGATGCCAAATTTCATAACATTGATGCAGTAAAAATATACTCACCATGTTTGTTTTAAACGTTTGACTCAATCTGCCCATTTTTGTTGATGCAACAGACATCTGTGTGATAAAGCCTTAGTTTATGGTCATTATCTACAAATGGCCGACAAAGCCACAGCATTTGTAATGGGTTACGAAGATTTTAAAAGGTAGGAAGAAGTGTAAGCATAAAAATTAATATCTGCGCCAACGTCTGCCAAGATAAGTGGCACTGATTAAACCTGAATACCGGAGTGATCATAGTATTAAATTGTTATCTAATTTATAGTTTCAGCGTTTACGGTACATTTTGATTGAAATGGCGTCGCAAATAATTTCTGTCTTTGCGTCAAATTTTGATTAAGATGCACTCGTAAATATTTTCTGGAATACGCAATCTGCAGAGTAACTATCTTGTTAAAAGACGTGATTATTACTGTTTGCATTTTTGGGGCACACATATTTTGGGGCATTTCCCGATAATGTAGAGTTGTCAGTTGTGAAATACTTAAAAATATTTAACTTACATAGGATTTAATAGTACAGAAAGTATAGTAAAATATGGTATATGATTCGTAGTTGTTGTAAACTTTTAAAATTTTCACCAAAACGTGATTAGCTCTGTAGAGTTCCAGAGGTAAAAGTATATATAACATTGGCAAAATAAGTGATTTTTTAATTGCTGATAAAAGAACAGTGTAAGTTAAAAAATGTAAACTTAATAATGTAATTTCATTAGTAAAATATACTTTTAAATTTCGTAATTTATTTGCTGTGAATTTTGGAAATATTTCACAGAAATGTCAGTTATCAGTGAGAGTCTCAGAGCACAAAAGTGTATAATATTTATTACGTCAACGAATCATTTTCTAATTCGCCAATCAAAAAATAATATAAATTCGTTTCATATTCTCCTTTCTTTCTCACCATCATTGTATTGAAAATTAACAAATTGATAACAGCTAGTTTTGTAAAGCAATTAAAATTCTCAATATGATATATAAGATGATATTCCTGAATTACTTTGTATTCTTTTCGTAAATTTCTTTAGATGTTCTCATTTACAATTAATTATAACTTATTTATGAAAATAATTTTTTTTTATTTTTTAGAAATAGCATAGCCTTAAATGGCATACATTTTAATTTGCAGTGCAATTTTTCAGAAGAATTCTTATAATCCAGTCAACCATACTCACATGAAGTGCTTAGATCTATCTGTTCTGAGAACTATGCGTTTTTTACCTCGGCCATACTGATCACCGGATCTGTCACCAGTCTAGCAGTGCTTCATCTAAGCGTTATAATATGCAGGTGGGCTACACAAACATTAATTAAATTTAACATTTTATGTTCGTACTGTGTGTTGCATGGTATGTAAATAAAATAAATTCTATTGGACCACATACGCATTTCATTCCTAAACATTTTAACCACTTTGTAAGAATCTTTCTAGTGGGTTGCAATACTTGAGAGAGAGAGAGTAGTTTTAAAAGCATTTCTTTACAGTAGTAAAAAATAGTAACTCCTATGGTCATGCTTCATTTTCTTAATATTTTTATAATCAGTTTAATTTCTTATTATACAGAACAGATGTATTCTAACTTCTGGACACCAATGACATCATAACAACATATACATGTATGCTTTGAGCAAACCTCTACACACTCAGAAAGTAAATGTTACGAAAACGAATATAAATACTGATCTCACCTTACGTTAAATTTACGTGAAATATGGAAGAAAATTCATTATTCCATTGCAATTTTACCCGTAGAAGTGCATATTCGTCATATTAGTTTAGCTAAGAATAAAAACAGTAATTAAAAAAAGTTAGTCTCGAAACGGTATTTTTGCGCTGAATCACTAAAGACGGCGTATCACTTTCAAATTGTTGTCACCAAATATTATCGCCATGTATTATATTTAACGAAATTAAATAATGAAGAATCTGCATAAATGTATGTATGTTTCTCGCATTGTGATAAAATGACGATACGTAGAGGTATCAAAATTTGAATAACGTAGTCCTCCACCCGAACATGGGCATTTGAAAGCTCAAATTTTGAATTTCTAATTTGTTTTATTATCTGTTTCATATTTTGTAAAACTTAAAAAATTTTCATTAGCAAACTCAATGATGTCAAAGCGAGCAGTGGCAACACTGTACGGAATAAAATATTTTTGTCTCCAGTGCGCCGAGCTGTGTAATGATATGCAATTTTGTGATTTTGCTGTTGAATCTTTTATATAGCGCTAGCTCCAAGAATATTGTGCTTAAAAGTAAAGATACAAAACGTTACTAATAAAAAGACAAAAAAAAGTTTTTTAAAACCATCTTAGTAAGAAAACTAGATATTGATGTGATGAACTGAAGAAAAACTAAAAAAAAAAAAAAAATGTATGCCAATACTTAACGTTGCACCGGAAATTCTAAACGTATACTAGTATACCGCTTTTAAAATTTTTGTAATGCTGTTGAACTGTATACAGCGGAAGTGAGAAGGAAACGATGCTTGATAATGAAGCTAAAAAGATAAAAAAATGGGTTAGTGTAGGAGTGAGTGTATCTGCAAACTTGTATACTTCGATGTCAGCGAGAGCGTAAAAAACCTCAACAAATCTTTTTGGGCGACCGTTAAAGTCTTAACTTCCAGAATTAAAAAAAAATTAATTGCTTTTTTTAGATAATTTATTTTGTCACTACTGCATTCAAAAGATATTTGGAATTTTGTTTTGTTTTGCAGAATTACTCTAAGGATCTGCAAATGGGAATAGATTTCGCAGAACATAGTATAAAACCACTTCACAAAACGATTCTCAGTTTTCCGTAATTAGCTTCAGGTCAGGTAATCACATTTCAAGAAAGTTGTGCCTTGTGGAAAGAGTCAAACGATCTAATTATCCTACATTGCATTATTATCGTAGTCTCTTTCAGATATTAATTCACTTGGTAATTAAATCTTCAACGAAGTACGTAATTAATTGATTTGCAACATAAAGAATACTGTTCTCAAAAGCTATGTTAGAGAAGTTATGAATTATGGAAAGGAATCTGGATTACATATGCATGAATTCTTATGGGTACCTTTCTGGGACAAAAGTGAATGAATACTTATTCCTCGTATGACAGAAATAAAACAAAAAACGAATAAAAGACTCCGGGTATTTTGTCATTGACGTCTTTAACAGATGATTAAAGATTATTTTTCCTTTTCGTTACAGTAAAAGTTTAATTTATCACAATGTTGCCAACGTTGAGAAAAATAATAATAAAAAAAATGCTGTTGATCTCATTTTTCTTTTCACTGCAGTGTAAGAAATTATCTTTCCTTTTTGGAATTAGATACTCTTCACATTTTGAGCTCTTATCAACAAATAAAGGAAAAGATTATTGAATACTCTTATTACAACTTGTCATTTATTATACTTGTAAAAATATTTTGATTATCTTAAGTAGAGAGGGAACTTTCGAATAATCCTTGAATGGAGATAGAATTTGAGTCTCATGAATCATGAAATAAATTTGAGGTTCAAAAACTCGAATCTTTACGCTTTTTTCCGTCATTCTTAACTTTGGAATGGCAACCTTAAAAAAACATGTTTTAACTCAAAACTTTGGAAAGGTTAGTTTGACCGTGATAAAATAGAACCGCTCGTTAAGAAAAAAGAAAGCGATTGCTGCAATTAAAATATAAATTTATGGAGATTGTGATTATCACATTCATAAATTTCTGAAGAGAATTTAGCTTTCCATGTTTATCTTTACTTTTATTTGAATAATACTTAAAAAATCTTCACTTTTAATTGCTTTGCCTTAAAAAGATTCTGGAAAATATTTACAAAATTGAGGTTTTACTTTGTAAGGTTTATATCAGCTGACGCGTTATTTTTATGCGCCATTCTTTCCTGTAACGTTTATTCTTCCGTTAGCCTTTGCTAGAATGTGTATTAAATTGAATTTAAAAAGCGAGTGCATTTGTATTTTAGAGCGAGAAAGCTGGGGAGACTCCTAGAAACTGGAAAACTGGGTTTTGATCAGAGTGAGAAACTGTGAAAACGGGAAACATTATATGCTGCTTCATATACTTGACTCTTTTCTTTGAGACAATAGTCTTAATCTTTAAAGTAAATTTCAACTCCAGTATACACGTAAGATAAAATGTACGTAAATCAAAATTTAATTTTAATTTATAATAGTCCTTTAGCTCACTACTTTAATTTAGTTTCTTCTACTTTCTCTCCTAAAAAGAGTAACTGCTTATAATAAATTGTTCTGAACTGCGTCATTTCAAAATTAATCTATATCATATGATTCTTAAATAACGCTAATGAGGCAGGCACTTATATAATTTAAACGTAGGAACCCAATTTTTTATCAACGGGGATTAATTGTAAACCAAAACCAAATCATTCTGATTTTAGCTTTCATACTGAACACACCGCGTTCTTTCTTTCTCTTTGCTATTGCCAACTTGTTAACACTTTTGTTGTTGCAGGTTTTTTTAATTCCATTAAAATTCATTGTTATGAAGACACAGATGGCTGCGATTACGGTGTGCATAAATCTTATTAAGAATCTCAAGAATAGAGAAAATTTAAATACACCATTATGGCTGTCACCTTGAAAGCAAAAAGCTCCGTTATTCTGTAAATCATGTTCTTCTCTCTGTTGCGGCAACAAGTTCTAAATTAATACGTATATATTAAGAGAAGAAAATTAAAGTTCATGTAATAACCAAGTAAGAAAATTAATTTAGTCATTCCAATAAATTATAATTAAGCGCAAATAATTAATTAAGAGACAGCAATTTCTACACTTTAAATCAGTAATCATTCAACTATACTTTAAAAATGCAAACCTTTTAAGCTAAAAAAGCACATAAAAAGCCGACAAAATCTCTACATATAATAAAACAAAGAGTCTGTGTGTGTGTGTGTGTGTCTTTCGTTCGTGTTTCGAGTAAGCTAATAGACCCAGAGCCACGAAATTTGGTACATAAGTGTATCTACACAAGAGCCAGTGCACCTCGAAGCGATTTTTTTTAAATTCGAATTAGAATATTTTTTATTTTATGTTTTGTGACCAAATGGCGTCATTTTGAGACATAATGGGCTACAGGAAAGCGAGATTTCACTCTATACATTTCATTTTTACATCGTCGTGAAGCGTAGACACTTAGCTATTTTACGAACTTAAAATAAATTTCGTATTTCAATAAATCGATTAAATACGAATTTATTTAGGAAGGTGAGCTTAACACCTTTTCAGCGGAATTTTTTTAAAAAAAACTTATTTTAAAAAATGTGCTGTTTATTTTCCTTTGATTTTTGGACACGTTGAACTTTAATCCTTTCGACTCCTTTTAAAAAAAGAATTTTGGAAAAATAATAATATTTTGTATTTTTTTAAAATTTTTTAAATGAAGCTTCCGAATACACTTCTCACATCTCAGATATTTTAAAATGTAGTTTTGGCAACAATTTTCCTTTCTTATTGTTGTTGATAGATTTTTGATGAAATTGCATCATTTTGAATAGTTTCATTCTTTTAAAAATTTCGGATTGGCAACAATCTTTAATCGTAGTTCTTATGTTACTGTTTTTAAGAGACTGAAAAGTTTAAGAAATTAAAAAGTTGTTTCTTTTTGCAACGGTAAATTGTTTAATTACTTTATTAGGATAATTAACATTTTACAAGGGATATTGTTTATTTCATTGTAATATTATGTTTTAATTATATATAATTTTAATTATAAAAAAGTTTTGCATGATATTTTTTAATCTGTTTAAGTTCTTAATCTGTTTATACCATTTGAGTTCTTAAGATTTTGCAAAGGGAAGTTGGTTAATTTATTTATTAGGATAAGTAATATTTGTATTAAGGGATACTGCATATTTCATTGTCATTTTTTATATGTATAATACATTTTTATTGATTTCTTTTTTGATAAAGTTGTTCTGCAGAGTAAAATTCTGCGCGAAATGTTTTGTTTTTTGAGTTTCTTTCATGTTATTTTTTGCTTATTTCACTGTTTGTAAGATATTGAAACGTTTTGCATGATTTTTTTGCATGAGCCAGTGCACCTCGAAGCGAGTTTTTCGAAATTCGAATTTAATTTTTTTTTTTTTTAATTTTGTGTTTTCTGACGAAATCGCGTCCTTTTAAGACATAATGGGCTATAGCAAAGCGAGATTTTACTCTATTGAACAGTTTAAGAAATTGAAAGATTGTTTCTTTTTGCAAAGGTAAATTGTTTAATTAATTTATAGATCTATATTTAAAAGGGCGAGTCTTTCTGTGTGTGTAGGTGTCTTTCGTTCGTACTGCGCGTAAGCTAATAGACCCAGGCCTATGAAATCTGGTACACAAGATGCATCTAGACAAGATGAAATAGTATCAAATTGATAATTTTCTCTCATTATATGAACAACAATGGCACACAGCCATTGTTGCTGATATCAGCACGGAAAAATGAGGGCGATAATTCTGTGCTGTTTTTAAATTTAATGTTTCTCTTGGATACTGGACGTTTGTCTAGAGAAGGCAGCAGGAAGTTGGTTAATTTATTTATTAGGATGATTAATATTTGTATTAAGGGCTATTGCTTACTTCATTATGTGCTTTTTATATGTAATGCATTTTCAACTGATTTTTTTAACGTTGTTCTTTGTTTCTTTTTCGATAAAATTGTTATGCAGAGTAAAATTCTGTGCAGTTTTCAAATTTAATGTTTGGTGTTCTCTTTAGGCATTTTTCCGGTACACTTAAAAGCCAGACGAAGGCTGGCCGCGTAGCGGCTAGTATTTGATAAAACTATAAATTTCCATTTGACGACTTCGTCATAAAATTCAAAGATTTTTATCTGTATTTTACAGAAAGGAACCGTATTTTAACTAATCAGATGCAAATGACTCTAGTATAAAATAAAATTTTGAAAAACAAAGTTGGAAAAAACAAAAAAGGGATCCTGAAAACAGCAATAGTAACTACTAAAGCTAATAGGCTAAAAACGTAGAAGGAATATTATTGCCTTAGCTCCAGTCTTCAACAGGATGGACGAAATTATCCCAACTAATCCCGTTCCAATAAAAAAAATTTAAAAAAAAATTGAAAAAAAATCTGAAGGGTTGCAGATTTTAACGGTCGCCCAGAAGGGTTTGTTAAGGTTTTTTACGAGATCGTTGAGCTCGCAATCTATCAGTCTTCTGTTATACTCACACCTACTAAACCATTTTGTTTTGCTCTTTACAGCTTTATTATTCAGCATTATTTTCTTTGCACTTACATCATATACAGTTCAACAGCAAAATTACAAAAATTTTAACAGCAGTATAGCAGTATACGTTTAGAATTTCCAATGCAATGTTAAGTGTTGCCATACATTTTTCTTTTCTTTTTTTTGTCTTTTCTCAGATCATCATATCATTGTTCAATTTATCTAAATAAGATGGCTTCACAGAAAATTTTTTTTGTCCTTTTTTATTAATATTTTGAGCTTTTATTTTAATTGATAAATATCCCATTCTCGGCGCTTATGCCACATAAAATTTAATTCAGCAGCAAAGTCACAAAATATTTAAAAACGGCACATCTTTAGCATATCCGATAGAGTCTTGCGTGCTAGAGATAAAAAAGTTTTATTTCGTACAATGTTGCCACTGATCGCTTTGAAATTCTTGAGTTTGTTAATCCAAAATTCAGTAAAATTTTACAAAATATGAAACAGGTAGTAAAACAAAATCGAAATTCAAAATTCAGGCTTCCAGGTGTCCATGTTCGTGTGGAGGATTACGTTATTCAAAATTTGATGGCTCTAGGTACCATTATTTTTTCTTGAGGCGCGAAACATACATACATTCATGTAGGTTCTTCATTATTAAATTTCTTTAAATATAACACAGGGAGATAATATTTGGTGGTAATAATTAGAAAAGTGATAAAATGCATTTAAGTCGACTGAAAATCAAATGATTCAAAAGTAAGAAACTAATATTGTTAAAAACTGCATCTATGGCTTTCAAATAACTTAATTTATTTATCTACAACAGACAGATTCAGTTTAAAAGATAAATCTTACATTTTGAGCAATGGCAACAGATTAGAATGAAAAGTGAAAGGAAAAGTGATTCGACGAAAAATCATGTTTCGAGACGTTTCTCCATTTTCCCCCCAAAGGGATAAAATGCAGAAAAGGAGAGGTTAATATATATATATATATATATATGCATCTTTAAAAGTTTTGGGACAATTATTCTTGATAATATATAATTCCGTTTTGAAAAAACGAAAAACTATATTCTTCTGATATTTAAATCAAAGAATGATGAAAACATCTTATGTTTTCTATATTAAATAA
Organism: Stegodyphus mimosarum; assembly: GCA_000611955.2. Lineage (NCBI taxonomy): Eukaryota > Metazoa > Arthropoda > Arachnida > Araneae > Eresidae > Stegodyphus > Stegodyphus mimosarum. The sequence goes on from KK113786.1 coordinate 401,943, forward strand.
ATAATACTAAGCATATTTTAAGCTATAATGACCTAATATTCTTAAAACTGGTTTGAAACTTAATTAATTTTCACGTGTAATTAATTCGAAAAACTGCCACGTTCACGAATTTTGGGGTATTATTTTTTTAAATAGTTTTCCCACAAGGGCAGTAAATCGGCTTTTTAAATTTCTCGAAATCTGAAACAGTTATTACCTGAAATAATTTTTTAGCGTTCTAGGAATTGTTAGGAAACGAATTTTAAAACTGTAAAATGAAATAACGCCGATGGCAAAAAAATAGTTACAGAAAAGGACAGATTCTTCATTTTCCAGAAAGCTATTAATAGCGATTTATCACTCCGCGGCTATTACTAATCCCATAGTAACTTAACATAACATAACGTGAGGAGAATAATAGGTATGCTATATATTAGTCTAGTAACTAGTTTCTAGCCATTCTAAATATCACTAAGTAAAAGTCTGTATCCAAGGGTTTTTTTATATTTTATGTGGGACATTTTTCAAGTGGAAAGTAACTTATTGACTTTAGGCAGGCAAAGTAATAAAAGTGACCTTTTCAACTGTCACTTGCGTTTCTCAATAACTCAAATCTGCTGAAGCAGAGCGTGGGATTTTCCAGCTCTGCGACACAACGGAAACCTTGGAAGCCAGTCATATATTTCTTTTATTTGAAAGAATTGCTTTGTTTTGATTTTATTTGCTATTTATTGATTCCTTACAGATTACAGAAGCAGAGATGTAATAGACGAAATGGTCTTCTGAGTGGATACACCTGATTATAAAACCTTTATAAGGTATTTCTCCCGCCTTCTTCGCATGCCTTCGTGGTGTAGTGGCCTGCATGCTCGACGCGTAACCGAGAGGTCCGTGGTTCAATTCCCGGCGAAGGCGTTGCTCATTTTTCACCTCTTCTGCATCGAAAAACAAATAAATACCTGATGTCTCTACACCTTTTGCTACATTTTTGTCTCAGAGGTATTTATTAACTTCAAGGCTAAAAAAAATCTGCTTCAGTTTGCGAAGCTTAGCTTATTTCTCTACTTACATTAGTATCTTGAAAGCACAGCTAAAACCATAACTGGCGGGCATCTTCAAAATAGAATGTTTCGCGGAGATAATAAAAATGCATAATTTATTTCCATTATTAAAGCATTTTTTATTTTTTATTTATTATTAAAGCATTTTTTATTTCCTTGTACGAAGTAAAGCTGGACAGGACACACGTTCATTGGCTGGTCATTTTACCTTAAAGAATTATTAGAGTATTGGGGGCTAAATGGTATCTAATATATCTTCCTTTCGACTTCTCAGTACCTTGAATCTCGCCCGTTCTTATTGTTGTTTCTGCTACTCCTTAGACCTCAAATCATCCTTAAGTAATTAGAGATATAAATGGATTGCTGACTCAGCGAAATAGTATACCGAATGTCAGTTCTAGTTTGCTTCAGTTTCATGGCCCGTTCTTATATTTGACTAGGGTTAGTTCAACAGTTTGAACGAATAGGTTTGGCATAACTTTCGCTGGTTGTTTGGAAAAGTTTGAGTTTTGTTAGTAAAACGAAAACATTTACTGTATGGACATCTTACAATTTAGAGTAATTTAGAGATTTAAACTCTTTCTCCTAACACATAGAAAAAGGGAAAATTCCACGAATATTTTAAACATTTTCAAACAACTAGCGCTAAAAAACTGGAGGGAAAAATACGTGAGAGGAAATACGGTATATGATCACAAAATGAAAGTGAACTGAAGTTTTAGGTGAGTCTTTATTGCACTTATTTTGCCATAAACTGTTAATTAACTTTTATCACGAAGTTTGGAAACACATTGGTGATGCATAAAGATTTGTGTATTGCCAATTTGTGTATCTTGTGTACTGCGCATTACTGGATGAAAAGACTAAAGACTTGAAAAATTTAGTTCTTTGGGGGAGGGTAAATTATACAGTGTGATTTTACTTTCTTGCACAAAGTAAAGGAAGTATTGTAATCACGAAAAAATTCGGATATCATATTTCAACGAAAATATCCAATATGGTCGCCTTGAATCCATTTGAACAATGTTTTTGTTTTACATCTGCATATACAGACAGATTAAATTACTCTTTTTTCCGAAACGGGTGCTAAAATGGATTCAGTTGCGATTTTTCGTAACGTATGTATGTATCTATCTCATATAACTGAAAAACGAGTAGCCTCAGAACGTTGTTCAAACTTTGTATATGGGACTGTTTCTATAATAAGTAGTAGCGCACCTCTCCTTTTGGTTGAAATGCGCCGCACCAAAAGTGTATATATGTTACCGTGAAAGACCGAAATTGGAGAATGTCGACTTTCACCGGAGAATGTCAACATTCACCAAACACGTCGGTGAAAGATCGAATATTGCATTATATTCTTGTACATTCAGACCCTCACCGGTGTATGTCGACAATCACACATATGCTCTGGTGTAGGTCGAAAAGAGAACAGTAGACAAAGAGGCGACTAGTTGTTTCCCATAAATGCAATTGTAAAAGCAAGGGCCTCTTGGGCAATTTAAAGTGTCATAATAGTTTAAGTTGTTGCAATAAATAAGATTTGAATCAGATAATTTAGTAAGTGTTTTATTACTATTATTTTATTTTCTCATTTAGAACGTACTGTATAATTAAGTAAGTTTTTAACTTCTATTATTTTCCTTTCTCATTTTGAATGTTCTGTGCGTTTTAAGTTCTTATGTTCTTAAGTTCTTATTTTAAGTCTGAAGTGCGTTTTTTCGCGACTGAATTACGGAGAAGAAAGTATAATATTCTTATATATTCAACATTCACCATTAATACATGGTGAATGTCGACATTTACCGGTGTAAGTCAGAAATAAGAGTATTAGTAAAATATTTCGGACATACACCAAACGATTATGTGAATGTTGACATTCACCGGTGAAAGTCGACATTCTCCAGATTTCGGTGTTTCACCGTAACATATACACTCACTTCCAAAAGTTAAGCACGAAGATGTAAAATGCAAAAAAATCAACAAACACTGCTTTGATTGACACAAAATTTGGCAGGAAAGTAGCATATATATTTATGCATAAAACAAAATCAGTAATTATATACAGAAATGAAAACAATATTAAATTTTTGTAAGCTATCAGATAATGACATACTGGACACTTAAACAGAATTATGTATAAAGTGAAAATAAACAGCACAAAAAGAAAAAAAGGACATTAATAGGGTATGTGATTCCCCCCCCCCCCTCATCTGTTTACAAAGTTTACACCTTGTGACCATGCTTTCAATTACGTGGTCAACCACCGCAGAATTAAGCAATCGCCATTCTTCTTGTAGAGCAGTTTCCAGCTCAATAAGAGTGGCTGGAGGTGGGAAACGTGAAGATACAGCACGACCGAGAGCATCCCAAAGATTTTAAATGGGATTAAGGTAGGCGAATATGCTGACTCCGCCATACGACCAATATCTTCACGCTCCAGGTAGTCATCGACGATGTCAGCTCTATGGGGACGTGCGTTATCGTCCATTAAAACAAAAGTAGGGCCAACTACTGCAGCGTGCAATCTCACAATGGGGTTTAGGACTTCATCTCGATACCGAACAGCCGTCAAAGAACCCCGTTTAAAGATGTGCAGGTCGGTGCGGTATCCTAATGAAATCCTGCTCACACCATAATGCTTCCGCCTCGGAATGCGAGATGTTCGGTGATATTTTGGGACTGATTACGTGTTCCTTGCTCACGCCATATCCTTATACGCTTGTCATCTGGCTCCAGAGCAAATCTTGACTCATCAGTAAACAGGACATTATCCCAGTCAGACACATTCCAATTGACATGTTTCCGGCACCACTGTAATCGTGCCCCTCTTGATTGGACGGATAGAGGAACACGAACTCGACATATCCGGGCGTACAGTCCACTCATATGTAATCTTCGGCGCACAGTAGCTGGAGATATCGCCTTACCAATGGACGCTGTAACCATAGATGTCACACGTGTGGAGGTCGCTCTGCGATTCCGCTTGGCTACAGTAGCAATATATCGATCTTTCGCGGGGGTTGTAACCCTTGAGCGACCGGCTGCTGGCCTTCGGACAGCTGTCTGTGATTTGGAATTGTTTCCATCAACGTAAAATTACAGAATGATGAACGCCGAAGAAAAGAGCAACATCTGTGATCGACTGTCCTGCTTCAATGCGCCCCACAGCACGCCAGCACTCAGAATCTTCCATTCGTCTTCTGGAAGTCATAGAAACAGGTACTTCTGGAATTCATAGAAACAGGTATGTCTTGAAAACAAATTGTACGAAAGTTTTAAACACCTATCAGCATTTAGAATCAACTTCTGTAACCCTTCATAAAGCTGGCTTCTTATAAGACTGCCTTTTTTGCATATTTCTTGACATGAAAGCGCTATTGGCTGCTACCTAACATATTTGCATACTTCCATCTACCTCTGCAGCGAACTGCATCCTCTTTAATTCTGATTGGCTTCCGTAAATTAGCATTTTCCTCTCCGTGCTTAACTTTTGGAAGTGAGTGTATATATACATACACACTCTGTTACGCGAATCTCCGAGGTCAGTTTTTTTTCTTTCTTATGTTTTGCCAAATTGTGCATTTTTTTGCTTTAAAAATGATAAAATTATGTTGTTTTTGCGTTCCGGTTAAGTTTTTATGCCTCTAAGTTAATCTGCACTCAGTGGATGTAGAATTATCAGCAATGTAAAAGTTGCTCTAGTGCTACTAAAACTAATGCTAACGAAGCCGTTATTTGTTTACATTTGAAACTCTTAGTAAAACAGTGAATTAAGTGAGTTTCTGCACTAATTTCAATGTCCTTTTTGTAGAGTGAGACCAAAAGTAAACTTTCAGTTTTGTGAGCGGAAAATTTTGTCTTCTGGCCCGCTGACCAAATTGTTTTTTTTTTTTTTTGGCGTAGAAGCCCTAACTTTTACTGTAAAAGTTGTTTTTTTTAACAGATTTTAACTGTATTTGGTGTTCTATGTTTTTCTGTATTTTACAATTTTTAATGGAGATGTTTTGAGTTTTTATGTATTTTTGCCTTGCCGCAAAGTGAAAACTAATTTGATTGAATAAGATCTTTGATGAAATCCTAGGAAATAAGTTCAAATAATATGCAGCAAAAAATGTGTATAATTTAATCGGTCGTGCAAGGAAGTCATGTGGTGACTACATCAGAATTTTCTTCTTTTTCCTTTTTTTGAGTTTAAAATGAATACGTATAATGTCCAGTAGTGAGCAAAATTCCTTGGATTTTTATTACAATTAAAATTTCCATCATTCAACACGAACTACGCGATCCCAAACCTTTTCACATTATACGAGGTTCTCAACAGACTGTACGCTAACGCTTTTAGCGGCCACACTTAATAATTGCAAGCCTCCTTCCTGTCATACATTTCAGCGAATTTTTTTAACAGAGGTTTATCTATTTTTGTTTTACATTTAACTGATATACTGGCATTTATTATATATTTAATTACACAAGTAACTGTAGAAGCGAAAGTGATTTGTTATGATAGATCAATGAGTAAATAAATCTGCCAAAATCTGAAGAACTGATTGGCGAAAGACCTGAACATAAAAGTAAATAAATAAATAAATAAATAAAAAATCTGAAAGCTTTCAGATTTTATATTATGCCTAAAGTGGTGTTTTTTTAACGTTTCGTGTGTTACTGTTACCTTTATATATTAAATATCATATTCTTCGCACTTAAACCAGAAAATTCAATTCAACATCAATATCACAAAATAATTTTAAAAGCGCATATCTCGAGAATTGCCGATACACAGTCTCGCGCGCTGGAGATAAAAATATTTTCTTTTTTTTCCTTCCGTACAGTGCTGCCACTGCTCACTTTGAAATCGTTGAGTTGTTAATCGATGATCCCTTAAAGTGTTACAAAATATGAAGAAGATAATAAAACAAATTCCAAATTCGGCCTCCTAGATTCCAATGGAAGACTGCGTTATTCATAATTTGATGTCTCTAGATACCATTGTATTTTCACAGCGCGAGAAATATTCATTCAGATTCTTGATTATTTAATTTCTTTAAATGTAATGCAGGTGGATAATATTTGATGGCAACAATTTGAAAAGTGAAATGCCGTTTATAGTGAACCAATAATGCCGATACGAAATTAATAGACCTTCTGGCGAATCGCCCTTTTGGGCTAATAATAATAAGAATGACACTTTCAGCTGAAAATTAGAAAAATAATTTTGATGTGTTATAACAATGAAAGAGTTCAAACAACTGTTAGTGATTCATGTGATCATACATCTTAGCTCGTTTATCACAAACTGTTTAGTAATCTCTTCAAAGTGTAAGAAAATTAAATTATAAAACTATCTTAGTCATGCTTCTTTAGATTAAGCCTTAGGGAAAAACCTTTCACATTGTAATGTTTCATTGGATTATGTCATCTTTGATAATAAATAGTCAGTTCAAAACCATCATTGATAGGATTAGAACCATCTAATTTAGATATAATTCTTTCGATTGCGATCATTCTTTTGGGTTTTTACAACAAATTTTCTAGGAGCGTCGACTCATTATTCTTTGAATGGCTATTTAACAAGTCAACGTCTTGTGGAAAATAAAACAAAAAAGGGAAATGGAAGTCTTGGTTCGCTTCAATGGACGTACAACGCTTCGATGAGTGGACAAAGGATAAGTCTCATTGAAGACAGGAATTCTGATTTTGATAGAGCACCGTGGGAAACAAATACAATTTCTCCTTATGCGACAGTTGTTATGGAAGAGTTTAGAAAATTTTATTAGTATGAATCATACAATGTGCAATTTTTTATTTCTTTCATACTGTCATGTCAAGATGAAATTCTTGAGATGCATAAGTATTCGGAAAAAAAAATGGATTGCACGCGTGACAATAAAGAACAAAGGAAAGGAAACGATGTTGATAAATACAAAATTATTACTTATTAATATTACTTATTTACTATTACAATCATAATAAAATACATACTGTTACGGATTTTACAGTTAGACGGGTAATTTTAGTGGAATTATAAACAAAATTGTGGTAGTTCTTTTGTACAATGTAACATGAAAAATCTATAGCAAAGAGCTATGCTGGAAAAGTAAGAATACAGGGACAAGTCCATTTAACATTGAGTAAATAAATATCTCGGTAATTTGGTTAGATATCGCCAAGCTGACAACGGTTTTGACGAATCATTTTATGGCTCTCTAAATCTGGCTACATTTAATCGGGAACTTGGCAACCATTTGGCGATATTTTGGTCCGGTCTTTGCATCAGCCGAATAAGTATTGTAAATGAATAAATGTAATTGATCACTATATTAATTAAAATCGTAATTCCACACTATAATTGCCTTCCAGTAATTTCGAGATGCAGAAAGTACTAGAAATATCACGGCGTCCTAATGAAAACTATATAATGTCGGAGAGAGCATCTGCTCTCCGTAGTTGTAGTTGTTATTATTGAGAGTTGTTAGTTCAGATTGAGATCGGTGAGCTGAGATATCTCCGGGTTAGCTTTCTCTTTAGCTGCACTTTACATTGCGTTGTGTTTAACTTTATTAGTAGTTAAATACAACTTATTTATTATTAGTAGTTTGAATTCCAGGAGAGTTTCTTTTGATAAAATAAATTTTATTAACCTATCATTGGACCTGTGTGCATTCAATCTATTACAAACCCGTACACGCGCAGGAATATATTGCACTAATATTACAGCGTCAGTATATTTTTAAAAAGATGCATTATAATCGATATCGGTTTAAAATTTTGCATTAAAAGTAGTAATTATGAGCATCGTAAGGTTAAACCTTATTACACTCCTCTAACGCTTCTTTGCGCTGAAGAATTTTTGTCTTTGTGTTATATAGAAGTCTAAACTTCAAGAAAACAAATGAGTGGTAGAATTTAGAAATTTATCAAAAGCTGCATTTTTTCATACATGTAAAGGGTTATGGGGGTGTTGAGAGTGATGATGACGCACTAGAATTTTCCGTTCCAAGGAGAACACTATGTGTAAGTTGTAGAGACATTAGGTTATTTGGAAGCAAGATACGTGAAAAATGAGCAACTCCTTCGCCTGGACTCGACCCACGGACCTCTCGAATACGCGTCTAGAGGGTGCTGACCACTACCCCACGAAGGCATGCCAGGAAGGCGGGATAAATATCTTATAACTTTAACAACAATAATGAAAATTAACACATTGGTAACCCATGTCTCAAAGTTATAGATATTAAAAATGAGAGCCACTGGCGGTAATACATTGTCTGCTCTATAAACAAGTCAGTTAACAGTGAATATGAGTTCAACAGAAAGAAAAGTTCAGAATTCTTCTGCTGAAGCCTGTGTTGTAGCATCCCGTGTCCTAAGTTTGTGGCGTAAGCATCCAAAGTCTAAACCTGTTCCCACATTTCCCTTATTGTTGCTGCCTGGTCCTAAGATCACATACAATTCCTTCCTACTTGGCTTGGAACATAATTTCGTAACTCTTACGCATAACAGGATAGCGTACCAAATTCTGTCTTCCATCGTTTTTGCATATCACTCAAGTTTTCAGGTTCCAGAATACGTACAGTGCGTTAGAAAAGTAACTGTACGCCTGTCATGCACTAGTGCCACAGTATGCAACACCGACTTGCTCGTACCATAGCTATTAGAAAAGGTCCCCTTGAGCATTCAGACATGTTTGCGTTTGTTTCTTCTTGTTCTCGAAGATGCTCATGTGATACATGTGGAATATTTTTGGTAAAGTCTTTGCGAATCCTGGAATCTCCGCGGGATTGCTTGATAAACATTACTTTTTGCATAATCCCAGAAGTGTAAATATGGTGAGCTTAAATCGGAAAACGATATGGCACAAGCGCTTAGAAAAGATTCGGTCTTCCAAAACCTCTTGCAGTAACTTCACGAACCGCTTGGTTTCATGCCTGTAAGCGCAGTAACTTCGTTGTTGTAAGCACAGTCTTGATGAATCCAAGCATTATTAATTCGTCCTCGGTTAGCTTGTAGTGATTTATATTTATTTTAAATAACCAATTTAATTTAATTTGAAGTTGCTTTCCTTTAAGCCTTCATTTCCCCTAATTGTCAATGCCAGAATATTTAAATTTGATAGCGCGCGTGAAGTAATACAAATTCTACCTTCAGGAGAAAAGGTTTAAATACCAAGTTCTAGAAGGGAAAGTTAGAGAGTGTGGGCAAACTCTGTGCTTTTGTAGGGTGGGTTTCTGCTTAGCATTTATTGCTGGTTAACGTGGCGTAACAGCTATTACTTTGTTGCCACTAGATTTGCAAAGCTGTTTTAGGAAACAGCATAGTCCAAACCCTGTAGCGTAATTCTACTACTTGTTAATATCTTCCAGTTTTTAGTTTGGATCTTGCTATTTGGGTTACCGCCCGAGTGAGGCGTAGTTTGTTAGCGTCAAGTCGACGCATTGTGAATTTTAAAACAGTTAATAAAGGGTTCTTATACCCTTCTCCTATGTGGTTTCTACACGAATCTCAGCAGTTACACTACAAGACAGACCAGATGTTTCTGTAAAGAATGCTGGCGTCATTATTTTCCTTCTGGATATTGCAATCCAGAACCCAATATTCTGGTCATGTGTAAAAATTCCATGTGCAACATACGAGTTGTCGGCAGATTAAAGTACAAACATGAATTCTGTGTATGCATATACCCTGATAACTGGAGCTATGAGTGACAGGCATAGAAAACATTCGCTAAACTACCGTCTGAGTTATCCTTAGAAACGATTAAAAGAGCTGTTATGATGAAACAGCCTCTAAGAAACTACTAGTAGGTATGTAATTACTTTCGAACGTAGTGTAATTACTTTCGAACAACACCTTGATTGTCATGTTCATCACCCATGATTTACAGGGGCTTTACGTTTCGGAGCTGTGTGCATCGGATGTGCTCCACATGTTTTGTATTGTCTGAAATCGATGAGTCATCCGTGCCTCACAAATGCACAGATTTATACGGTTAGAATTATTTATGCTACCTCAAAAAGTTAGTTTCTCTATATTTTTCTTTTCCGGCTTCTGGAAGCTTTCTCTCGTAAATTGTTATATGATTCTGATATATATTTTGCTGCAGTAACTTATAAGTAATTATTATTTATGTGGACATAAAGCTAGGTACTGAACTGATTTTTAGGATCAATGGGATAAGATAACAACATAATAAAACAAATGGCTGGACAGACTATTTTATTCGATTTTGCTGAGGCAGTCAATGTGTTAAAATACGCTTAAGTTGTTTGAAAGGAAACATGTTTGCCTTAACAATTGAGTGTAAGATTGTAGACACTACAGGATCAGATGCAAAATGATCAGTCATCTTTGATAGTTTCTTTATAATTGACGTTTAAAAAAGTAAATTTTATTTCAAACCCTGTATACTGCATGAGTGCTTTAGTGTTAATGAATTTTAGCATTATTTTTAGTTCATATTGAAAACGGTAAAAGAACTAAAGTACAGTAAAACTTATAAATTGTGTTGGTGTGTGGTTGTAAAATTCTGTAAGATTTAAAATAATCTCATTATTTTAATTTACTTATCGTAAATACTTAATCAACGCAATCGTATCTTTTTTCATATGCAAATTAGGATAATCTAAATCAGTACACTTCAGAGAGCCAAAGCCTTATTCGTTATTTGTTCTTTCGTTCGGCTTTGTGTCACATTTTCGGTATTTTGTTCTAAAACTAGTAATTGAATCTGAAGTTCTGTAACTAAATTAACTGCAGATTAATTTAAAATAAACTAAAATACACTTTGAAACTGCTTTCATAATCAGTTCGTAAAAAATACATTTTTTATTAGCCCAAAGGTGCATTAGCCCAGAAGGGCTATTAGTCTGGAAATGGTATTTTTTGACGGTTCACTATAAACGGCGTGCCACTTTTAAATTGTTGCCACCAAATATTATCGCCCTCTACTATATTTAAAAAAATTAAATAATGCAGAATCTGCATGAATATATGATTATTTCTCGCACTGTGAAAAAGCAACGGTACCTAGAGCCGTTAAATTTTGAATAACGCAAATCTGCACTCGAACATGGGCATTTGGAAGCTCGAAATTTAACCTTTTAAATTTGTTTATTATTTATTTCACATATTTGTAAAACTTTAACTAATATTTGATTAACAAACTCAACTATTTCAGAAAGAGAAATGGCAACACTGTACAGAAAAAACACTTTTATCTCCAGCGTACTGGACTGTTTGTCGGAAATTCTAAAGATAAACTGTTTTTAAATAGTTTATTGTGTATTTCAGATTTTGTGAAACTTTAAGGAATATTTGATTAGCAAGTTCAACTATTTCAAAAGGAAGCAATGGCAAATTACTGTAGATAAAAAACCTTTTTTATCCCCATCGTGCAAGGCTATATATCGGTAGTTCCACAGATAGCCTGTTTTTAAATATTTTTAGCCCAAATGTCCTCAGAACGTTTATGGAAATGAAAATGAAAAAAAAGTCCCTTTGTGCGTAATATAAAATCTAAAAGTTTTCAGATTTTCATTTTTATTTATTTTTTATTATTTATTTAAAAGTGCTTGCAGTTTTGAAATCTCCAAAGCTGATCCCACATAGTTCGTACTATTCTAGCTTAAATTAAAGTCCTCCGATGAATTATTATAGAGGTTCTGGTTAGAAACTGCGGTCTTTCCGAGAAATTATTACAATTTAGACATTCCAATTCACATTCTGCTTAAACTCTGTGATCAAAATTCAAAGTTTCAAACCTGGATCTGAAATATTTCCATTAACACCGACTCTGCATCAAGTGGCAACACTGAATGAAAGATAAAAGGTACATAGAAGTTTTATTGATAAGCAATCATTATTCACAGGAAAAACAAAGAGACGATATTCAATAGATTTATAGTTACGTAGACAAGACAATCAAGTTTAGGATTTTACAGTGCACTAGGAATATGCTTATTGAACCAGAATCAAGGAAGTAATCAATTTAAGTAGCAATCTAAATGCAGAAAGCAACGAAAAATTTAAAATGCTTCCTTCATATTTTACTTACGCAATATATGACTATTTTTATTAACAGACATAATTTTGCTTAGTGTAGTTTTTAGTGGCATTTTCCTGGTTACCAAAAGTAACAGCAATGAAATATTCAGATGGTTCGTTGGGTATAGATATTCTTAAGAAACTGACATTGAATCTTTATCCTATTTAGCTAATGCGTTTCTTAGCATACTTGTATCATAGCTTGCGGGTTGAATAGTAATAAGACCATAGGCGTAACTCCAAGATAATCAGGAGATAAGCTCGATAGTTTGCAACCAATTTTACTCAAATTGGTATCAGTAAATGAGATATGTTTGTAGGTAACGGGGATGAAATTCTTATATTTTATGCCTCTAGAGTCATTATTCGAATGTGAGGGCAAACTAGATCAAGACTTAAAACGATATGAGATCACATGCACTTAACGAGGAATTTCAAAATAACAGCGAAAGATTTGTCTACTGTTTTTCGTGAAGCACAGAATTTCCCATAATTTTATGTTAAGATTGCTTAAGGATTTATTTTCCCAAGTCGTAAGAAAATTAAATATAGATGACTGAAATGACAAATACTTGATCCCTCATTTATCTTTATTTTTTATCATTTATCTTTATTTTTATTATTTATCTATATTTATCCCATTTATCTTTATTAAAATATTTTATTATTTATCTTTATTTACTCATTTATCTTTATTTTTTATATCTTGAAGGACGTTTGTTATTTTCAATTAATATATAAAGTCATGCCCAGGCAAAATAAAGTCCACAAACACGATCATGCCTCGAATTCTAATGGCTTAAAACCATTTATCATTAACGCAACTTTAGCCATTAATATATTTGTTAATAGTTAATAGATTCCCCGATTTAAAACAATAAAACACTTTTTAATTATTTAAGTCTTTATTTACTTTAATTAATAATGTGCTTGACTGATGTAAATTAAAACACATATAAATACGTTATATCATTTGGATATGCTATAAATTTATTTAATTTATTGTATATGTAGCGAAATTAAAAGAGTTTTGGAATTTTTGAGGCGAAAGTCTTGTTTCTAAAGGTTAGACAGAAGTTTGAAGTTTTCAGATTGCACTTTTTAATTTTTTAGCAAAAGGGGCAATTTGCCCTGAAGGACTATTACTTTCTTTCCGGCATTTTGCGTTGGATCACTATAAATGTTGGTTTACTTTTCAAATTGTTGCCACCAACTATTAGAGCCCTGTATTATGTTTAAAGAAATTAAATATATAAATGTATGCATGTTTCTCGCATTCTGATAAAACAACGGTACCTAGAACCATTCAGTTTTGAATAACGTACATTTCCAGTCAAATATGGGTATCTGGAAGCACAAATTTGGAATCTGTTATATTAACTATTTCATATTTTGTAAAACTTTAACGAATTTTTGATTAACAAACTCAAGGATTTCAAATCGAGCAATGGCAACGTTGTACAGAAAAAACATTTTATCTCCAGCGCGTGAGACTGTGTATCAGAAATTCTAAGGATATGCTCAATTTAAAATTAATTTGCGATGTTGCTTTTGAACTGAATTTTTAATTTAGGTGCGAAGAACATGATATTTAATAAATAAAGGTCACACGCAAACCGTTATAAAAACTCCCCTTTGGGCTTTAATGTAAAATCTGAAAGCTTTCTGATCTTTTAGTCCAGAGGGCGTTAACCCAGAAAGACTATTAATTTCGTTTTGGCATTTTGCATTGGTTGACTATTAATGTCGATTCACTTTTCAAATTGTTGACACCAAATATTAGAAACCCGCATTATATTAAAAGAAATTAAGTAATGGATAATCTGCTTGAATATATGTATATTTCTGGCGCTGCGAAAAAAAAAACGTCACCTAGACACATAAAATTTTCACTAAGTTGTCATCCACTAGAATATGGTGATCTTTAAGCCCGAACTTGGAATTTGCAATTTGTTTTATTATCTATTTCATATTTTGTAAATCTTTAACGAAATTTTGATTAACAATCTCAAGGATTTCAAAGCGAGTAATGGCAACGCTGTCCAGAAAAAACATTATATATCCAGCGCGTGAGACTGTGTATCGGAAATTCTAATTTTAAAATTATTTTGCGATATTGCTTTTGAACTGAATTTTGTGGTTTATGCGCGAAAAACATGGTACTTAATAAATAAAGGTAAGACACAAAATGTTTAAAAAACGCCTCTTCGGACGTAATTTAAAAATCTGAAACCTTTCAGATTTTTCTTTTTGCGATTTTTTTAATTATTTACTTATTTATTGACATTCGGAAGAAGTTTGTTCCACAATTAGGGAAGACTAGCACATTCTAGCAAAATGAAACATTACAGCCAATCTGTGAGGTTATTGATCTCTAGTTTGCTTATCGGTGTAAGAAAGGATTATATTTATAAACAATGTAGAGTTTTTAGGAATATTTTGACCCTTTTCTTATATCATCATGATTACAACCATGCTCTATGGCACATGGATATAAATACCTGCTAATAATTGTTAAACTTTTAATAACTATCGACCTATTAATAATTAATGAATCGTTAATAAATTAGTAATTCTTAAATTATTTTTAATGATAAATTAATGTTCATAATTAATAGATAACTAATTATGAATTATTATTTAAAAATAATAAGTTTTATTAGTCCAAAGGAGCTTTGTCCCTGAAGGACTATTGTTTTCGTTTCGCGATTTTGCGTTGGAAATATTAAATGTCTTTTCACTTTTTAAACTGTTGCCACCAGATATTGCAGCCCTGTATTCTATTTAAAGAAATTAAATAATGAAGAATCTCATAAATGTATGTATGTTTCTCGCATTGCGATAAAACGACGGTACGTAGAATCAACGAATTTTGAATGACGTAATCCTGCTGCGAATATAGGCATCTGGAAGCTCAAATTTCAAATTTGGAATTTGTTTTATTATTGATTTCATATTTTCTAGAACTTTAACGAATTTTGGATAAACAAACTCAAGGATTTCAAAGCGAGCAATGGCAACATTGTATAGAAAAATTTTTTTTGATCCCCAGTGCGTGAGACTGTGTATAGGAAATTCTAAAGATATGCTCGGTTTAAAATTATTTTGCGATATTGTTCTTTAACTGAATTTTATAGTTTAAGTGTGAAGAACATGATATTTAATAAAGAAAGGTAACACAAAAAATGTTAAAAAAACGCTCCTTTGGATGTAATTTAAAATCTGAAAAATTTCAGATTTTCTTTTTTTTATGAATAGGTTAATATTTATTAACATGTACTATTTACGTCATAGTAAGTCATTAATTACAATTCTTTTATTTATTATAATTAATGAATTACTGTGACGTAAATAGTACATGTTAATAAATATTAACTTATTCATAATTTGTACCTTTTTAATAATTGTAGTATTTTTTTGTCAGATGAATCATAGGAATCATTCAATCATTGTCAATAAAATGTCGAAAGAATTCTGAAACAATAACTCATATTGTGATTTTTAACCTTAAATGATCCCCATGAGGAGTTTTGAGAGAGATTCTAAAAATAAAGTGGCATCAACAGTCAGAACTTAATTTCTAAAATTAGAAATGTCGCAGTTCAAAGAACATCCAAAAATAATGAACTAAAATTAATAAAATGATAATTAAAATTAAGTAATATGGGAACAGATAGATAAAAATCAACAAATTAAATTAATTACATATAATAAAGATTCAAATTTCCAAATTCTATCTTCCAGCCTCTCAAATTAAATCTTATTTGAAGAGTTCTGTGGGATTACAATCAGAATCAAACGTATCCGGTATTCTGGGCAGAGTTCCCGTGGACTCAAGCTAAATTTAAGCCCTGAATGTACAGTATAATATGCTATTTCAGCATATGGTAAAAACACAAATCATTCTTTTTCCAGCACAGTAATGAAAAAAAAGCAAAAGCGTTAAAGCATCACTATCCGATTATAGAGAATGCTAGAAACAGTATGAAAACGAAGAAGAAAAATTTAATGGAAAATCATGAATACGGAAACAATGAAGAAATAATTAAGTGCTCTCTTCACTATTATTCCTACAGATAAAATTGCAGCTATCAAGCAGAATATGTGAGGAGAGAGAAGAACTGCTCTCCGAATCAGAGAGTTGATCTGCGAGCTGAGAACAAATATAAGGTTCTGTATAGGAATCATTTTTTATCCGCCACATTGACTACATCTATTCCAATAGTCTGCAAACCGTCTTTCCCACGGTAAGTCACTAGTGTTACACAGGCTTTAGTCGCTCACGTTCACATTTCGCTTTTTCGTCTGTTGACATTTGGAGAGCGTTTAAGAACATAGACTACAGTTCCCCTTGCCCATTCAGTTGCAAAGGACCATTCACACTGGGGTTTATCTAACGGAGTCAGTTCGGAGGTAACGGAGAGTTGTCGACTAGCTCTGCTATGCGTGCAGTTCAGATTTTTCAACTCGCTGCGCTATGGGGAGAAACTGGTTTTGAAGATGGGTCGGCTATGACAGTTGTCTCCTTTAACTCACATAAACCCCAATGTGAACGGCCCTTAAGGTTTCGAGATGCTAGTGGGGACTTTTCTTGACTTAAATGTTTTTTCCACCTAAGCGTTTATTTCCTATGGAAACAGAAGTTCGCTTCAGAAGTTAGTTTCGAATTCTTATTGCTACAATAAAGTGTTACGAGTTCAAAAGAATTTGCTTCTGAAATTGCGGTTTAGTTTCGTAAAATTGAAGAGCTGGAATTCATCACTTTTAGAGCTCTGGTGTGCTGAGGCAAAAATTATGATTTATCTTCAAAACTGAGAAGAACCGGAGCTGGTGAGCTCGAAAGCAATGTAAGCACAGACGTGGTAATACAATCAGCAATTTCTTTGCAGTCAAGACTTAATGACTGCAAAGCAAGGTGTACTCGAATGCGATCTGACCTACTTGTTATCTCCCATAGTTACGAGGAACATATTATTGAAAAATGAAATGAAATTTTTAAAAACCCACTTGTTTTCAGATGTGTATATAACATTGCATTTCAATTGCGCATAATCTAAATAATACTCGTACATCTCTTCCCTCACCATCAACGTCTTCAAAGGACTTTCGAGTTTGATAGATTTTTAAAAGATTCTGTGCTTCAAAGGCACTCTACATTTATACATTTACTTTCATCTGTGCTCTTTTCGGGAACACGTCTGATAAACCTACATTATAGCAAGCTCCGCTATTCATTGTACCAAACAGAACGTAGATTATTTGTGGACCTCAGAAAGTTCAGCAAGCTTTCCAATGTAAAAAGATGTCAGTTCCCTCGTTTGGCTGAGGGATGAAGACTGAACTTCGTCCATTTTCTTATGTACACTGAGAAAAAAAAAGTCAGTTCTATATCTCCCGTTCTACTGGGCTGATTGACGAAATTCAGCTTGCGTTTTTCATGTCTCGAAAGCATGACTTATGATATGTATTAAATTTACACATAGCATTGTTATAATATAGGTATTTTGACATAAAATCAGACTTTTTCTGAAATGACATGCCAATGTTTTTTTATATTTCGATTCTTCGACTCAAATTATGCCAAACTGCCAAGTTTTGTAAAAATCTCACGAGTTATTTTTAAAGAATTAGCTCCCAAAATTGTAGCTCCTCAATGTTAATTGAATTTGATATATATTTATTAATATCTCTTTTTTTATTAAACTTACCTGATTCCTTCTTCCAGGATTCAAAATTTAGGCTTAAATATAATTAGCACATTTTTTTATGATTTATTTTTTAAATTTGCATTTTTTAATATTTTTTATAAACTTTTCGAAAAACGTTTTGTACAGTAACCTATAAAATTTTTAACATCATCTTAAAGTAGATGTGTTTCTAGGTACATCTGCAAAAAATTAGATTTTTTTTATTCAAAAGTTTGTAAGATGCACATGAATTTACATATTGGCGCGTTTTGAAATTTGGCATATGTGTTATAAGCGATAATAACGAAAATGTGATTTACGCACTTTGCTAAAAATATTTGAAAGAATGAATGATGAACCTTTTTTCCACTCGTACATTAATGAAAAAAAAAAAAAAAAAAAAGTAAGTAGGTTGCCATAAACGGCGCAAACTGAAAAAAATTCGCCAAGATAAATTTTTAAATTTCTCCTTAAATTTCGCATCAAATTTTGTAAAATATATTATTTAGGCATCATTTCAGAAAAATTTCATTTGCCATCATGTCATTTCAGTCCAATTTTGTGTCAAAATACCTAAATTAGAACAATGCTATAGATAAATCTAATGTATATCCTAAGTCCTATTTTTTTGCGTGGTATACAACATAAAAACGTTTGATTTGGCTTTGGTCTGCTTTACTTATTTATGGCAAAGCACGCGATAGCTATTTACCTAAAGGGAGGGATGTCTTCGTGGAGGACATTCTAAAGAAAACTGGTTCGTATCCGCATTACACACAGAAAAACCAAGCTGGAAAGGGCTGTCCATGTAGCCAGCCCGTTCGCCTGAATTCGAATCCAGGTCGAACTACCATTGCTCAGCCGGGAAAGATGTATGTTTTGCCCGATCCAAAATTAAAGATTCATTTCTTTGCTTGTTTGTCTTCCAATCACTTTCGCATTAATTGTCTCTTCGCTTTTCCTGAGAAAGCTTTGAAAAGGAAAATGGCGCTTCGACTTGTAAAATTTTCGCAAAAACTTTTTACTTTCTATCATCTAGCGAAATCTGTACTTATTTCGATACCACTTTTGAGAAGTCAGTCGTAGTACAGTAATCAAATATTACGAGCGAAGCTTATGTCATGTACAGAAGCACAGAAAACTCATTTCTATCATTACAGATTCATATGCAAGAAAACATTTCTCAGTAAGAGAAAATCATTCAAAATGTTTCTTAGAACAATGCAGAGTGAAAGTATCTCACTCCTATAAACGAAAGTATATTTAAAATACCAAACAAAAAAAAACCCGAGTTTGCATTCTTTGTTTATGACATTTTGATATATTTTCCTCTTCGGACAATTGCATTACCGAGATTATAATAATTGTTTTATTTAGAAAGGAACTCTGTACAACATAGAATGCGTGCATAGCTGCCATTTGAGGAAAGGAAACCGAACAAAGAGATGAGGAATAGGTTACGATTACAGTGAACTCCGAGCGGAAAATTCAACCACTTCTATGCTATTGTAAGATAGACTGATACACGCGAGCTTATTTACATACATTACCTTGAACCATCAGCGCCTTGAACTTAAACTCAGCGTACCGTGTAAAGTATAGTAGCCTAATCCTATCCGAATTATTTACTGCTGTACGCATGCACAATTTCGCTTTCTAAGTTATTTCACCGTGACTCGTAAAAAATTGTTTGAGTCGTAATACTTAGTAGTTTATGAAAAGAATGTATATCACCGAAGGAATGCAATTCTAGCTTGAAAGTGCTAAATTGGGTTTATTTTCTAAGATGTACGACCACAAGTAAACTCAAAAGACGTACACCTACCCCCCACACCAAGAAAAGTGGGGTGAAAGCTCCCCAGATCCTGAGGATGTTCAAACATTTATTTGGAACACGCTTAATGTTTGTGTGTGTGTGTAAACTATTGATTATCTTATCATCACAAAAGGCAGTCTGTTTTAAGATAATAACCTTGTTATCCCCCCATTTTATCCTTTTACAAATAATAAAAATTCTCGGATTCTCTATATGTTCAACTTTCATCTAATTTCTTCGCATATCAGTAAAATTCTTTGTTCCGTTCTTGGTGATATTATATTTGATTCTAATTTTAAAAAAATCATATTATTTCTTGTCACTGTGGTTTGATGCATCTCGGCAAAACTAAAAGAAAGTTGAAATTCCGCATCAAAGAACATGTATCTTATGTTCTAAAAAGAGAAATAAACAAATTTTCCATAAGAATCCAGAATCACAACTAGTCACGTAATCATAATTTCGAATTCGTTTGATCTGCGAAAATTATCCACTAAGCTTCTTCAGCTGGTAAATTGGATTTACTTGAAGACTTAGACAATAACAAAAAATTTTCTTCTTTAATTAATGATATTTATTCTCATCTACAGCGATTAAGCAGTGGCCAAGCGGTAAACTCGCTGAACACTGTAAGTCTGTCACATAGGAACTGCCTGTCAAGTAGGAACTTAAAGGTTATTTTCTACCCTTTCCTAGTTTGCTTCTTAACCATGAGTGGGCTTCTTAACCTTAAGTGGGGGAAAAAAGAAATCAACTTGCTATGAAAAAAAAAGGCAAGTTGATTTCTTTTTTCCCCCACTTCATTATGTTTACAATATTTCAATTCATGAAAACAATGCGAATGAATGTAGATTTAAACTGCAGTCCCAAATAACGTGGACAAAATTAATGATGTGCTTTGATGAGGTCACGCAAACGAGCGAGGGGCTGGCAACGAATACGAAGTGCTTATTTTAAAGTAACTGACTACAGTAATTCAATTCTGGTTCCTGTCCCGCCTAAAGAACTGGCTGATTTGACACTTTCATGCTTTTCCACGTGCCTAATATGGGTACAAGGGAGTTTCATCTAGACAGTCTTTCAGTAAGGCATACAACATTCCCGTGCTTTCTCATAATCTAGCTTACTAAAACCATCCATTTCAGTTCTTGCCAGTGCTTTCAAAATGTCTCGTGTCCAAACTTTCTATTTTTTCCCCCGGAGCTCAATCTTTCTTTTCCCTTATTACACCCATCTACTTGTCCTGAGATTTGTTGCTGATTAGACGGCCTGAAGAAGAAGGACTTGTGTCTGATTACCTTCAATACAATTCTATTCAAAATTTATGACAATTTAAGCCTGATTTTTGGCTTTACTTTATCATAAGATTACATTTTAAATTAAGGTATCAATGATTGCCCCATCCATATAAAAAATAGCAATGAAAGTTCATTCCATTTCTTTTATTTCGAAATTAGCAATCCCTGATCATAAACATTAAGCTGATCTGTAATGATATAAATATGTCACGTGCAACAGAAGCGGCAGCAACCAGCTCCGAAACAAAATTGGGAAAGTTATTGATTCTAATTCCATAGCGTACGAGGTGAAGGAAAATAATCAAAATTTATCCATCAATCACGAAATCAAAATTATCTATCATCTGATTACTACTAAAGGGCAACTAGAATGATACCAAAGTTTGTACGTATCACAGTTAGAGCATGTTGCTAATCATTATTCAAAATTCAATTTAATTTTGTTGAATGTATTGAGCTTTCTTATTACAGTAAAATCGAAAATTCACGAGTCCTCTGACTTTCTCAAAACCTACGGACTAAAATGACAGAAAACCTGATATAAGAAAGCTTCTATGTAGTACATATTAATACCATCTACGTGCTTCGTTGGCTGCCACTGCGAGTATTTATATATAAAGCAATAAACAGCTGTGGAAGTTTCTAGAGCGATTTCTGTCAAGAACATGGCTGATTAGCATGATTTAAACGATTTTAAATGTTGCTCAACAGTTGTACTGGTAAAAAGGTCATAGAACTTCACAGGTAGATGCGAAGTTTAAGTAATTGAATCTTACAAAGACTCTGGATGAATGGTAACAGCTTCGGGTGGCAGGATTTGATGTGATAGGCAAGTGACGGGGGAAGTGGGCACTGTCCCTTTACCATTAAGGTTAATCAGTACAGCCCCACGTCCACCAGTGTCTACAGTAGCCCGGATGTAGGGGTCGCATGAGAGCCAATCCTGAATGACCAGACCCAACGCCTAATTCAAAGCCGCGCCTGACTGCTACCCCAAATGGCCACTGGGTGTTTAATACATGGCCATATAAGAGTCATCAGTGCTTCGGCAGGTTGAAATTTGTAAAAAGCATTTGAAATGAGAACAATGAAGTACAATGTGTTGAACATAGCAAGGTAACAAAATCGAAATACAAGATAACTGACATAAATACTATTTTGAAGGAAGCATACAATCAGAATGCATGGCACTTGATGTGATAGGCAAGCAATACTACAAGAAGTAATATCGGAATTCATCTCTTTCGACTTAATAAATTCAGTTTCTGCCATGATATGAGATTTAGGAACGGCGTGCAGTTTTACTACCCTTGATGAAGGCACAGCAAACAGCTGTGCTTCTAACTTGGCCCAAAAACATTGCGATTAAACGCAAAAACGATTATTGACAACTGATTTAAAAAAAACGATTATTGACAACTGATAATGGTCACGTTCATCAAGAATGTTCATACGACCACACTGATGTCATAAGAGAGAACAACCGATAACGGTCACGTTCATCAAGAATGTTCATATGACCGCACTGATGTCATAAGAGAGAACGTCTGGGAGAATCCTTTTTTAGCAATACTGCATCCTTAAAATGGTCATATCGTAAGATCTGTTTCTGCTATTAAATATACAAAATTATAGATCCTACAATGAACCTGGCGCATTCTTGCACAGGCATGAATAAATACCAGCACAGAAGAAGGGTGAAAAGTAACCTTTTATTAATTCAAAATTTAGCAGAAAGGAGCGATCTTTGTGCGTTACAAAACACCGTCAACTTGCTGTGAAAAATTTAAACGTAGAATTTAATTCAAGTCTAATTCCAAAATAGAATAGTGCTGGATTAGCACTTTAATTTACACCTAATAGGTTGACTCTCAAAAACCTAACAGGCATGATGATAATCCGAAATGGCCAAAGGGCTTACCAGCGCAACAGCGAGATAGCAAAGAAACGTGCGCTGGCTAACGTTTTAAACAAACTTAGAGGTTTACCCGTTTAAATATTCACTTCCCTTAACTTTAAATTTACATCCTAGCGAGAAAATACAAGAAGAAGTTGAGAGGCTCAGGAAAGGTATCAAACTTAAAATAAATTGGTAATGTAAAATAAGGGAAACAATGTCATATGCAGAAATCTAAACTTCGTTTTTATTTCTGAAACTCAGTGAAGTATTTAGATTGGAAACTAGAAGACTCCCTCTGACGATTATCAGGACTACTGTAGATACTAGTTGATTTTGAAAACATAACGGGAGTCCTGAGTAGGAACAGGGAGCTTACTAAAAGCTATGCTCGTGCGTGTGTAGAAGATACAGCAGATAAGAAGGGTTAGAATTCCCCTTTATTTGCTTATCGATTTTACAGATTTTTCCGTACCTCGGGATACAAAGACCAACCAGTTGTGGCCGGAACGTAAGCGAATACAAGACTACTAATTAACTGAAACTTAGATAAGAGCTAACTTTTAATATTTTATACAGATGACTAGCACTAAGACTGGCCTTTTAAATGACTACTTCTGTAGTAGGCAAACTGTGGAAAACTACAATACGTCTTTAACTTTCAAGAGGATTAAACTTCTGGCCTTAAAGGCGGACAGTAACTGACGGCAAGCTCGCGGGAAGACTCGTAGCAAGAGGGCTCTCTCTCCTTCTTTCTACTCTCTTGGCAAAAAGCAACAACTTAAATACTTAAGCGTTAGCAAGTACAGTTTGCATAAACATATTCACCCGTTAATTCTGGCCGGCAGCGGAAAATAAGACATGATAGGAAAGTTTTAAAATAAAATAACCGTTAGTTAAACTTAAGATCTTTACACGATCAGCGTTTGAGCAGATTGAATAATGTGCATGGAGAAAAATTCCTGAAGCCATAGATCTTACATATCAGAGGGACGTATATGCTGGTGATGGATCCATAGTGCTATGTGGCTGATCTAATTGGCATTTAATGGCTTAAATATCGCTGACATATAAATATTATGTGTGCATTACGTCTGCTGAATTACCGCCATTCCTGTCCTATATTCATTCTGATGGATCCAGCAAACGACAGTATGCATTCACGCAGTTTAGAGACCTTGGAATTATGGTTAAAGGGACACTTTCTTGAGTCTGGGATATCACCATGACGATTTGAGTCATCAGATCGAAGTGCTATTGAGCATATAAGGATATCATGCTTATCGGGATACTCTACAGAGTGCAGAAATGCTGTGTCTAGACATACAACAGAAATATGGGGCGTGTTCTTAATGGGGTTACTCTGGGGTTAATTGCTTAAACGCCTCTCTAAGTTCGTGAGATCCGCGCCTCGTCATATTTCTGCAGTTTTACCTTCAGATAGGGACTTTCAAAGCATCAGATTGACACGTTAGTTCTTCTGGTACTTCAGTGCATTTCTTAAAAATTAACATTGAAGTTTTTGCATCTCAAAAAGTATTCCATTAGAAATTTGAAACCGTAAATCTGTTTAAATGGAGGGTGATCATGCTACCAATTCATATTTCAATACTTATAATATACTATTGTTACACTGTTTTTCATTAAATTCATTTTCCATCAGTGGTAGAGTGGTTAAGACCGCTGAAAACTGGTAGTTTGACCTGGTTTGGGTTTGAACCCAGGCATGACTGCATGGTTGGTTACGGGCTGACTGCATGGTTGGTTTTCGTGGATTTCCCCATGTGTAACATGAATACGAATCAAATTCCCTCAGAAAGTCTTTCAAGAAGGCATCCTTTATAACGTATTTTCCCGCCTTCTTCGCATGCCTTCGTGGTGTAGTAGTCAGCACACTCGACGCGTAACGAAAGGTCCGTCGTTCGATTCCCGTCGAAGGCGTTGCTCATTTCTTCATTTTCCTGCTACAGAAATTCTCTACAACTGGCGCCCGAACTAAAAAGATGGTGGATGATCATTCTCCACCACCGGGATTTGGCGATAGGGTCCATAAAACCACAGTCGCCCTTTAAAAGGGGGAGTATATAAGGTATTTCTCCCTCATTTTCATGCCTTCGTGGTATAGTGGTCAGCACACTCGATGCGTAATCGAGAGGTCCATGGTTCGATTCCCGGCGAAGGCGTTGGTCATTTTTCATGTCTCCTGCTTCGAAATAACCTAATGTCTCTACACCCTTGTTATCGGCAGATGGCCTTAGTGACTTTGTGATATTCAAATACCCTAACCTAATCTTAACTTCACACTTCCTTCCAAGTCAATCGACTTAGAAGTCTTTGACATACTTGAATTTGTTCTCTCTGTGAAGGAAATTAAATGTACCTGGAAGAATATTCTTACTACTTAAATGCAAGAAAATTCTTACCACTAATTCTAAGCTTCGAGAAATGATCTGCGATATGCAAATAAAAATGACTTAATAAGTAAACAAAATCTAAAGAACTGGATATGGCAATGCTAATAATATTTTATATTATTTTAGCTTCACAACATCAGTTCTAAATGTTTTTTAAAATAAAGCTTTTATAAATAAATTTGATTAAAATCTGTGATTACGAAAAGAGCATTAAAAATATGTAATAAATATATTTGTGTTTGAATATATACATTAACTGCCAAAGAATAAAAAAGAACAATTTCTTATTGTAAACATTTTATTAAAGACAAAAGAGTTCTATGTATTTGTCGTCAATACGTCAATGTCAGAGCTGTTGTTTCGTACGAATAAAAGTATTCAGAAGTTTAGTTATTCGCGGTTTTTGTTTTGCGCTCCCAAAAAGAAAATTATTAAAAGAGCTGAAATATTTTTCTTGACAGACGAACAGCTCAAGAATTGACTTAAATGTTTTGCTTCTCTGAGAAATGTAAAAAATCACCTTCTTTTGCGTTAGCATGAAATATGACAGTAACCATTGAGCTTGTTTTAATACTACATTTTTTTCAGTCTTTACCCAAGAAGACACACATAAATGTTTAGCGTATACATACCATACGTACCACAAATAAATATCTACATATGTATAAAATATTTAGCTTAAAATAGACTTGATACAATCCCTCCCCCCCCAAGAAGAAGTAAAAAAATTTAAAAAAAGGTACCGGATATCGATTAACTGTTGGTAAACATTCGGGATCTTTAGTATATTTTTAAAATTAATAATAGTACATTGATAACCAGTGCAACAGACAGAGTCAGTATGCTTCTTAAAATAATTCTGATATCCCTCAATGGCAAATAAAAATGTCTGTTTTCTGAGCAGCAACTTCTGTGCAACAGTTTCAGTGTTATTATTAAATATTATTATATAAAAATATAGTAAAGAAAGGAAATCATAGCTCAAAACCCATGAGTGGTCGAGTACTTAAAATCATTTAACAGTGATATATAAATCTGGACTAGCTACATAGGCGTTTTTATAATACAAAAGTGAGTCACCTTCCTTGAAAAAATACACCACGAAGGCATCTCTACCTTTAGGTAGAGATGCCGCGCGCTTTGCGTTAATTTAATAATTCCAAATCTAATTTTCCTTAGTTAGATAATGGTTTCCAAATTAGGTAAGGACTTTCCTAATGTGACTTTTGCTTATTATGATTTAAAGAAATATTTTTAAAGCAAAATAGGAATTTTTTTAAATGTTTGGTATTTTAAGGTGTAATTTATAATACTAAATTCTGTACGTTAGTCTAGCACTCCAGAGTGTGGGAAAAGCTATCGCTTCGTCTTTATCCTTCGATAGCACAGTATTAAACAGTTATAACGTTTAATAACAAGTTACAAACTAAAATAATTCAATAAATTAGCTCCCGCTGCTTGTCGCTGGACAGACACAATGATTCAGAATAGTATTTAGAAGTCAAAGTTTAAATTTAAAATCTAATAACACGGCACCGTCTGTTTTATTACTACTAACTTAATTTTCAATAGAAGATAAATTCCATAACTCGTACCAACAACGTTAAAGGTATACAATAACAGAAGAGTTTTACCATCGCCAGCTGAAGTTACCAATCTTCTCTCCTAAATTATTCTTGTTCTAATTTAAAACTTGCTTAATTTTCGTATTCTAGTAAAATTAATGTTTTGGTAAATAAAAATACATTCTGGTAAATTTCATATTCTGACAAATTCGAGATAATGGAACTGTTGAAAAATTCAAAATCAAAAATAACGTGTTAATTTACCTTCAGAATTTACTAGAAGCTAAATATGTATATATTGGTCACTGTTGTCTCCAAGACATTTCTTGCAAAATTTTGCATTGGCATATGCTTGTAACACGTAAATAAATATAAATGAATAAAGTTACTAGTGCAGAGTGCCTACTCTTCCACGCCTTTCTGCATGAAGTATTTTCTAGCTGATCAAAGCATTTTTGAAATTCTTCGGGAAAAAAATCTTAAAAGCTCAGATGTGTCATCATTAGATTTATCACCAGATTCCTTGTCTTAATATTTTGACAGAACGTTTCGCAAGATTTCATACCCAGAATTTTCTCTGTCCTTCAGGTGTTCAATATTATTGTGCTTACTTGAAATTCTTCATAGCTCTTCGAGAATTTCGATTTCGTATTATGTTCATAGAAATGTGCCTGTCATTCTCGTGGGTGAATATTTGAAATCGAACTGAGAATAATGGATCTATAGGTCAGCGAATAATTTAACATTTAAATATCAAATAACATTTTTGATTTCAATATTATTTATTTTTTAGAGCTCTTAGTATTAAATACAGTTTAGGGATATATTTATATTATGCATTAAAAATAATACCTGGTAAATGGCACACATCTATTAACCGTAACTCTTCGATCTATTAACCGTATCTCGTACTGTAATTCCGTGTCCAGCTCATGGAATATTGGCTTCAAGCTTGTTGCATTCGTGGCTTATTTGGGTACACCTTTCCTTTGAAGCAGACCCAGATGAATAAAATTCTGCGGCTTCTAAATCTGCAGTTGCAGCAGCAGTTAACTTCGGAAATCGTGAAATTATGGGATTGTTAAACATTTCCTGAAGGAAGCTATCATTTGCAGTTGAAAAGTTGAACCACTGCTAAACTGTTAGAGCACAAAGATCGTTCCCATTATTAAAGGAATTGAGGTATGCTCAATGTGTCAAATTAATAGGCTGTTGATTTTCAAAGTAAAACTGATCGATTTCAGATACATATATTTGAAAGAGATATTATGAAATCCTACAATTAACATTTGGAGTTTTTGTTTTTGGAGAGCCAGAGACTAGTTGTAACAGATGTAAGCACATTATGCAGTGGATTTCAAAATTTTTTCATGAGAATTTTTTCTAAACATGATTCTTATAACGAGCTTTACTACATAAGCACAGTCAATGCCCCGCTGAAATGAATAATGAGAGGTTATATGCAAATACTCCGTCTTAGCTAGTTAATGCGAAACAATATTTCCTAAATTTTGATTTACAGTAAGTTAATTGCCTTTTTTTTTGCCCTGAATGTCCAGGGCCTTCGCTAACCTGTTTATCACAACAATGTTTTGTTCCAAGTTCAAAGGAGGCGAACAAAGAGGTGTGAAGATTTCAAATGATGTCGTTTCTAGTTCCTAACCAAGAAGCTTCCATTAGACACTGAGGATGTACGAGACACTGAAGTATAAGACACGGAGGTCTATTAGACGTGGAGGTATACCTCGGCGTCTAAAGGTCTTTAGGTTAAGTCACATTTAACCTAAAGATCAGGGAAAACTACGCCTCAGGCTATTGTGTAATTAATAAGAAACGGAAAGGGAAAAGAAAGATGAGAATGGTGAAGGAAAGGAAATAGGTAAAGAAAAAATTCCATGTAGAAAATAAAGAAATAAAATGAGGAAACAAACGGATTTTGAACTCAAATACAGATTCTGAAACAGAAAAATGGTTTGCTTAACCTACGGAAATGCCTACAGCGTTTCTCATAAAGAAGAAAGGATGCAATGCTGAGTTTGCGAAATGTGAGCACAGGTTAAGTGTGGAAGACGAAACAATGTATCACTTGTATGTTTTAACTGCAGTTGTCATGAAGAGGGAATTTCATGTTGATAGGTTAAATAATTTTATCTTTGTTTTACTCTAAACCACTCGATATCATTCATTGTCACTATACCAAGTAATAATAATCACCAAACATTGTAAGGAATTTAAACGTTTATTTTATTTTAAAACTTTACTACCATCTCTTATTTTCCACTTCCGGCCAGAATTAACGCGTGATTATGTTTATGCAAATTGTACTTGCTAACGCTTAAGTATTTAAGTTGTGGCGTTTTGCCAAGAGTAGAGAGTAGAAGGAAGGAGAGAGAGCCCTCTTGCTACGAGTCTTCACGCGAGCTTGCCATCCGTTACTGTCCGCCTTTAAGGCCAGAGGTTTAACCCTCTGGAAAGTTAAAGACAAATTGTAGTTTTCCGCAGTTTGCGTACTACAGACGTAGTCATTAAAAAGGCCAGTCTTAGTGCTAGTCACCTGTGTAAGATATTAAATGTTAGCTCATATTTAAATTTTAGTTAGTTAGTAATTTTATATTCTTTTACGTTCAACCCGCAAGTGGTTGGTCTTTGTATCCCGAAGTTCGGGAACGTTTGTAAAATCGATAAGCGAAATAAAGAGTAACTTGAACCCTTCTTATCTTTGTTGTATCTTCTACACACGCACGAACATAGCTTTTAGTAAGCTCTCTGTTCCTACTGAGGACTTCAGTTATGTTTGCGAAATCAACAAAAAGAAGCACCAGTTCTGATACCGTACAATTAAATACAAATTACCTTACCATTAAACATAATTACACACAAATCACGGTACCATTACATAAAAATCAATCACATATTATTATAATTAACCACGATGCAAATGTTTTCTTAACATACAGCAGCTAATGCTAATAATATAAAATTAATTTCAATAAAGACATTCTTCTGCATGAAATTCCATTAAATTCGTAAGGTCAGAAGAATTACTCACTCACATTGAATTCCTTTCGCACAGAATATGATGTATAAACAAAATCTGAGTTCATATGGGAAGGTCAAGTACTTCAACGGGACAAAATTTGCCCGACCTTTCTTAGTTTGCCAACGCCACCTACTAAAGAAAAGGGTAATGTCAATCTTTTCCCACCTGTTCGAAGCCACAAAAGCTTGTGTGATTAATTTCACAGCAATGCTAAAAGGCCACACTTTTCGCAGTGGGAGTAAAAAGAAGAGGTCAAGAAACCTGTAGTTATACAGCAAGAAGGAAGAGAAAGAAAAATTTGAAACCTCAGTTAAAATGGTCTAGTCATTGCGTAGTTATACACTGCTTCGCCAGAAGGTTGAAAAGATACGTTACTATCGTAACTGGTTTAACACTCACTTAAACTTTAAAGTAGGTTTAAGCTGTTTTTACTCTTCAGGTTGCTGTCTATATAAAACATTTTGTTTTAATTCTCTATCTATTCTATTTTTACTTCCTTATACGAAGTAAAAGAAGAATTGTAATAGCGAAAAATTTCGGGTATCAATATTTCAAAGGAAATACCCCTTTTTAGCGTTCTCCAATCCATTTGGACTATTTTTTTGTGTGAAGCCTGTATGCAGGACAGAATAAAGGACTGTTTCTTTCAAAATGATTTGTAAAAGGGATTCAAATGAACTTTTTCTGTACGTACGTACGCATGTGTATATGTATGTTTGGATCTTGCATATTTTAAAAATGATTATCCTTAGAACATTGAGATTTTGTATACGTACATGACTACTAAAACAACCAGCTCTGTACCTGCCTTTTTACTGCAATCGGGCAATACCAAACATACGTGTATATATATTACATATATATATATATATATATATATATACATGTAAATTAATAAATCATAATAAATTGCCTAATACTTGTGCAGAAGCTGCAAAGTAATAAATCAGAAACTAATTTACTAGTTTACTAATGGGGTAAGTAATTTACTAATGGAGTATTGAGTATATTAGCTCCTTTGAGGAAGTTAGTAGAATTGTAGTTGAATAAAGTAACTGAGAAGCACTTAAAGAGGCTTGTACACCTTAAAAACCTTACAAAAGTTTTTATGCGTTCACGTCATGTTTCTACCTTGCGCGCAGAGTTTAAAACATTCTGTTGCATAATTTAATTCCATATTTAATATACATAGCTTTTACAACATTTGAAAACTACTGTGAATCAAAAATCCTAAAAATTTCGTGTTAAATGTTTGGTTTATCTGGAGTTGAGTTTATAAAATGTATTTTATTAAAAAAATCTATATTGCTTTCATGTATAAAATTTTTTAATATTAAAATATTCATCAGATTTTTGGTTCATTTAGAAGACTGTCTATATAAAGAATTCCATCAAATTTCAAGTATGTACCGTTAGCCATTTTTAAAATATAATGCGCGCAAGGTGGAAACATGAAGTGAACGCATAAAAAATTTTGTCACGAAATAGATTAAGTTATAACAATATTTGTGGCAACACAAACTTACTGGTTACTAATTCCCGAAGCATCTACATTATGTAGTGAGCTGTAAAAGGTTGGAAGTAATTGCTTTTAGAATGACTAAAATTATCCTAATTTTTGCAACAGTAACAAATTGAAGATCTTAAGGATTTTGAGGTGTTCTGGCTCCCTTGAAAATAAATCTTGAAAAAATTGAAATTTGAAACTTTTAAACATGAAAAAGTAATCAACAAACCAAGTAATTATCATCATTGATCGGAAATTGGTTGACCTTTCAAGGAGAACAAACCAACCTTCCATCAATTAACAATATTAAAAAATGAGAAGGTGTTTCGTCTTTTACTTAAGAAAGAAATATGATGCAAAACTGGAAGCTGAGTTAAGGCCAATTAGTTAGATTTTAAGTGAGATTTAAGGTAATATTGATTGATATTACCATTAAATTGATTGATATAGAATTTATTATGAATGTGGCAGCTACGTTTAGCTTATAAATGTTTTTATATCATGAGATATTATTGCAAGGTTGAGTAGTAGTATAATTTTTTCACTTAAGTAAAGTGTCTCTCGACATCCTCGCTTTCATGCATGTTAATTCCAAGTAATCTTATAGACATAATAAACATAATACAATCTTTGCAAAAATTAAAGAATTGAAAAAAAAAATTGAAAACACATTTACAGAAAATAAGGTACATTTAAATGTGAAAACTGAAATGTACATTATATACATAAATGGCCAGAATATGAATTAATTAACTTATGTTTTTGAGAGTGTGAGGACGTAAACATGTTCGTTACTGTTTTCTAACACAGAATGGAAATTTCGAACCAAGATGGAGAGAAGGGAAGGGCGAATGATTTAGTACAGTAGGGGATTGTGAGAAGCTGTCTTTGGAAGTGGGAGGGAAGTGGTTGCGGAACTCTCTTTCAAATGAAAAGGCGTCTGTTTTCATTTTGATTTTATAACTGACTATACAAAGGAAATTGATTAATTTCTGGCTAATTGTTGTAGCTGAAAGAGGGTAAAAGTACAAGTTGTTGTTGCTTATGTTCACTTGTCTGACGTATAATCAGCCTAAGTCCACGAAATTCCTCATGGCAAGGAGCGCAAGATTACGCCTGTCGTTGGCAACAGCCTTGAGCACCTAACAGGTGATAGTGCGATTTGGCTCAGTTTCGCCCCGAATTTTGATGGAGAGCACCACGGGGGACGGGTCCGAGGATCTCCCACCCTTCACCCCTTCCACCAAACCACATGAGAGGACTTTTAAGACTTTCAACTAGCCGCATATTTAGGGTGCCACCATGCCGAATCGACACCACACATTTACAAACATCCATGCCTTCCCGGGATTCGAAACCGGGCCCTTCGGCACGGTAGTCAGCAGCGCTAACCTTGAAATTACCGGTCGGGCAGCTCAAAAAAAGTACAAGTAAAATATATTTACACATACACACACAGATCCTTAAATTTCCTACAAACAAACTAAATCTAACTTTTCGTGGTTCCTATACTTAGGAAAGTTTTATACACAGTCCAGTCACATTAATGTGACCATCTGTCAAAAGCCAGAATAACCACCTTTCGCAGAGCGGACTGCTGCGAGACGTGCAGGAAGAGAGTCACATAGGTCCCTGAAGGTGTTCTCTGGGATGTTGAGCCATGCCGACTCTAATGCCGTGGCCAGCTGCGCTAGATTACGCGGTTGAGGATCCATGGCGCGAACAACTCGATCGAGATGGTCGCACAGATGCTCGATTGAGTTTAAGTCAGGTGAGTTTGCTGGCCAGGGGAGGACGGTAAACTCATCCTGGTGCTCTTCGAACCACGCACGTACACTGGCAGCTGTATGGCACCTCGCATTGTCCTGCTGGAAGATGCCATCATCCTGAGGAAAAACAATGCGCATGTAGGGGTGAACATGGTCCGCAAGGACAGATGCGTACTTGTATTGATCCATTGTGCCTTCCACAATGATCAGTGAACCTAGAGAATGCCAGGAAAACATTCCCCAGACCATAATGCTCCCGCCTCCAGCTTGGACCGTTCCGGCAATGGTTGCAGGGTGGTTCCTTTCAGAGGTTTCACGCCTTATACGCCAACGTCCATCTGTCCGATGGAGCATAAAACGCGATTCATCCGAAAACGCAACCTGTCGCCACTCAGTGGACGTCCAGCTGCTGTACTGGCGTGCAAATTCTAGCCTTCGCCGTCGATGAACAGCAGTCAGCATAGGTGCACGAACCAGGCGTCTGCTTCGGAGGCCCAGACGCAGCAATGTTCGCTGAATAGTACTTTGGGAGACACTTTTGGTAGCCCCTTGGTTCATTTTGGTGGTCAGTTGCTCAACGGTAGCCCGTCTATCTGCCCGAACGCATCTCCGCAACCGTCGTTCGCCTCTGTCATCTATGGCCCGTGGTGCACCACATTTGCCACGTCGCTGATTTTGGACAGTCCCATTTTGCCATGCACGGTACACTTTTACCACGGCGGCACGCTAACAGTTCACAAACTCAGCCGTTTCGGAAATGCTTCCACCCTTGGCCCGAAAGCCAATGATCATGCCCTTTTGGAAGTCGAATAAATCGCTTCGTTTCTGCATTACGCCAACGATTGAAATGTTTTCCGAAGCCCTCACACACCCTTTATATACGCTCAACTGCACTGTGCTGCCACCTGCCTTCTGTGATTGGTTATTTAACTCTGACATGGAAAGTACGTGGTGGTCACATTAATGTGACTGGACTGTGTACTTTTTATTAAAAAATAAAGTAAAATTAGAAGAAGTTTGACTCCCGTACGACAAAACTTTAATAGGGTATTTAATTTAGAAAAAGTGGAATTTTTGGTAAAAGATCCTTAATGAAGAGGTATGCAGTCGAGTAGACGCAATAAGACAAAGCAGGGGCAAATTTAAATATCCACTTTTATTTTTATTTAACACTGCGGCTACAAGTAATTTGGCATATAAATCGTGAATTTCCAGAGCTTATAACATTTACATTTTTTATATTATTGCGGTAAGAAGAAATCAGCACGACAGCGTCTTATTAGCAAAAGAAGCAGAACGGAAATGCCATATTTTTCAGGAAAAAATCTTAATTAATTTAGAGTGGAATAGTTTGAATTTCGATATAATTTTGTATGGCTAATTTGTAGAGACATTTGGTTATTTCAAAGCAGGAGAGATGAAAAATGAGCAATGTCCTCACCGGAACTCGAACCTCGGACCTCTCGAATACCCGTCGAGTGTGATGACCATTACACCACGAAGGCATGCGAAGAAATCGGGAAATCTTATAAATTAGTAAAGCTCTAAATTATTACTGGCTGTTTGAGTTTTAGCTTTCAAAACCATTTGCATCACCACGTTACGTAAAAGTCATATGATATGCATTAATCTTGCAATGTCATAGTCCAGAGAAGTTTGGGCGGTGGGGGTTAAAAGCAATAACTATTTGATATAAGCAAAAACTAATTTTAGAACAGAAAGTTACATATTTAGTCCCGAAGGACTATTACTTTCGTTTTGCGATTTTGCGTCGATTCACTCTGAATGCCCGTTTCACTTTTCGAATTGTTGCCACTAAATGTTATCGCTCTGCATTAAATTTAAAAAAATGAAAAATCTGCATAAATGTATGCATGTTTCTCGCATTGTGATAAAACCTAGAGCCATCGAATTTTGAATGACGTAATCCTACTGCGAATATGGGCATCTGGAAGCCCTAATTTTGAATTTGAAATTTGCTTTATTATCGATTTTATGTTTTGTAACATTTCAACGAATTTCTGATTAACAAACTAAATGATTTCAAAGCGAGCAATGGCAACACTGTACGGAAAAAAAAAAACATTTTTATCTCCAGCGCACGAGACTTACGGAAATTCTAAAGATATGTTCATTTTAAAATGATTTTGCGATATTGATTTTGAACTGAATTTTATGGTTTGAGTACGTAGTACATGATATTTAATAAAAAAAGGTAGCACACGAAACGTTAAAAAAACGCGCCTTTGGACGTAATTTAAAATCTGAAATCTTTCAGATTTTTGTTTTATCTTGTATTTTGGTAATGAAGAAACATTATAAGGTATTTCTCCCGCCTTCTTCGCATGCCTTCGTAGTGTAGCGGTCAGCACGCTCAACGCGTAACCGAGAGGTGCGTGGTTCGATTCCCGGCGAAGGCGTTGCTCATTTTTCATGTCTCCTGGTTCAAATAACCTAATGTCTCTACACAGGCGCCCGAACTAAAAAAGGTGGTGGATGATGATTCTCCACCACCAGGATTTGGCGATTGGATCCCCTAATGCCCAGTCGCCTTTTGAAAGGGAATGCATATAAGGTATTTTCCCTACCTTCGCATACCTTCGTGGTGGTCAGCACGCTCGACGCTTAACTGAGAGGTCCGTGGTTCGATTTCTGGCGAAGGCGTTGCTTATTTTTGATGTCTCTTGCGTCAAAATAACCTAATGTGTTTACAATATGAACTGGCGCAATTACTGGGCAAAAAACGTTGTATTAAATGACAGTAAACGTAGTCAGATACAAAAAAAGTGAAAAATAGGAAATGGTGCACATTTATCGGCATATATTCTTCAGGGAATGGTATGCCAAAAGTGCAAAAGAAAATGCCTGTTTCTGAGGTAACAGATAGGCAATTAAACTTAATTAGTATAATACAAATTAACGTTTACATCTGTATCTATATATATATATACACTAGTCAAAAGTGAAATTGCATCACCTTGAAGGAATGAGCGTAGCGATGTGAAAGTAACAGGATCGGTAGATCTCATAGAGATATGCAAATGATAAAATTCGTTTGCGATCTGGTCACAGAATATTTAATTTCTGGCTATAAAAGCCAGCGACTGGCTCTCTCTGTATATCACGTGGCAGATCTACACTGTGTTGCGGCCTCAGCGACGCAACTTCAGAGACCCGGAAAATGTGCATAGTGCACGATATTTACGGAATAAAAGTGGAACTAGGCTGTGTATATGCTATCAGCACAAAGGCAGACAAAGAGAAAAAAGCATTGAAGAGAGCAGTGTACAATAAAGAATGAAGCAGTGAGATGAAGCAGTGTACAATAAATACAACATATCAGAAAAATGGTAATACAATAAATAAAATAAAAATAAAAAAGAGTTTTTCATTTAAAAATAAACAAATAAATAAATAAATAAAAAGTGATTTAGGCAAAGTATATAATACATACTAAAAATAGTGGATGAAAAATGAAATAATTAAAAAATTTAAAAAAGTAAATAAAGTTCATATATATATTTATTATAATGCCATAATAATGCAT
>KK113786.1:438901-462404 GCA_000611955.2 Stegodyphus mimosarum
AAGTTAAAAGGAAGAGAGAGAGGTAAATTCATAAATTATGAAACAAAAATGTGGTAAATTAAGACTTCCTTTTACTAGCAAAAATAAATATATTATGCACGTTGCACAATGTAGTGGCACTATTTTAAATAATTTTTGAAGGTAAAATTTAAATAATGTTCATTATTTTTAAAAAGAAACTTAAAATTATTAAAGTTTTGAAATTTAACTGCTGTATAATGACTATTTTCCTAATACTTAACAAATTCTTAATATTAAAATAAATGCCAGAATCATGATATAAGAAAGAAAATACGTGGTTGAAAGTAAACATATTTGTTATATTTGGATGCAAGAAAAGGGGATAAAATAAGGTCATTCATATAAAAAAAAATCATAATTTTATGCAGTTCTTACATAGTGTCGACGTTACATCAGTATCGACGTTACCAAGTATTAAATACATACATTACTACTTCGTACATGTCCGCATAAGCAAACGCATGCAAAGAATATATAAATAAATGCATTTGAAGCAAAGTCTGTTGGCGTACAAAAAATGTCGCCAAAGCAGAATACTAGACTAATTAAAACTATATCATATTACTAAAGTTTCAACATTTTTTTCAGAACGCAGTTATTAAAAACATACATATATATTAAAGTACTTTTATTTAAATGTTATTTCAAGTATGCATATATTATATAAAATTAGAAAATCTATTCTTATTAGAAAGCGGCAAGTAGAGTGGCTAAAACACCTCTACATTTTATAAAAAATAGGTTTTAAAACTTTAGAAAAAGCTCATCTGTGAAATGTTACTCCTCCAGCTTTCACATATCTGGAATTACATTTTGTAAGTCCGAAACAGTGCGCGTGCTCGCAAAACACTTGCTTCTCACAAATTCTCCATAGAGCTGTAATAGTAAGGAAGATTTGCGGGAAATACGATCCGGGAAATGTTCCATATGTCACGTGGTTCGCATTCCTGTTCCCCTTCAGGGTTGTCGTTTCTCTCTCTAGTACATTACAGCTCTATGACAGCAAGCGTATACCATTGAGGAACTGAGAACTACAGTGGACTCGGCATGGCAAGAAATATCTGAGGAAACCATTAATAGCCTCACAAACTGTATGCCTCGCCGTTTAGAGGCCTGTATAGCTGCTCGTGGTGGCCGCATTAGATACTGAATAAATCTGTTTAATTTTCCATATCTTTGTTTGTTTCTTTAATCATCTGAATATGAGTCCTACCTCTACCTATTCTGTTATTTTCACGTCGCTACGCGCATTCTTGCATGGTGCTGCAATTTCACTTTTGACGAGTTAAATGAAACCTTGGTAAGGAATGCACCAGCTCACTTTTTAATCAGGGCCGAGAAAGCTGCTAAGTAGATGACTGGTGTTTTTACAAAGCGCAACTAGCTTGATGGTTAAAACATCATATTTAGAGTAGGAACCATCTTTTACAGACACATTTTTCTTAATTGGTATAAAAGTAGCAGTGCTAAACGTGGCGCACTATTTTATATACGAAGTTACATTTTAAACAATGAAGAATGCGAATAAGCGAAGAGACGTTATTCAAGGCAGAGCAAATGGTAAAAGAAGGTGCGTAGTTAGTTGCAGTAGTATTTATAACATTGGCTCCATTGTATTAATCCTGAATGATGATTGGATAGCTTCCGTAATGCGGAACACTGCAGCCGTCAATGCATATACCAAAGGGATTATTTTTAGACTAAAATTAGGAATTTAAAGGTCTACATTCGAATATAGTTAGTTAGTAATTTAATTATTGAATGTCTTTCATATTTTATATTTTACACACACATATATATATATATATATTAATTATACAATATTTATTTTTATATAACATAAAAAGTTATTTATATTTGATCAACATATGAAAGTTTTTGTGATATTCCCTTTTTGCCCAGTTTTTGTCATCTGGATACAAACATGTTTTAAAATTATTATTAAAATTCATGATCAAAAGTATCAAATGTAGGTTACGAAAGTCAGCAGTCTTTTTAAATTATGCTAATACACGATATAAAAAAATGATGCAACTATTTCAATCATCCGTAAGGTTTGCATTTGAAAATGTATATGTTACATGCAAAAGAAATCTTTTCATTATACGGATATTTTCTTTGTTTTGCTGAAAAATAGGACAAATAAAAGAAAACG
This sequence comes from Stegodyphus mimosarum, assembly GCA_000611955.2. Taxonomy (NCBI): domain Eukaryota; kingdom Metazoa; phylum Arthropoda; class Arachnida; order Araneae; family Eresidae; genus Stegodyphus; species Stegodyphus mimosarum. The sequence continues at coordinate 441,078 of KK113786.1, forward strand.
AATTTTTTTTTTATTTCTCATCTCTGTCTCTTTCGTCATAATTTATTCGTGACATCAGTGTGTCGCTGTTTCAGTAACTTTTAAAGAAAACCAAAATCCATTCATGGTGGCCATGACTTATGCAAAATAAGCTCTAGACGAGCAGAATATCTAGAACTAGTTTAGTGCTTCTTTATTCATTTGCAAATTTTGAAACTATAAAAAATGGAATTTCCGCTTTAGGAATTTTTATGATCCGATTTCTAAAATTTCCACCCAAAGAATAAAATAATTGTTTGCAAGAATTAAAATCCTGTGTGTTAAATAATATTTAACAGTTTTTAGTATCATTTTTTTCATAAACAGCACTTGTGGCGGACATTTTGTATGCTTCTTTGTAGCAGGTTCTGAAGAATAAAACTTGTAAATATCTTTTCCTCAATTAATGTACATTTGGCGAGGGGAGAGAGACTGTTAAATAACACTATTCTTTTACAGATTTCTAAAACAAACAAATAATAATAATAAAATAAAATAGCGGTATCAAACCCATGACTGATTAAGCTCGTTAGCACACTATGAATGCATTCAACTTTTTTGGTAATGTTATATATAATAAATAATATAATAAATATTATAATAAGTTAATATTAACGCTTTTACCCTTTGTAAATTTTTAGTTGTACTTTCCTGTTATATAAAAACAAAAGTACCTATAACTATTGCTAACACATATTTGCCTCTTATGTTATTTATTTGCACAAATTCATCAATTTAATATTTGTAATATTAGAAAGTACATTGGTATCTCGGTGTGCGTCTGCTTTGAAATGCGTCTAACTTGGTATACGTCCTGTTTGGGAAAATTTGTATTTGACATGGGACATTTGTTTGGAATTCAACTTGAGTTCGATGAGTCGCGACTCCCGCATACTTATTCACCTCTTTCGAGATAATGCTACGACTACCTGTGAGCGTCAATATACCTGTTGTTAATATTCAGTAAAAGAGCCCGAGCTATAACACTGAATTTTAAAATTTAATAAATTAATAAATATAGCAATCGGGAATATACCAAACTGCCCACCTCTATATCTAGTAAATTTAATAAATTAATAGTTAATGAAAATAGTAATTTTGTGTTTTGCGTGTATTTATTTTATTTTATTTATTTATTTATTTATTTATTTATTTTTTGCAAATTCATTAACAATGAGTTAATGAGAAGAGCAAAAACAACGAAGAAAATTGTTAGGATCACTATGAAGATGGAAAAAAAATATCGTTGAAAAGTATGAAGACATGCGTATCCGGGACATGGCTTTTGCGTACCATATGCGAGTATGAGGGTGTCTACGATTGTGAAAAACTATTAAATTGGTAAAGGCTGCGATGGTATGCATCGATTACCAAACAAAGTCCAAAGACGGAAGAGCATGTTAAAAAGTTGTTTATGATTTGGAGAGAAAAATTACATACAGTGTTATGTGTAGTATATATTTTGCCCACTACACTTGTATTTTAGTATTAAAAAGTGTTACAATAAAACAATAGGATTTGCAGCCCAAATGGGAGGTAGCCCAGAAGTGCTATTAGTTTCGAAAGGGTATTTTGTGTTGTTTCACTATAAATATCCGTTTTACTTTTCAGATTGTTGCCACCAAATATTATCTCTCTGTATTAAAGACATTAAATAATGAAAAATCTGTATGTTTCTTGAATTATGAAAAAACGATGGTACCTAGAGCCATTAAATTTTGAATAAGGTAATCCTCCACCCGAACATGGGCACCTGGATGCCCAAATTTTTAATTTTTAATTTGTTTTATTGTCTGTTTCATATTTTGAAAAATTTCAACAAATTTGTGATTAACAAACTCAGCGATTTCAAAGCGAGCAATGGCAACACTGTGCGGAAAATAACATTTTTATCTCCAGCGTGCGAGACTGTATATACGTAGGAAGTTCTAAAGATATGCTGCTTTTACATATATTATGATATTGCTGTTGAATTGAATTTTGTGTGGTTTAAGTGCGAAGAATATATTTAATAAATAAATGTAACGCACAAAACGTTAGAAAAACGCCTGTTTGGGCGTAATATGATTTCATTTTTTTATAAGAACGGATTAAATATTTCTTGCTTATTTCTTATTGAAAACTTTCGCTCGGTTTATGTCCATTTTGGTCTAAGTTCAAGAGTCTGAAAAGGTTTAATGACATACACCGAGGTACCACTTTAACATTAATATGTACAGAATGTTATTTTTTCTTGTACATTTCATATCAAGAATTTTAAAGGAAACCAAAAAGGGTTATTATTATAACACTTATGATAAATAATATATTAAAAACTACATTAGAGTTATATCGAAACGAAATACGTAACAAAATTCGGAATAGCTTTACTATTATTTAGGATTTATAAAGTAAATAATTCAAGTAATTATTTCGTATGTTTTAACTGGGAGCACTAGAAGGAAATTAGGAAAATCAAAGTTATAACCAAACTCTTTAAAGCGAAGGCAACAAATTTTGTGCATAGCTTGCAAGTATGAGATGCAGCTTAATATATTTCAATTATCAGTTTATTTTCTTAATGTGTATTTAGAGTTTGTGTTTGGGGTTAAAGTAGCTATCGAAGGCGATGGTTTTTGTGGTTTTAAAATAATTAGTGAAAACAGCTAAAAGTAAATGGGACAATATGCAGAAATTGTTATTTTTGTGAAATCTTTACCAAACTTATTTGTATGTCTGTTTCTAACAGAACAAAATACATTTTAACCAACAGTAAATAAATATACAATGAAGGAATGAACATTTCAGACCTTTAAAAAGGGGCTATATATCGTTGTATCAAATTATACTTGACGCTTTTACTAGAAAAATTTTTACCAATAAAAAATTTAACAAAAATTAGATTTAAATGTTTTATTATGGACCTATTTAACTCAATAAATAAAATATTAAAATAAAGAATGATCACTTTAACTTTTGTTTGCTAACTTTGATAGGAAAGTAGATTTGTAAACATGCTTTTTCTTTAAAATTTAGCCTTGCAGATTTGCATAAGAAATTTAACACACGCCTTTATCGATAAATCTAAAATTAAATGTTAAAATACAAATAAAAGTATTATTTTATTTTTTTAAATGAAGAACAAAAGGATATAGCTACAAAAAATAATAGTACCTACCGAGCAAAACTTAAAAAAAAATCTGATGGTGACACACATGACTTTCTTGTATGACTTATTAAACATTCTTTTCAGAACAGCAATAACTGATATTTAAAGATACTTACAATAATAAAATTATGTTAAATATTCTTAGATTGGGGCAGACAGAAGTTTGTTCAGCTGTCTGTTAGACTAGCTAATGATGATATGAGAATATGAGATGGATATGAGATATGAGAATTTAAAAGGAATGACAAATCGTTCAAAATTTATGAAAGCACCAGACAGAAGAACTTAGGAAGTGCGAAGACTGCATGGGAAGGCAAAATGCCTAGCGTTGGCCTTGCACATAAGTAATACAAAACATTGGAAAAGGGCTCTTTTAGTATCCCAAATATTTATATTGGAAATCTGTAAAGAAATCTTTTAAAAAAAATCAAACACAGGTGCAGAAAACTCCTAGAAATTTTATTACAGTCACGCGAAAACTCTTAAATATACATTTCGTATACATAACCTCAGATTCGCACGCCGTTTGCAGATGTCCAAAAGTGGAATATTTCCGCTTAAATTACAGGATGTTTAGAACTATATTCTTGAGGTATACAGATAACAACTGTCAATAAAAACATGACGTGAGAAGCTAAAAACAACACAACAGGTGGCAATCATTATGCTATTCGCATTCGTATAGGTTTTGTATTGCGAGCTTCTTTATTTTGCGACATGGATCACATTTAAAGAAATGAGTAAAGAATACTAACTGCTGTATGTATATGTGCCTATTTAGGCAATCAGGTCATGATCATTCTAACTAAAGTGGATGAAATTTCCTTGTTATTCATATCTGCATGGGAAGCAGAGAATTTTTAGCCAAAGTTTTACTACTAAAGTTTGGGTTTCGGTTACCTGACGAATTCAAAATAATTTACTAACTTAAAATAATTTACTAATTACTAAAATAATTTACTAATTACTAAAATAATTTACGAATTCAAAATAATTTACAAATAACTTAATCACAAAAATTATATTACAGATTCAATAAAGGACAATTTTTTTATTATTTAACCCTAATATACAATAATCACATTTCTTAATAAATGGATCCGATTCGTTGTTTTCAAGCAATTTTTCGATGTCTGCTTGAGGTAATTCCGATGATCATTGACCTTCCTTTCACCTTTGCCATCGTTGCATTCGCATCGTAGAAGTATTTGATTCTCTTCGGTTCTGTCTGCAGCATTTCTTACCAAAAATGATAGCTTTAAAATTAGAAAAAAATACCCAGTTCTTTTTTGTCCGGGCATCTTACACTATACAGGGTGATTCAAAAATATTTGATAAAAATACAAAGTAGAGAGGACACGCAGAGAAGACACACAGAGAAGACTAAAAGAAGCAGACTTTGTAATCTAACGTGCATGAGGAAACGGCAGTTTCATGTAGATTTACAGCATTATTGAGCTGCAGTTTAAAGCGTTCTGCTGCCGTAAATCTTCATCCTCCGTGCAAACTTAGAGCGGTATGCATCACTATACGAATGCAGAGCTCACCGACCTCTGTGTAGTAATAAACCACAGCAGTTTTTCATCAAGGAAGTACAGAAAAGAATTCCCGATTGCTTCCTTTCAGCAGCTGTTTCGTTTCTCCATAGATAAAATGAATATCGAAGAGCTCCGCGTTCGTGAGTTCGTAGCAGACACATGAATTCGCACGGGGAATGATGATTTACGCTAACAGAACCCTTTTACATACCCCTTAATACAGCCATTTATCGACACAGACCAACTTTTAACATTTTCCCATACATATTCTATTACAATATCTGCAAATTTAAGTTCCTTTACATTTCTGCCATATAATCTTGAATTGCGATGTTATAGCATGAAAATACATTCTCGTAAAGGCCTTAAAGCGACTGAGATACCCTGGTTACCCCGATTGAAACCTAAGTAAAATTCTTCAAACCAGTACAAGCTCCAATAACTGATTCCACTCTTCAAAGCATATATAGTTTCAGAAATCCTGTATCTCCATAAACAAGCCCGTGCAATAAAAACTTAATTACTTTAGTTTTATTATATGCTGCAGGAAATTCCACATGAAATGAAATGTTATAAAATCTAAATGAGGAATTAAGTGTGAGTGAACAATAATCGAGATTTCAAGAGAAGGAGTGAAAATGTATATTCTGTTAGCTTCAGGAAAACAGAGCAAATAACAGAAACAAAAGGGAAATAGGTAACACATTATAAATAATAAATATTTCTAGTAACAGAAGAGAAAGTTATTCGGTATTTGGGTCAGTAACATTTTTGTGTAATATGTCAATGAAATTTCATTAGAAATGATAATTAACGAATTAATGAAAATGTTACAAATGGATAAATGATGATGAAAATATCTGCTGTCCTTAGCACTATTTTTTAAAATTTCACTCATTGTTTTTACCAAAGTGATTATGTTTTTCTGATCTACTTAAATATAAAAATATTAATATACTATCTATATAATATTAATATAATATTAATATCTAATAAAGATATTTTTAGCCCAAAAGGGCGTCTCGAAACAACGTTTTTCAAACGGCAGTTAGTCTCGAAACGGCATTTTGCGTCGAAGCACTAAAAGCGTTGAATCACTTTTCAGAGTGTTGCCACCAAATTTTATCGTCCTGTATTATATTTAAAGAAATTAAACAATGAAGAATTTCCATGAACGAATACATGTTTCTTGCATTCTGAAAAAACAACGGTGACTACAGCCATCGAATTTTGAATAACGTAGTCCTCCAACCGAACATAAGCGCTTGGAAGCCCGAATTTTGAATTTCAATTTTATTTTATTATTTATTTCAAATTTTCTTTAACAAATTTTTAATTAAAAAACTCCACGATATCAAAAACACTTTTATCGCCAGCTCGCGAGACTGTCTATCGGAAACTCTAAAAATATGCTGTTTCTAAATATTTTTAGACCATATGCTCTCGAAACGTGTACGTGTGTGTAAATGAAAAAAAAAATTGTCCCTTCAGGCGTAATATAAAATCTGAAAACTCTGAGACTTTTTTTATTTTTAATTTTCATTTTCTTCATAAAGTTGCTTTTATATATTTTTTATGCCAGTTTGCAAAGCTAGATTTTAAACAAAAAAGCTGTTTATCGTTACAAAGTTGTCTATATTTTAAATGTTTTTACAATTTGTTTGCATTTTAAACAAAAAAGTTGTCATAGTTATTTAAGAGGAACAAATATTTCCTAATTTAATGACGTTAGTTAAGGTTGTGTTCAATTTACAAAAAATAAATAAATAAATAATAAAAATGAAAATTCTTCTTCTTAATATAGCAGGTTATAATAATCATAATTACAGTTGTTATATTATTAGCATCATAGGTGCTGTTAGGCTAAATCGCTTTTTGCCCGTATAAAAGAATGCTGCCACCAAATGCTATTGGCATCTATTATTTTAAAAAAATAATATAGCAAATGTAAAAAATATATGGCAACACTTCACACTCAAATCGCATCTAGAATTTTAAAGGTAAAGGTTTTAAAGCTTTTTTCTTGCATCGAAAATTTTAAAGGTATACTGTACGATTTTAAGTGCATGCTTTACAGGATGCACCTTTTCAGAAGACTGAAATTTTCAGTTTATTGAAATTTATGTATTGTCATTAAATATCACATTCTGTGGCGAAGAGACACATTAATAACTTCGTTAAAATGGCTTAAGAACAAACCTTTATGGCACAGAAAAGAAATTGAAAACACGAACATGGAATTTACTACCCCAATCTCGCCTATCGTACTCAGATAATTAAGTTACTATTATTTTTTTAATCTTCAAAATATCGAGCACATTATATGAAAATGCCTCATGTGTGTGTTGTGTAATCACATCTAAGCTTTTTTTATACTTTTTAGTATCAAATTACACTCATAAACAAATCTATTGTTATCTTCTATCTGACTATTTGAAACATTAATAATACCAACACTACGCAGAGTTAAATATTTGAAGTTAATATTTTCTACTTTTTTCAATTTCCCATATGCACAAGCATGATTTCTCTTTCCACTTCTCCCACCAGTGGCCGAATGGTTAAAATCGCTGAATACTGGGAGTTCGGCCAAGACTCGTTCCCTGGCGGACTGCGTAGCTAGTTTTTGTAATTTTCTCTGTATGTAAGCCACTTTCTCGCTCCACGTAGGCATCCCTCGGCTACGCAAGATAGCTCTTGCGTACTCTACCATATTCGAATAACCCTAATCATCTCTGTTCTCCAATCATCTGCTCCGAGTTCCATTCTCATACAGTCCAACTAGCATAGTAAATGAAAATAAATGCTTCTTACACAATGTAAGATAATTACGTTAATGAAAAAGCTACACAAAGCAGGTCTTTTGACATCAGTAACTATCTTTTTTCAACTACGCTGTAATTTGGACTTCATTATGCAGTTTTCTTTTTAGTGCAAATAATCAGGATAAACGCTGTAATGCGAGTCAGTTGATTGTCAGTTGATTAAAAGAGTATTTCAAACATCGATGATGAAGTTGAATAGATACTATACATGAAATTTTATTCATTACTATTTCTCTCAGTTTGTTTAATAATAGGTATTGTGGAATTTCTTTAATCAAAAAAGATTGTTTTTATAAACTGTTATATATTATTACCTCTCGCAACAAATTTTCTCTAAGATTACTGAAGAAAACAGCAGTGACAGCTTAATAGCAAATGACAAGTTTTGAGGATTTTTAAAACATCAATAAAAAAAATTAAGAATTCCCTCTCTTAGAATAAAGATTTCTTAGCAGTGGGCGATTTATTTTAGGGGAGCAAAGGTTTCCTAATTTAATGATATTAGTTAAGGCTATGTTCAGTTTACAATAAAAAATAAGAAATAAAAAAAAGTCTAAAAGCTTTCAGGTTTTGTATTACGCCCAAACGGGCGTTTTTTATATTTACAGTCACATACAAGTTTCGAGAACATTTGGGCTAAAGCCACACCGGGCTAAAAACATTTAAAAACAGCATACCTTCGCAGTTTCCGATAGATAGTCTCGTGCCCTGGAGATAAAATGTTATTTCACATACAGTGTTGCCATTTCTGTCTTTGAAATTGTTGCGTTTATAAGGTACTTCTCCCGTCTTCTTAGCATGTTTTCGTGGTGTAGTGGTCAGCAGGCTCGGCGCGTATTCGAGAGGTCAGGGGTTCGAGTCCTGGCGATGGTATTGCTCATTTTTTTATCTCTCCTGCTTACAAAAAATACCTACTGTCTTTACAAGTTTTTTAATAAAAAATTCGTTAAAGTTTTACAAAATGTGATATACACAATAAAACAAATACCAAATTTGGGCTTCCAGATGGCCATGTTCGGGTGGAGGACTATGTTATTCAAAATGTGATGACTTTAAGTACAGTTATTTTTTCACATTACAGAAACATAACTCATGTAGATTCTTCATTATTTGGTTTCTTTAAATATAATACAGGGCGATAATATTGATGGAACAATTTGAAAAATGATACAGCCTTTTATAGTGATTCGACGCAAAATACTGTTTCGAGAATGATAGTCCTTCTGGACTATTCATGAAAAAAAAAAATGAAATTTTCCTCTTTAACGTTTTCTCAAAAGTTTTTTTAATAAGTTAAGTTTAATAAGTTTTATTACCACAGATTATCAATAGATATGCCCTAGGTAGAACAGGAAGCATTTTATAGGATACTAGATAAATATACATTTAGACTAACATGGGAACGTTAAATATATTGCTTATGTTTGAAAAGTGAAAAAGTACGCAGCGTCATACGATCAAAATATTTAATGTTTTTAATTAGGTATGTCATGAATTAACTGCATTTTTATTTAAATCAATCAGAATGAAAAAGGAATCAGAATCAAAAATAAAAAAAATTATATTCTTAAGAACAGCATCCATTGTTTTTAAATAATTTAGTTTATTCATCAATAGTAGACAGATTAAATTTGAAAGATACATATCTTACATTTTTTCGAAAGGTAACAGACTGGAAAGAAAAGTTAACTCGAATATTATAACTGGAATTTTTAAATTTGAAAGATAAATATTTTACACTTTTTCTGAATGGCAACAATTAAAGCATTAAAGTGAATTAAAGCAAAATTGAGTCTCAAGACGTGTGTGTGTTTAAACGGTATTTTAAGTGACAGAAGTTTAATTTTCTCTTACTTTAAACCTTAAAGTGAGACTTATAATTTCAAGGAAATTAATACACATATTAAGTGCTAATATTAAATATAACTACGAATTCTGTTATCATCATAACTGATAATTATAGTTTATGGTCTCGTAGATGATTGCAGTGAGGTGAGTTTTGATTTTTACTTCCTTGTACGAAGTAAAAGGGAAGTATTATAATCGCAAAAAATTTCGGGTATCATATTTTAACGAAAATACCCATTTTGACCGCTATCGAATGCAATTTAATGATGTTTTGCTGTGACATATGTACGTAAGCACAGAATAAAGGACTCTTTTTCGCCAAACGAATTATAAAACTGATTTAAAGTGGATTCCAAAGACATTTTTGTTTCGTAGCGTCTGTACGTATATACGTATGTATGTATCTCGCATAACTCAAAAACGAGTAGTTCAAAACGTTGTCGAAAATCTCACATAACTCAAAAACGTTGAAATTTTGGATATAGGACTACTATAACATGTTGATGTGCACCTATTATTTTGCTTGCAATCGGCCACACCAAAAGTGTATATATATATATACTCTGTTACTCGGCAGAGTAAACTCAGTTTCTTTATTCTTATATGTTTGCAAATTGTGCATTTTTTGCTTTAAAAATGTTTGCATCATGTTGTTCTTATATTCCCGTTAAGGTTTTTATGCCTTTAGTTAACCTGCATGTTATAGTTGCAGAATTATCAACAATTTAAAAGTTGTTTAAGTGCAGCTAAGCCTAATATTTTTAGCATGGCAGCCATATTTGTTCACATTTGAAACTTATAGTGTATTTGTTGCCAATCTAGAGAAACTAAGCTTCGCAATAACAAAGCAACGTCTTCCTTTATTCTTGCGAATTAATTTATGCTTAATCCATTCTAGAATTATCATTTAATTTTCTAAATTATCCCATTTATTGATTCGCATAGCGTCCAAAACAAATTAAGTCAGTTTCTACGCCTTCAGTGTCTTTTTGCCCAGTGATACCAAAAGTAAACTTTCAGTTTTGTTCATCGAAAAATCTACCTTCTTGCCCTTTGGCCGCATTGCTTGTTTTTGGAGTATAACTGTAATTTTAATTGTAAAAAAATTTTTTTAATTATTGTAACTGTATCTGGTGTTTTATATTTACCTATATCTTTCAATTTTTAATATAGATCTTTTGAATTTTCATGTATTTTTGCCTTGTCGCGAAGTGAGAACTGAATTAATTGAATGAGAAATATATCTCTAATGAAATTCGAGAAAATAAGTTTAAATAAAATGCAGGAAAAATGCGCATAATTTAATATTCCGTACAAGGAAGTTATGTGGTGCGCACATAAGATTTTTCTTTATGTATTTACTATTAGGTCTAATTTTTACACCGAGTCCATTTACGATTTAAGGTAATGACATCGTAAAATACCCTAAACAGAGCGAAAATAAAGTATATAAAAATTACATTTAATCCTGTCTTCTTGCATAAGTTAACTACTAAATATTTTTGCTAGGTGGTCCCCTTGCTTATGTGCACCCTTTCATCTCCCCTTCTTCTTCATCCCTCCATCTTCAAAAATTCAGGGTCGTCACGTGCGCAACGCCGTCTTATTCGGACCAATGCGATATTTCATACCAACTTCGACTTCTGATTGCTTAGAATGTAAAAGGAAGGAACCAGATATTTTTTTAGAATAACTCTTTACTGCGCTGTGCTTAGATAAAACTGCTTTTAGTATAGTTTATAGCTGAAGTAGGCGGGGTTTACGAGTAGGTGTGTCGTTACCCGGATATCAGCGGCACGTGCCTGCCCGAAGATAGACGAGAAAGTAAAAAAGAAAGAGAAAAAAAGTTTTCTTTACGAAGCTAGACTAAAGGAACGTCATAGATTTATTATTGTCTCCAAATTTATAGAGCATGGTATCTCTGTATTTTTTAAAAGATATGAAACGTGGAACTGGATTTAAACTCTTAATAACGATAGAGCTGTCAAATGCAAGTGAGAAAGTATAAAAAATGAGCTGCTTATCATTTTTGTGATGTCAACTGGTAGGCGAAGAGATTGGATATTATTAATGAGAATTATCATGTGAAAGCTTTACATAATGATCAATAAAAAGAAAGAGTTAAATATAAAAAATAACAGCGTTAAATCCAAATCCCTACCTCCGTTTTCTCCTTAGAGAGATTACTATGCCAAGAACTTTTTGACGTCAAATGCCTTAGGGTTTATTTGTCATTAAGCCGGCAATGTGTTTATAAGCTGAAATAAAAACCTTATTACTGGAATTTTTAAGAAAATAGTGGATAATTTCAAAAGATGAATCGAAAAAATTATACATATAAAATTCCCAGGTAACAGATTTACTTCAAAGTATTTCTCCCGCCTTCTTAGCATGCCTTCGTGGTGTAACGGCCAGCACACTCGGCGCGTGATCGAGAGGTCCGAGGATCGAGTCCCGGAGAGAGCATTGCTCATTTTTCACGTCTCCTGCTTTCAAAAAATACCTAATGTCTCTACAAAGCATTCTATAGAATGACAGATGGTCTTTATAAAAAGTATGAAAAAAGGACGTGATAAGGTTATAACTTAAAAGACATTCATTCCTTAAAAATACAAATGTTATTTTGAAGAAAGTAATGAAAAATTGGCATTAAAAAACTTTAAAATATTTTAAAAAAATTAAACAGCTTGAGTATAGGACCCCATTGGCGATTTTTTGGCTTGGCGACCGAAAAATGTCGCCAAGCCATGGAAAGCAGTTAAAATTGAAAACACAAGTTAGAAAGTACGTTTTAACCAGAAAAAATTTTAGAATATATGTTTAAACAGCAAATTTGAAGGTACATGAGTAACTGGGGGCATATTTTAAACAGTAATATTGAAAATACAAGTTTAGCCTTAGAAAAGCAGTTAAACAGTTAAAAATAGAAGTTAGAATGCACATTTTAACAAGAAAAATTTTAAACACAAATTTAGAATATATATCTAAACAGTAAAACTGAAAATAAATAAATAAGTGAAGGTATGTTTTTAGCAGTCATGCTGAAAATAAAAATTTTAAGCTGTAAAATTGAAAATAGGATTTCAGAATACATGTTTAAATTAAAAACATGAAAATAGGAGTTAAGAATGCATGTTTAAATTAAAAAGAAAGAAAAGTTTGAAAATACACAAGTACATAGAAGCATATTTAACGCAGTAATATTGAAAATGCAAGTTTTAAGTAAAACACAACAGGAGTTCAGAATACATGTTTACATTAAAAATACGGTAAAGAAATGCCGGAAATTTAGTAAAGTTTACAAAATCATGTTAAATTTACAAAGAAATCTTATACTCTGCCCAGTTTATGTCCCTTACAATTTCTAGAAATTTGTTGAGTATATTTAAGATTTAGCGAAAATACAGACATGGTTGCCGAAATGGAATGTTCTAGAATTCACTGGATTACCAGAAAAATATCGTCTAAAAAGTGCGCCAAGTTGAAAATCGCCAATGGGGTCCTATACTCAAGCTGCACCAAAAAACTATTTAATGATCTTGGTCCAAAGTAATAAATTTTCATTCTTTAAGACTGGAAATCAATAAGATCTACCTGGTAAAGGAAATTAAATTTAAAAAAATTCATAGGTTTTCATAACAATGTCCTTTTTAATACCTTTTTGTTTTTTCTGGCAGGACTCGTAAAGGTGGGCGTAGAATTCAATATCATTCCGTGTAACGTTTCTGCATTTGTTCGAACGTTCTTTCATCATTCTGTCACGTCCTCCGTGTCCAATATCCAATTGAGTTTCATGAAATACGTGAAATAACTCAGTGTCCATGACGTAATACTTTTTAGTATTGACTACTTCTTTAATAGGATAAATGAGTTCACTTTTGTTTTCCACAAACATCACGTCATAAAGATTCAGCAACCAATAACCCTGTGTTCCTTCTCAGTAGAAATTTTGGCTTTTTTTTCATCTTTTATTGACTTACGCTAATTAATTTCGATTATTCGAAAGGAATCGGAGAAATATTTCATATTTTTTTTTTTTTGGTTTGTCTAGGCAATATGTGAAATGTTTAATCGTTTCATACACTGCCGGCTAGTTACGGCATTCTATAAAATGCCGAGTTTCATACTTCCCCAGTAACATGTATATGAAAAGAAACTAAAATAGCTTTTTAAAAGTGCATAGCTTTTAAATAATGAAAAATTGCCACCCATTATTACTGCGTTTATTTCATTATTATCAGTTGTGCTAAAACACTTTATTGGAATAAATATTTTTACTTTTTCATCTTGCCGTATGCTATCCGTTATAAATCAACACTGTTAATCACATTTCATGTAAATAAATTATCATGGAATAAAATTTTACTTTTCGTTTATTAAAATACAGGAAATAATTTTGCAAGTTTTATTATTTCGTACTACATTATTAGTCCAAAGGGGCAGTTTGCCCAGAAGGACTATTAATTTCGTTTTGACATTTTGCGTTGGTTCACTATAAATATCGGTTCACTTTTCAACATCGGGGGTTTCGCTACATCAGTTTAAATACATACGTCCACCCTAGCTAATTTACATCCTGACTAGGAACTGCGAAGAGAATAAGAGAAGACAGAAAAAGTTATCAAATTTAAATAAATATTAGAAGAAATAAATGAGACCTTACATGCTCTCCAAAATACCAATCCGTACCCAAATGTCGCCAAATAGTTTGGCGAGTTTTGGGAGTTTCTTGTCGGATTTGGTGGCAAAAATTAGTCTCCAAAACCATCGCCAGCTTGGCAATATCTCGCCAATTCTTCAAGATAAATGTTTACCTCAATGTTAAATCGACTTGCCCCTTTAATCTTATTATTTTCGGCAGAACATCGTCTCTTATAAGCATTTCGTGTTAGCTTATGCAAAAAATACTACAGTTTCACATATAATTTTACTAAAATTATTTACAAAATTTGTAATACTCTTATACTGTTATTTTGTAAAACTATTATACTGTTAAATTAATTAATAAATTAAATTTGTAATATTATTATACTGTTAAATTAATTAATAAATTAAATTTGTAATACTATTATACTGTTATACTATACAATTATTACAAAATTTGTAATACTATTATTCTGTTATTTTCTTCGGTTTTTATTTCTGGTTGTTTACCAATGAGAGGATTTTCGAAAAAAATATATCACATTTACAATCATTTTTTTATCATCAAGATATTATTTATTAATCCTATATCTGCACACAATTTCGATTTCAACGCTGTCACTTGAGTTACCCAACCATATATAAGTAGCATAGAAGAATTAATTGCTTTGAAATTACATAATCATATCTACCATTGCTACTTAAAGGCATTTGTTAATAGCTTACTTTTATGCTTACTGCAATCTACTAGTGCTCCTAAAATTCAGTTATGATAAGCTTGAAAAGCATTTTAACAATGCGACTAAAATTTTTAGTTTACTTCCAAAGCTATGTTTTTATTGGCAGTGAAAAACACGTAGAGTTATTTGTCAATAGCCGCGTGTAAATAGAGCAATGAAGACTGGTAAGCTTATCACCGGAGAAACTTCAACCTTCTTACTTCCATATTTCAACTAGCACCAGTCGCACAGCCAGCATTCCGTGTAGCTACTCCATTTTCTTCCATGTTTCTTACTTGTAAAGAGCATCCTTTAAAATTTCGAGAGCTGCTTAATGCCAAGGAACTGATATGAAAGCAACATTTTCATTCATTTTGCTTACCAAAATAGGAAACTAGAACCTTGTATAAAGTAGTACTCAGCATATAGGTACCTGCAGCTTTATAAACATATAGGTACCTGCAGCTTTTTATTTATAGTACTTGCATTTTGCAAATTAGTAACTAATTTTCATATGTGTGTTGTCAACGTAATTAAAATGTATGTTTTTTTTAGCAATGAATGGCTTGTGCGAAGGTGCTGGCACTCCTGTGACGGAACAACCGCTATTAAATGATACAATTTCGAATTTATATATATTATTGGATTTTTCCTTAGTACCAAAAAAGTGTTACTTTAAATTTTATGTGTTATGTGGTAGGAAATGATAAGTTACAGTTTACCACAAGAAATATTAAAAAAAAGTTTCTAAAGTACATTAGTAAACATTGCTTCTTTATGCCATTTCTGCTTAGCGAAATATTTCAAAACAACGTTTTACTTTTATAATACCTAATGCATTTTTATACCTAAAAATTTCCAAGGTTCGAATCTTGGCGAACGGGCTTGGCTGCATGGCCGTTTTCATGGTTTTTTTCCATGTGTAACGTGTATACGAGCCAATTTTCCATAGAAAGTCCTCCACGAAGGCATCCCTCCCCTTAAACAGATATCCCTCGAGTGCTTAAACAAAACCTAAAGATTTCCTGAATACCTTCAAAATTTTTCTAATGTCTTCGCAAATATGTAAGTTAATATGTCGCAACACATCCTCATTATTTCCACTAAAATAATTGTTTGAAAAGCATAACAGTAAAACCATTTCTTGCTTTCGAAGATAAAATAATTTAAAACAATTTCTACTTAAAATATTTAACAGTTTTCAAAATAAAGTTGTTGGAACTTTTACTGAGGATTCATAACATTTTAGCAATTTTCAAAGGAACATTATTAGAACTTGCACCCAAGATGCATTATATTTTAGTAATTTTCAACGTAAACTTGTTACAACTTGCATCGGAGATTCCACTAAAATAATTATTTGAAAAAACACAACTGTAAAACCAGTTCTTGCTTTCGAAGGTGAAATAATTTAAAACAATTCCTAGTTAAAATATGTAGCAGTTTTCAAAATAAGGTTGTTGAAACTTTCACTGAAGATTCATCATATTTTAGCAATCTCCAAAGAAACGTCGTTATTAAAACTTGCAGCCAAGATTCATTATATTTTAGCAATTTTCAACGTCAACTTGTTGGAACTTGTATCGAAGATTCATCATATTTTAACAACTAATTAATATTTGTTAATGTTCTTTTAGGAGAAAAGAAGAAATGCAGTGTTTTTATATGTATTAATTAAATTTTTGTCACAAAAAGTGTGAGCAATTTCTTTTAACTGAAATAAAAAAAACCGCTTTCATTAAAAATGAAGCTATGTTTTTTATATATAAATTAGTGTGTGTTACGTTTTCAAAACTCATAATTTCAATCAACTTGTTCCTTCCTGAATGCTCTACTTCAGTATTTCAGTTTGTTTGTTCTGCTTGAATTAATAAAACTATGCTCCCTTTCTGTCTTGGAATTTTTCAAGCTTATCTGTATTGCTCCTAAAACAATTCCTTCATTTTTTTTATCTTGTCATATCAATTATTACTTTAAAAACGCTACGTTCAATAATTTGGAATCTACTATGCCTGAAATCTGGAATAAACACAATTCACTCACTCAATTAAACGACTGATTTCCTCTTTTTGCACTGAAACAAAAATAACACTCATTTCTTACAGGCAAACTTTATAAGAAACGTAAAATATACTAGGCAATACGCTTAATATATTTTAAATCCATATTTAAAAGTTGTGTTGACTAATGTTGCAAAGATTTTCCTGTGCTCTCATAATTTCTCAATCGTAAATATTTACAGAATTTCAAGCAGTACATCCTTCACACGTGATATTAGGTCCACGTATGCCTAATGAGTAGCTACAGAGGCTGTTCGTACATTTTTTAGTCGAAATTTGTTGTATTTACAGAAATAGTTCACTTAAAATTTTAGTGGTTTAAACGTTTTAATTGATAACCTTTATCCTACACTATCTTACTACAACGTAAGTTCCAAGACAATAAAGAAATTAACAGTGGATTTTGACATGTGACTGCTTGCTATGTCTTGATGCAGTTCTTCTGATTTATGGTACTGTGGGTATAGAGAAGGTTTTTTCATATTTGAAAATTATACAAAAAATATGTTCCTGATAATATGTGGAGTCGATCTTAACATTTTTCTTCGTTCTCTTTATTTCTAATTTGCCGTTATATGAAAAATCAGCAATAATCGTAAATCCCTTTGATTCTTTGAACCATGTTTTAAGAATTTTTTGCCCTCTTTCATGACAATAAATGGATCTCTTTGTATTGCAGTCATTTTAATACATCCAATTTTCATCCGTCGTGACAAAAGTTTTCCTTTTTTGTCCGAATATATGTTTCTCATAAAGAATTCTGGTACGCATTTTGAGTTCGGAGATATGTCTTGGGGAAAGACGATGCAGATTATGTTTTTTCACCTTTTTGAGATCCAAAACTTCATTAATCACTTTATTTACAGTTGAAACTGAGAACTGTAATGATTTTGCAACTGCCCTTTGACTTGGCAGAGTTTCCTTTAACATTAAAAATCTTACATTTGCAACATTCGAAACACTCTTGTTTTTTATTTCGATATGTATTTGGAACAATTTTTAAGCTTGAAGCCCAACATTGACTTTTTTCCCCTTTCTTGTTGACAATATTATCTAACTTAGCTTTAGATATCATAAAAAGATGAGTTCAGCGTATTTTAATAACTAGATATGAACATTTGTTTTTGGAAAGACCACAAATATAGCCTTCCATCCATTGCTTCCTTAAAAGCGCCATTTCGCATCGAAACAAAACTTTTAAGTATTTAGATGATAATTTTTATCTTCAAAAATATAGTTACAGTGTAGGGTCTACTTGCCTAGCTTCTATGTGATAACTGATCATGTACACTGACTATCAATAAGTATTTGGACACCTGTGATAGAAAAGAAAAACTAACTTTATTCAAAATCAATAGTTGGTAGAGCCTCCACGAGAGGTAATTACAGCGTGGACCTTCCGGGGCATACTTTCCACAAGTCTTTGTATGACAGCTAGTGGTATTTTTTTCAACTCGACTTGGAGAAGACATAGAAGTTCCTTCACCGATTTTGCACGGGTAGTACACCCCTGAATTCGGCGATGCAACTCGTCCCAGAGGTTCTCGATAGGGTTCAGGTCTGGGCTCTGGGCAGGCCAGTCCATTCGATGAACTCCAATGGCATTCGATGAACCCATAGCAAGCCTTGGTTAACGTCGAAACATGACAACTGGCATTGTTGTCCTGAAAGTAACAGGGGTCCAACCCGTAAAACTGCCACAACGTAGGAAGCACATTGTCATCCAAAATAGTGCAGTAGGCATCGGAGTTGAGCTTACCATGAATGGGAACCATATCAGGAGAAACAATCCCAGACCATAATTCCTCCTCCGCCGAACTTGACTGTTGGCACAACGAATTCTGGCAGGAGACGTTCTCCAGGTAGACACCAGATCCAGACCCTGCCATCCGAACGGTAAAGGGTGAACCTTTATTCTTCACTCCAAAGAGCGCGTTTCCACTGACATACTGTCCAATTTCGATGTGCTTTGCCCCACATTAACCGAGCAGCGCGGTTCGACTTTATGATCAAAGGCTTATGGGCAGCAACACGACCATGAAAACCAAGCAGATGTGCTTCCTTACGGATGGTATTCATTGAAATAATACTCCTGGATGCCTGCTGAAACTCCTCGCGGATGAGGGCCATCGGTTGGGTGCGGTTCTTCCGAATTTCTCTGCACAGCACTCGTCGGTCTCTATCTCCCAGTTTCATTGGTCTGCCGACTCAGAGCACATTCCGACAATCACCGCTCACCTTCCACTTCTTTAATCACATAGGCCACTGTCGATTTGGGGTACTTCAGATCGCTAGATATGTCCCTTAAGGATCGGCCACATTTGTGATACCGATAACTACCTGTCTCGAAATCAGAGAGCTCCGAACTGCGAGGCATCTTGCATGCGACTAAAGCCGATGCTGTTTCCTACACGATGTATACCGGCGGAGTCCGTGACGTACCTTAGGACCGCAGATATCGTCATTTACATAGGTGTCCAAATACTTATTGGTAGTCAGTGTAGTAAATTCTTGTAGGAACTACACAAGAGAAGGGTGAAAAGAATCCTTTATTAATTCTTTTAAAATTCACATTGCATCGACTTGACGCTAACAAACTACGCCTCACTTGGGCGATAACTGAAAAAAAAACCAGCAACTAAAATATAAATTCGAAAATATTAACAAGTAGTAGAATTATGCTGCAGGGCTCAGACTATCCTGTTCCCTCACAGAGCATTGAAACATTAAAGTAATAGCTGTTACGCCACGTTTAACCAGCAATAAATGCTAAGCCGAAGCTCACGCTACAAAAAGCACAGAGTTCCCGCACACTCTGTAACTTTCCCTTCTGGAACTTGGTATTTAAACCTTTCTCTCCCCCTGGTAGAATATGCATTACTTCACGCGCGCTAGCAAATTTAAATATTTGGCAATTAGGGGGATGAAGGCTTATAAAAAAGAACAAAAATTTAAATGCTTATTTAAAATAAATATAAATCCCTACAACAGTTAAAAAAATTTCCAAGCGGATTACTCTTTTTTCATAACAAAGCAAAAACGTCTAAAAATGTGCGAACAGTGTCTGTATAACTCCCTTGACAGGCAACTCAAACTTAATACGGAGAGGAAAAGGCTATGATATATTTTCATTGAATATTGCTAATTATGATACCTGCAGGCCCAGTGAAAGAGAAGAAAAAAAGAGTAACTTTAAGAAAGGAGAAAGAGAAGTAATATAGTGATTATCTAGAGTAAATGTGTATATATTATTTTGGGCGTCCCTTGGTTTTTCTCGGTTTTATACGCGGAGTTAAAGATCTTGTATTTGCGTAACTTGCTTATGTTGCTTATGTTACTTAAATCATTAGCATTCTGTGAGCAAGAATCTTGAAAAATCAGCAATTCCACCCCGGAACTCAAACCTCAAAATTTCAAATGCCTTCTAATGGGTGCTACACCATAAGGATACATTTGAGGAATACTTTTAATTTCCTACATTACTCTCAAACACGCTGCCCAACCGGGATAGTGGCTAACGAAACTATCTGCCATACAGAAGTACCCTGGTTCGAATCCCGGAGAAGGCATGGATGTTTGTAAAATGTACAGTGTCTGTGCGGTATGGAGGGCACTCTAATGTTCGACGAGATAAAAGTCCTCTCTACAGATTGATGTAGGGGAATAGGAGGTAGGATACTCTAGGACTCATCTCCCCGGGGTGCTCTTCTTCAAAACTGGAAGCAGAACTAAACAAAGTCATACTGTCACCATTATGGCGACAAATGCACTTGCCAATGACAGGCGTAATCTTGCCACCTTGCTACGAAGAATTTGTGAGCTTGATCAAATATATTAGACCTCAGATAATAAGAGAAATATCAGACAAGAAAAATTAGTCAAAACACAACATTCTCATCCAAACACAAGCTCAAAGAAAAACTCTGTGGACTGGCTGCAAGAATAGTCCAGCATGATTTAAGGTTTGCGAGAGAGGAATCTTGAAGAATCAGCGATGCACTCACCGTCATTTAAATGCCAAATCATCCAATTGCAAACTGGATGTGCTGACCGCTGAAGCAAAACAACACAAGCTAGAAAGGCCATAATTCCTTACAATGCGATATTAAGGCTTCTACGAAATATCATAGCTCTGTGATCATAATCAATACTAGCAATCTCTGAAGTAATGTATTATACTTGTTAAGATCTGTACTCAGGGCGCTTCGGCTGTGGGGTTGAAGAAATACGAAATGGTTTCCTAGTTAAAATCCTCTAGGCAAGTTCAGCATGGCGGGCTACCAAAATTTCGAATATTTTCTCTTCCTAGGCTTAGAAGTAATTCAGAAGCCTTCCCCCCCTCCTTTGGTCTCGGGTTAAGATCGGCAAGGCTTTAAACCAGTATATGGTTTTGAACCCTTGAAATGGGACTCTTTTTGTCAAACTCGTTTCTTTCGTATTGCACAAAGCTAAGCCAAAAGCATCAAACTTTATAATTCATAATTACTGACTCCTTATTAATTTTAACCTAAATTATTGATTCCTTGT
>KK113786.1:462506-512766 GCA_000611955.2 Stegodyphus mimosarum
CACATTTTTACCTTTTTCCTTCGTACAAAACCTTCCTTTAGAACTTGATAGAGAATTTGAAATACGAAGCCTTTGAAGCTCGGAATGCAATTTGCTACTGGATTCGATACCGCTTGCAAAAATTTAAAAAAAAGTGAAAGTAAATTCAATAAAAAAACTAGAAAAAATATGATCTTTGAAAATGAAATATGAAAAATATAATCTCTTTAAAAATATTAATGTTTCAACTTAATAATAAGAAGAAAAAAAGAAGAGAATCTAGAAGTACCAATTTACCATTACCACTTTTGTTAATCGTCCTTAAGAACTTGAAATTACATAAAATATCTTTTTAAGAATTTTATAAATTCTACGAAATCTTAAGTTTCTTAAATGAGAGTTTAATGAACTTGCAACAAATGAAATGGAATATGAATTTAGAGTTTTCCCTATTCGATATGAAAACAATATAATATGCATTAGAAAAGCGTAGAATTTTCCATTTGCTTCTACAAATGTGATTCGGGAGGTTTATGTTCTCGCGTTCCAAATTACATTTATCATTTTAGCTCATATTTTGTAATCACTCACTACGATGTGCATCAGTAAATAGATATCAACGAAGTAACGTTTTCTGAAAGAGAACCTATAGAATTTCGCTTGGGGTGAAAAAGGCATACGAAATGTCAAACTAATGTTGTAAATGCCATTTTTGGGCACCAAGGGAAGTGCGTTTAAAGCACAGTAAATATCCTTCACACGTATTGGAATTTTATTTATAAAATATCTGATGAGGATACCATATGATTTCCTTGTACGAACTTTTAAATTATATAATTTTTTGCTGCATTTCATCTAAAATTATTTCCTCGACTTTTCATTACAGATATATTTCTCATTCGATTAATTCAGTTCTCACTTCGCGGTAAGGAAAAAATGAATAAAAACTCAGAATATTTTCATTAAAAATTCAAGAATATAGAAAACATAAAACACGAAATGAAGTTAAAGAAATTAAAAAAAATGTTTTTTCAATTAAAATTATAGTTTTTAAGCAAGTTAAGTTTACTTAAACAAGTTAAGTTTAAGTTTACTTTTGATTCCACTCGGCAAAAAGACACTGAAGGCGCAGAAACTGACTTAATTCACTATTCTGCTAAGTTTCAAATGTAAGCAAATATGGCTGTTCTGTTAGGCTTAGTTGCACTCAAACAACTTTTAAATCGTTGATAATTCTACAATTATTGCATGCAGATTAACTAAATCCATAACCGCAACATAAGAAAGACATAATTCAATCACTTTTAAAGAAAAAAATTCACAATTAACCAGTAGATAAGAATTAAAAAAAGAACTAGGCTTACCAAACCGAGTAACAGAGTGGGTATATATGTGTGTGTGTGATTTGCTGATTGCAACCAAAAGGGAGGTGCACAATTGCACGTTATAGCAATCCTACGCGCAAAATTTCAGCATTCTGAGGCTACGCGTTTTTAAGTTATGCGAGATGCATACGTATGTATGTACGCACATCACGAAAAAAATCTCTTCTGAATCCATTTTAAATTAGTTTTATTATTCGCTTAGAGAAAAAGAGTCCTTCATTCTGTTCTTATGTACAGATGTCATACAAAAACATCGTTAAATTGCATTCGATAGCGGTCAAAATGAATATTTTCGTTGAAATATGTTACCCGGAATTTTTCGTGATTAAAATACTTTACTTCGTGCAAGGAAGTAAAAAGTTGTGAAATGCATCGTATTAAACTCTGTAAGTGCAGAATAAGAAACATTATTAAACGTAAAAAGAAAAGCCGTCTGTTATTACTTGGATGTAAAAAGAAGACCTCAAATTAATACCCGAAAAAAGCATATACTGTTTCGAATGTTTCTAAATCATTAGTAAGAAGAGAAAATCTGCCGACGCAGAAACCAATTGCAAAGTCTTCAAATACATCTGTAGCCACAATAAATAACTAATAAAATAATAAGCCAAGATTGACAGCTTAGATATGCTGAAAATCGTAATGTTCATCAGCTTTTAACGAGGCGTGTTGTTCAGCGCAAAATAATTTGAAGAACCTTGTTTGAAAACTATTTAGAAGGAGATAAACGGAAGTGCATTTTGACCCTTACCGAAGGATGGATTTTCCTAAATGTGTAAGGTTTTAGTTAAACTAACAAAGTTTTATTTTAATTTTCCCTTTTCTATCTGTTCTCATTTCAACTTCCTGTTAGAATAAGCACGCGTTTCAGCTTTATGCTAATTTGAAGTGGAGCCAAGTTCTATTTAAACGAAAGGTGGAAACCTTTCAGTGTGAGAGAGCTTTTAGTCTCAGACCACTGTTACTCTATTCGACATTCGCCTGACCAGCTAGTGTTTAAATTCTAAGCGTTAGCGCTGTTACGTTATTACTTATTGAAGTAATTCTAAGTGCGTCAGTATTAGTTAAATCTTGCTACGCACCATTTAGTTTAGAGGCCAACCTCGCGTTCATAGCTCTGTGAGCAACGACGATTTAATTTCTAATTAGCTTTAGTTTAAATTAAATTTGATTGTTCAGTTTAGACCCAAGTGGCTGTCATTATTTTCTGTATCCCTCCCGAGTTGGGAAGTGGCTGTACATAATTGTGGTTTAATAAAAGAGGATTTTAAATCCCTCTGAAGTGTAGTTCTTCGACGACTTAATCACAGTATTCTACTACAGAACATAGCTGCATTCAGCTCCCTGTTCAAAATCAAGACTTTAAGCTGTCACGAAGATGTTTTCCAAGAATATGCACCGAACACTCAGTCCTGACAAATGACCAACAAAAAATTAATAAAAAAGAAGGAAAAATCTGAAAGTTCAAATTTTAAATTACGTCCAAAGGGGAGTTTTTTTAACATTTTGTGTGTTACCTTTATTTATTAAGTATAATTTATAAAATTCGGTTCAACAACAATATTGCAAAATAATTTTAAAATGAGCATATCTTGAGAATTTCCCATACACACTTCTGCACGCTGGAGATAAAAAGTTTTTTTTTCCGTAGAGTGTTGCCATTGTTCGCTTTTTAATCGTTTGAGTTTGTTCATCAAAAATTCGTTAAAGTTTTACAAAATATGAAATAGATAATAAAACAAATTCTAAATTTGGGCTTCCAGATGCGCATATTCGTGTGGAAACGTACGTAATTCAAAATTGGATGGCTCTAGGTACCGTTCTTTTATCCCATTTGGAGAAATATACATACATTTATGCATATTCTTCATTACTTAATTTCTTTAAATATAAAACACAACTGCAATATTTGGTGGCAACAGTTTAAAAAGTGATACAACGCTTTCAGTGATCGATGCAAAATCGCAAAAAGAAAACTATAGTCGTTCAGGGACAAAGCCCCTTTGGACTAATGAACAACAAAATAAAAAAATGGAGATGAATTTATTATTACAAACGAAGAGAAGGTATTATACAAATCTAGTTCCAACAATCAAAGTAAATTTTTAGTGAAGAGTTTATGACTGTCGAAGCATTCTCTTACAATGGGAAATTAAAAATAAGAAGAGCGGGAAAAAATGCTAAAATAAACTCAACATACCACCAAGAGGAAGTTTTGCATCAGATATATATAGAAGAAATTCTGTTTCCATATCCGAATGACCTTCAAAGAGTGAAACTCCATCAAGACAGAGCAACAAGTCACACTTCGAAAAATATCACTCCATTCCTTGGGAAAATGAAGACTGATACAGATATTGCGTATGTCCCTTTTACATGAGGTCTTGCGAAGTCTGTTGATGTTTCACCTAGGGAGTATAATGGACCATGGACCTACGGATCATTGTGGACCATGGACCTACGGACTATTGTGAACCATGGACCGACGGACTATTGTGGATATTGGACTGCGGACTATTGTTGACCATCCTCTACAAACTATTGTGGATTATTGTGGATATTTCACCTACGGACTATTTTGGATTATTGTGTTTCACTTACGCCTCACGAATTTTGGTCTCTTGAAAAGAGTTCTTTCTAAGCGCAAACCCACCATGACTGATCGGCTCTGGATGGTAGTGGAAGAGGAATGGAAATCAATATCCCTAGAAGTTTTGCGAAAAGCCCTTCTATAATGGAAATCGAGAAGCAGACTTGACAGTATAGAAAAAATGCTATCAGACCGAATATTTAAAAAAACACTCCTTGGATTTTATATATTAAAAAAAAGTCCCGAAATCATTCTAAAAGTGTGTAAACACCCTCCGTAGTGCCTAGTTTTTGGTAATTCATCTAACTGCATGATTCATAGGTTACAGAATAATCGTTTGCATGCCATCTTGAGAACATTTTCTGCATCAGTTATTATTTTCCCTCTTTAAATGATGAATCAACTAAAAAAAATAGTTTAATTGCCTTGAATTTCGTGTCAGACAATAATTTTCATACTGTGTTAAATAATACCCTGAGGTTCCATGCAACATCTCCAGGGGTTTCCTAAGCCAAAATTATGTAACCATATGCAGGCTAAACTGAACATTTAAACCAATTAATTAAATATTGCTTTTATTCACATCGATATTGTTATACAGAACTGTATGAAATGGACGGGCTTTATGAGTAAAATTATAATGAAGTAATTAAAGGTTTAATGAAACCTTAATTTTCTCGAATCGAAAACCTTATAGTTTTTCAAAATCTCTCTAATCTTTAATATAAGTAGAAAAAGAAAAAAAAGGAAAACTTCTAAAGTCATTAAGATTTTTTGATACCTGGAGACGTAAAAAATGTGCAATGCCCTCGCAGAACTTGAACCTGGGACCACTCAAATACGCGCCCAGTGTCTGCACTACTACTCCATGACGGCATGCTGGAAAGAGGAAAGAAATACCTTACATAATTCCCCTTTTAATGGGAGACTGGGGATGAGGAGACCTAATTGCCAAGTCCTGGCGGTTACGAATTATCGTCTGCTACCTTTTTGATGGGCGCCGCTGTAAAGTCATTAGTTTTTTTTTTCTTGAAGTAGGGGACATAAAAATGTGCAGTGCCCTTTCCGGGATTCCAACCTGGGACCTTTCGAATACGCGCCGAATGTGCTAACATTACACCACGAAGGCATGCTAGAAGGAGGGAGAAAATACCTTATAAACTTTAACCTAATATTAAAAGGTTTTATCTAAATAAAAAATTGAAATCCGCATTTAATGGGAAGTAAATTTAAGAATATCATTACTTATCACGTACTCCGCCATTTGGCTCTACTTGGAAAGAGAGAATGGTCCCATAGCGAATTTTTTAAGGGAAACTGACTCGTATCCACGTTGCACATGAAGAAAGCCACGGAAACGTCCATGCAGCCAGTCTGCATGCTGGGGTTCAAACTCCGGGCCGAATTACTAATGTTCAGTGACTTTTACCGGTTAACCGCTGCCGCTCAAATGTAAGAATACATTTCTTAAAACTATATTTAAATATGAGTATTAAGCAGATGCGAATGAAATTTAGTAAATCAAATAACATAATTAAAACTCTAGAATCTTCAGATTCGTTTTGTTAATATAATTATAATAAATAATATTTGACTGTGAATTCAAATTTTATACATTTTTTAGAATTTTTATATCAAACCTAACAGATGACAGGTGATGGAGGACAGGGGCATCTAGTGGCTAAAAGAGGTAATCAGGTATACAGCCTGAGTAAAAACTTTAAGGCCAGTAAAAATTTTTGCGAAAATGTAAAATGAAATAAAAGGGATTCAAATAATATTAATTATTAAAGTTTATTAATAAGAAATAAATGCTATAAACATAATTTGTAAATACATAATTATGAGAAACATGTGGTTATTTACAAATTTAGTATTTCTGCTTGAGTAAAAACTTTAAGGCCACCACTTATTTTTTAAAAATAAATATAATATAATCGTGTAATTACCATTGCAACTACTAGCTTGTGACGCCGCTGCAATTTTCATATTTGTCATACGTTTCTTCGAAGTATTGGTGATCTTTGTGAAGATGGCGAAGGGTAAGAAGTTAACTGATCGTGAAAGAGGAGAGATCGAAGCTTTGTCTTCAACAAGAATGAGTAGTCGTGCTATTGCGATAAAGATAGGAAGATCAAAGACTGTAGTCAACAATTTTTTTAAATTGAAAGACAATTATGGTAAAAAGAATACTGGTGGAAGAGCTACAGCTTTGTCCTCGCGTGATGAAAGAAGAGTTTGTCAACTTGTATCTACTGGAAAGTACTCAACCAGGAAACTGATTTCGACGACAGGTTTAAAAGTTTGTCAAAAAACGATTTATAACACAATTAGAAGGTCTGGAAGGTTCACTTACACAGCAAAATTGACTAAGCCTCAGTTACTGCAGAGACACAAAATAGAGCGTTTGAACTTTGGCCAGAAAGTCATGACCTGGGACAACCAATGGATAGAAATTATTTTTTCTGACGAAAAAAAATGGAATTTGGATGGACCAGATGGCTGGAATTTCTACTGGCATGATATAAGAAATGAAAAAGAAATATTCTCCAAGCGCCAATTAGGTGGAGGGTCTGTCATGACTTGGGGCTGTTTTGCTTACAATGGTGTGGGCTCAATTGTATTCGTTTCAGGTAGAATGAATTCACAAGGATACCAAAATGTCCTAACAAATCATCTTTTGCCAAATGCTGAATGTCTTGCTGGAGAAAATTGGAAATATCAGCAAGACAATGCATCGATCCATTCGAGTAACAGCACAAAAAATTGGTTCCAAGTCAACAATGTTGAAACTGTGAAATGGCCAGCTAGATCACCTGACCTCAACCCAATCGAGAACCTTTGGGGTGACTTAGCAAGAAGAGTTTATGCAAATGGGAGACATTTTACATCAACAACAGAGCTGAAATCTACTATCGAAGATGAATGGTATAAAACCGACCCCACCCTTTGTCAAAAACTCGTTTCATCCATGAAAACAAGAATATTTGAAGTAATTCGAAGAAATGGCTCCTACACAACCTTCTAAGAATTTGTAATTTTTTTCTTATATGTTATTTTCTATGTTGGCCTTAAAGTTTTTACTCAGGCTCAAATATTCATCTGTGTGTTCTGTAATGTTTTCTAATAATAAAATATTTGCAAATAAATTTTTCTACTTTTTTTACTTTTATTTAAGCTCAATAATTATCAATCAAATGGTATTTTAATTTCTCTTTCATTTTCTCAAAAATTTTTACTGGCCTTAAAGTTTTTACTCAGGCTGTACGTCCCACGTCCTCTTGCTGGAAACAGCAACTCCCTGGGGCTCCGTGGAAGCATCAGGAGTTTATTGAATAGAATTGCTTATTTAGAGTGCCAAACACGGACGTTTATGTTTGGACTGTTTTACAGAGCTTTTGGGGTACAGAATCAAAGCTGATAGAAAGGGTGAGAGAGGATTATTTCAAGAATTAGAGCAGATAAACATTCAACATAGAGTAGTAAATTTTCTTAAAAAATTAAGGGCCCATCAGCGGCGAAGCGGTAAAGTTGTTGAACAGTGGTAGTTACGATCTGGGCTTGATTCTAGGTGAACGACTTGGCTGCACTGGGTGCTTTCTTGTTTTCTTTTTCTATGTGTAACGTAGATATGAGCCAGTTTTCCTTCGAAAATCCTCCACGAAGGCATTCATTCTTAAGCAGATAGCACTCATGGGCTTTGCCGCAATCAATTAAACCAAACCAGAAAATTAAGAACGTAGTATTCTTAGAGTCGCCATCAGAAAATTTTGCCTATTCAGATGTATTGCAATTGAAACAATTAATTTCTTTCTTTAATAAAGGCCTGTGCTATACGTCAATAAAACTTCCAAAGTTTCGAGTTAAAAAGTTACGATTCGAATGATGAGAAAAGCGCGAAGACTCGAATTTCAAAATCTCGGTTGCTTTTTTAAGGTTCGTGATATTCGAAGGTCGTATAATCCATACCTAGAAATAAAGGTTTCATTCTCATTTTCCACAAAAACTGCATGAGATTCTGACATATTTTAATGTTTTTAATATTTGTCTTACATCGGATGGAAAGGATTCCGCCAAAAAAAATATTAATTTCACAGAAAGTCTGAAAATGGTAGGAATTCCACAAAAAAAGAATTATTGTTTTATGAGTTCCCTGAGTCTAAATATTTGAAAACCACTAATACAAGATAAAATATACTCCAAAGGAGTAACCACTGCTGAATGTTTTCAAAACGTTTTAAACCGAAATAAATTCCTGGAAATCTAATTTTGTTGGAAAAAAGAGAGGCATAAAAAAAAAGAGAAACAAACGTTTAAAGATAACGTGTGATTCCTTTTTCAGTGTTTTCAATGAAGCAATAGAATACAATATAAAGAACGCGTATTAAACTAGTTTAACGTAGCTGATGAAAAAAGGTTCGTCCTTGGGTGACATCGTCTAACTCGTGCTTATCATTCGACTATGACGTTTAAAAAGTTATTAAAAAATTAGTATTGTGACCACGATAATAATTAAATAAAAACATTCACTGTAAAATCTAGGCTAGCGAATTTGAAAACTAGATCTCAAATGTGATGTAAACATTTCCCACGGAAGTATGTTAAAATATTTCATGCTTAAAAAAGGAAAAATATCCTCATTTGTATTAATGATAGTATGTATTAAAATTGATTGTAGTGACATACAGGTATAACAAATTATGAAAAAAGACGATAATTCTGTTAAAACAAACTCGGCATAAATAGTAAATTTTATTGTAAGATAACCGACATAACCATGCCAAAATCGCGAATCTCAAAAATTGTTGTTTTCAAAGGAAAGGAAAAACGCGTTTTAAAAGTTTGCTACTCGCATACTTCTAGGGAAAATCTGATTTGTTAATGCACAGTAAGTGGGGAGTTGGATTGTTGTATGATAATTTGGTTCTCCTTTATCCATCCCCAAAATAAAATTTGTAAGTTTTGTTTTTACTTCCTTGTACCAAGTAAAGGAAGTATTGTAATCACAAACAATTCCGCGTACCATATTTCAACGAAAATATCCATTTTGACCGCTATCGAATGCACTTGAAGGATGTTTTTGCGTGACATCTGACTCTTTTTCCCAAAACGAATTATAAAAATAATTTAAAATGGATTCAGAAAAGATTTTTTCGTGGCGTCTACATATGTGTACCATGTACGTGCCTACATATGTGTGTATGTATGAATGTATCTCCCATAACTCAAAAACGAGTAGCCTCAGAACGTTGAAATTTTGCATATAGGACTGCTATAGCATGTAGTTCTGCACCTACCTTTTTGGTGGCAATCGGTCGCACAAAACGTATATATATATATATATATTGTTTCAAAAGTTCACAATATATTGTTTCAAATTGTTCAAAAGTTCACAATATATTGTTCACAATATATTGTTTCAAAAGAATATAGTAAAGTTAAATTAAATTTAAATAATTCTCTTGCGCCATTGCTGCAAGGAATGAAATTTGAATTTAACAAAATTTCTATTTTTAAAAAGCAATTTAAAGTAAAAAATTAATTATAGAAATAAGTTTAAAAGAAATTATAAATAATTGATATATATCCACTCTGATATTCGGCTCATTGAGCTCAGGTTTTTTTTTATCGTTATATGTAGGTAAATTGTGAGTTTTTTTTTATCTAAAAATGATTAAATTGTGTTGTTCTTATCTTCCAATTAAGATTTTTATGTCTTTAGTTAATTTGAATACAATAGTTGTACAATTATCAACAATTTAAAAGTTGTTTAAGTTCGGATAAGCCTAATTTTTTTAGCATTACAGCCATATGTGTTTACAATTGAAACTTAGCAGAATCCTAGATTTGTTGCCAATCTAGAGAAACTAAGCTTCGCATCAACAAAGGTAACGCCTTCATTCATTATTGCGAATTTAAGTCATGCTAACTTCCTTCTGGAATTATCATTTACGTTATTAAATTATCCTATATATTACTCAGCATAGCGTCAACAACAGATTCAGTCAGTTTCTGTGCGTTCAGTGTCTTTTTGCCGAGTGAGACCAAAAGAAAACTTTCAGTTTTGTGCATCGAAAAATCTGCCTTCTTACCCGCTGGCCGAATTGCTTGTTTTTGCGTAGAAACTCTACATTAATTGTAAAAATTGTTCTTTAAGTTGTTTTAACTGTATTTATGTTTTATATTTTTCGATATTTTTCAACTTTTACTAATGATGTTTGGAAGTTTTATGTATTTTTGGTTTGTCGAATTGAAAATTGAATTAATTGAATGAGAAATGTATCTAATGAAATTCGAGGAAATCAGTTTAAACGAAGTGCAGCAAAAAATGTGTATAATTTAATATTCCTTACAAAGAAGTCATGTGGTGTGCACATCAGATTTTCTTTTTCGCCAGTGCAGAAAATGGGATAAATATGTCCTCGCCGGGTTCCGAATCATGGATCTTACAGTAGCTAACTGGACATATTATCACAAGAGAACTCATGAGGGAGTTAAATAATTTCTTACATTCTTCTCACTTAAAGGGCGAATGAAGAGAAGCACGAAACCCAGTCGATCAAATCCAGAGTTCCAGGGTTGTTGGTTCCAAGGCTGACTAATCCATGTTGATGAGATATCGTTCACTGTAATTTAGCTCGTGGACCACTGCAGTTAGACCGTTAGACAGTTTGGAATAACAAATATATATATTAAATAAATTATATCTTGCCAGGGTTCAAACCACAGACTTTCTAGTTGTTGACTGGGCGTTCTACCATTTACACTACAAGCAAACACAGAGGGAAACAATGTACCTTATAAATGAAGATATGCACTGCCTTACTTGATTTCATTAAAATTTAATACGTATGTTTTCAAATGTTGGAATTCGCTACTTTTAAAATAATGTATTCATTATTAACCTTCAAAAACATCTATATTTATTGAAGAACATAGTTTTTATAAGCGCACGTGTCTCATACTTTCGCTCATTTTACATCTGGAGTATCATTTCACGTCAGATTAGTGTAGTATTTCTTATTTGTGCCTGCAACAGTCAAGATCCTGATTATTTCCTGTATATTTCTATTTTAAATATTATTGTAAATTTATTACAAATTTATTTGTGCTTATTTTCTGTAATTTATATTTTAAGTATCTTTTGTTACGTTATGTGTGCTACTTATATAGTTTTTTTAAATTTACTTATCTATTCAATACGTTTTGTATACTAATTCCTTGGTGTCTTTTTATTGATTTTGAATATTAGCTCACTTATCATACTTTCAAATGTCTAATTCATGTATTATGTTGTAGGTCTTTTAATTCCGAACTGAACAAGTTATAAAGATACCTCAAACAGAAGCAAAAACATAGGCAGAAAATTCCCTGACGCCTTTACCGCCAAGATAACAACGTTTTGCAATTTCTTGCCAACTTCATAACATTCTGGACGTTTCTGGAAAATTCATTTTCTGTGCTATAGAAGCAATTTTTCTCGAAGTTTCCAGAATTGCTATTCTCTTCCATAAATAACACAATAACCTAGTAACTTAGGCACTGCGAACGTCTGTGAGTTGGTCAATAAGTTCAAACCAGAGACGTGCAGTTATTTCAAGCTTCTTGTTTGGTGACTATTACTTTAAATTTTCCTTTGGTAGAGATTTTGGTACCATAATCCATGCGTATTAAAGAGAAACTCGCCTTAGCTCTCTTTTTCTCCTCGAGCTTTATATAGAGTTTCTTTATCTTACTGCAAGAGCTGTTGTTTCTTTCAGTAGAGATTCATGTTTTCCTGTTTATCTAACTTAGTTATTTAAATTATTTCAGTGAACCTGTAATAGGCAATAAAACTCAATTCCTGACCATTAAATTGTAGCATGTGTTTATGAAATATATTTAATTGTCACCAGTAGCCAATAGAAACATTTTAACTTAGGACTACGTTCTTCCACAATGGTCTGAAGGGAAAGCAAAAATTAAGACACTATTTGAGATGTACGCGAATGTTTATATCTTCTAAACTACAAATGTTACATTCAATCTAAATGCATCATTAAATAGATGGAAAGACACATTAGCAAACAAAAAAGAATTAAATTGAGAAAAGGGTATACGCATAAGCAAAGCGTGGCTCTAGGTACTGTTGTTTTATCACAATGCTAGAAACATACATGCATACATCTATGCAGAATCTTCATTATTTAAGTTCTTTACATATAATGCAGGGCTCTAATATTTGCTGGCAACAATTTGAAAAGTGAAACGCCGTTTATAGTGATCCAACGCAAAATACTAAAACGAAATTAATAGCCCTTCTAGGCAAATTGCTTCTTTGGGTTGAAAGATTTATAAGTGAATGTAAAATATTTTGTTTGTTTAATTTGATCTATAATATCCTCATATTTCCGTTAGTAATCCTACGCATTAAACACCAGCTGTTCTTTAATACATGCTTTACACTTTCTTAACATGGCAATACCTATTTACCGCGAAGAGAATCGTCCAGAAAGGATACTAATTTAGTGCACATGTAAGTGTGAATATGTATATACACATGTAGATTATTGGTAGCATCCTTCTGCATCCAGTGAAAAAACAGTTGAGCTGTAAAGCTACACGAAAATAAGCTAACAGATGCGAAATTTGAAAATAGTGGATTTAGTGTCTACAGTCTGTTGATCTACAGTGTTTCCAGAATCTGCTGTTTTGTTGCAGACAGCGTAATTAATCCCTTGTTTTTACTTTACTAACCTTCGAGAACAGATCATTGTGCCCAGTTCGATATCTTAAACTAAATCTGATTTAACAAGCTTGAATAACGCCAGCATAGCGGGATGAGTGACGGTAAAATAAAATTCAGGCTGAAAGTGACGAGAAGACGTGAATAATCTGTATTTAATTTCATCGCCATCCAATAAAAATGTTTTAGAATTATGAAGAAAAAAAAGGGCTTTGAATCTTGAAGTAAAAGATTTAGTTTTAATACTGCGAAAGCTGTAGTTAAAATCTAAAAGTTCAGCAAAATTTTAAAGAAGGAGACGAGCAGTCGTCTTGAAAAATCACCTACTCCAGTAATTTGAAATCGGTTAATTATCAATTACTTGCTATTTCAAATAAAATTTATATTCAGATTTTTATAGCACTGTTACAAAATCATAGATTGTTGGGCAAATCTGAAAAATAGTTGAACCCTCTCTCAGAAAAACCTTCAAGAAGGCAGTGAATCAAAACAAAAGGAGGAAGAACTATGGCAGAGAGAAAATTAATATTAATGATAATAGTTTCAAAAATCATTTGAACTTTGATGGGACTACGAGTATTTGCAAAAGGAAGATAAAATACAAGAAATTTCGGTTCTTGTATTTTATAATTAATTCAAAGTTATGCATAAAATAAAAAAAAATTTAATTTTCGTAATTTTATTGTTGCAATTGCAAATTTGTCCTATAGAAAAGATAATTCAGCTATATGAAATTTTCGAATATTCAAAACAGGCTATTGTAGTAATTAATTCACATAACTTTGAATATTTTATTGTACTTAAAAAATACTTGGAAAGTTGGTTCTAATTTCAGTCAACTTCTGTAACGTAATAATTAAGAGTGTTCTACAAGAATTTAAATGAAGAATTGTTATGAAAAATATTCTTTTATTAATGGCAATGGGAAATTAAATTTTCACTCCGATTAATAAAACATCTCGATAATATTTACGTAAAAAATATTAATATGAGAAAGGGTGTAAAAATACATTCTTTCAAAATTAGTAATAATAATACAATATGAAAGGTTTCAAACTTTAGCGGTCGACCAAAAGGGTTCGTTCAGGACTTTACATTCTCGCGAAGATCGCAGTTTACAAGTCTCCTGTTATACTCCAGCTAATCCATCCCCTTTTTTTTCTGTTTTTTTAAAATTATTATTAAGTGCCATTTCTTCGCATTTACGCCATTTACAATTCGATATCAGAATTACAAAAATTTTTAAAGCAACACAGCAATACATGTTTAGAACTTCCGATGCAGTATTAAGTGTTGACATACATTTTGCTGTTTTTTTTTTGTCTTTTCTCAGTTCATCATATCCATGTTTAGTTTTGTTATTAAGATGGCTTTACAATATTCTTTTATCTTTTTATTACATTTTGCGTGCTTACTTTATCTATTAAATATCACGTTCTTGGCGTTTACACCGCATAAAATTCGATCACAAAATCTTTAAAAACAGCATATCCTTAGAATATCCGATAGACAGTCTTGCCCGCTAGAGATAGAAATATTTTATTCTGTACAGTGTTGTCACTGTTCGCTTTGAAATCATTGAGTTTGTTAATCAAAAGTTCGATAAAGTCCGTTTCCAAAATATGAACGAGGTAATAAAACAAATTCGAAATTCAAAATTCTGGTTTCCAAGTTCCCATGTTCTGGTTGAGCACAAAATTTGGCGCCACTGTTTTTTCACAATCAGAGAAACATTCATGAAGTCAATTTCTACACGTTTCGTGTCTTTTTGCTGAGTGAGACCAAAAGGAAACTTTTAGTTTGTGCACCGAAACATCTGCCTTCTTGCCCGCTGGCCGCATTGCTTGTTTTTGCTTAGAAACTCTAATTTTAATTGTAAAATTTGTTCTTTAAATTGTTTTAACTGCATTTATGTTTTATATAGTTTTCAATTTTTCAATTTCTAATAAAAATATTTTGAGACTTTATGCATTTTTGCCTTGTCGCGAAGTGAGATCTGAATTAATTGAATGAGAAATAAATCTCTAATGAAATTCGAGGAAATAAGTTTAAATGAAATGCAGGAAAAAATACGTGTGATTTAATACTACGTACAAGAAAGTTATGTGGTGTACACATCAGATTTTTAATATTTATATGGAAACAGATAAAAGTGGAGGCACTGTGTTTAAAAATGGATGCCGCATTAGTCTCTATGCAAATGACATTTATTTCATCTCAGCCATCTTCTTTTCGATGGCAAAGCACATTAGCACGAAAATCATAACCTCAGCAAACTCCACAGTTATGTGTTCGATAAACCTAATTTTCGCATACTCATTAAGTTCTTGAAAATTTCCTTACTGACATCACTCTTCGAAAACTTCGCGCGTGCACGCTAGGATGCTTTGAAACATTTTTCACCAGCGGTATCTTTCACAAATCGGTTACGCCGAATTGATTGGTTTAATTACGTTCTTTGAAACAGATACTTGCCGAAACGAAATACGAATAAAAATCGAATCGTCTCTTTTCTTTTTGAAATTCCTCGTGTATTTAGGACATCTTTAAGCAAGCGTGAAAATTACTTTTGATTTTGTTTCACTTTGTTCGAATCAAGAATGTTTATGATTCCATTTTAGAAATGAGATCAATTTAGCATGCATTTTTCTCTCTGCAGTTTTCAACTTGTAAAGGAGATCAGTGAATTTATGACTAAGTTGCCTCCATTTATGCTTTCATCACTCTCTTTACATGACACCGAATACACTTTGGATTTGAGTTGCGATTCTTTTCACAGGAGCAATCTCCGAATTGGGTTTTCTTTGCCGGAAACCTAGAATTCTTTTCCTAGCTGCATTCCAAGTTTCTTTCTTTCTTTCTTTTTTTTTGTAATCAGTCTTTCATTATTATCATCATTAACGGCACAACTGCACAATAATGAACTAGGTCCTTTATCAAATTGTTGGTTGCTGTTGTTGCTAATGCTTACTTGTCTGACATATAGTCAGCCCAAGCCCACGAAATTCCTCGCGGAAAAGAGCGCAAGTTTACGCCTGTCGTTGGCAACAGACTTACTGGTGACATCGGGCCTTACTGGTGACAGCACGATTTAGCTCAATTCCGCCCCCAATTGTGATGGAAAGCACCTTGGGGGAGGACGGTCTACCAACAGCCTCTGGAGAGAACTTTCGGATTGCCGTATATTAAGAGTGCACGAACACTATACATTTACAAATATCCATGTTTTCTCCGGGATTCGAACCCAGGCCCTTCCACGCCAGTCTGCGACGCCAACCACTATTCCGGTTGGGCAGCTTTAGCAAAGTGTTTTTCCAGTATGTGTCTCGTTTTAGGGTTATACAATTTTCAATGTTTGTAAGAGCTTCCTTGATTGGAATAATAGCTAAAGAAGGCATATCGAGGGATTAAGATCCATGCCGTTGGGCCCGGAGCGAATTCCGAAAAAAAAAAAAAGAATGCTTGTAATTGTGTCTCCCCTCTTTCTGTTAGGTATAATATACGCCCATCGTGAGATGAAACCCGAGTAGCATTCTCAATGATAAGACGAATAAATCATTGATGTGTTCAGCCATTTCTGGTCAATGTTTAACTACGAACAGTCCGTCTATTAGAGGCAATATTTACGAATTATTTATGAACATCTTTTGTAACATCCTCCAGCCTAGGTTTTCTCAAAACTGGGGCACATTACATTACTTTTAGTGGTGCAAATTTTACTCAAAGGATTTAAATTAATGGAAAATGGCACATCTTTATATTCGTACATGATGGTACATACGATACATGGTATTGGTACATGAAGGTCCACTTTGTATTGGTACATGATCTTTGTATTGGTAAAGATATCGGTACATGATGGTACGCAAATTTTTATTCTCATGTCTGTGGTACAAATTAAAAACGTTTTTAAGAACTTCTGCTCCAGCCATCTGAATCTGGATTTTCTATGTATTCTGCTTCTCGTAGGCTAATAGGTGGAGATTTTTAGAGATTACAGACTTTCCTCGGCTTATTTTTGGAATGAATCCAGCAGATTTTATTCTATTGGCCGTTCGTCATTTGATCTTTCTTCCAGGTATCGCCGAGTTTTACCTCACACAACTTTTTTCCGGAATGTTGGCAGTAAAGTGTGATTTTTGTTTCGTTTTGTTTTCATGTAGGTTTTGAATCCTATGTTAAGACAAGCTGTTTTTATATATTTTTTTTGAATTAATAGTTTTTTTTGTTGTTATTGATTAAGTCTGATTTTAAAAAAAAGATCGCAAGGGCGGAGATATCTGTAGGCAAATAAGATTCTTCTTTGTATTTAAAAACTAATATCATTTCTGAAGCTAATTTCAGAAGCAAGATAAGTAAAACTAACTATTCCTTAAATTTAATGTCGTCATTGTTGAAAATGAAAAGATTTTCAAATATTGCCTGAATATCTTAAAATTGACTAGGCTGGTTTTTAGTGGAAGTTAGATCCATGTTGAACGAAGCCTAAAATAACCACTTTCTATTAGTCAACAATCAAACAAGTTGACGAATTCATGAATTACACTTTTTAGAGCTTCATTTTTCCTACAATTTTGCGAGCAGTTTTCAAAACGTACAGTGTTTAATGTCACCGCTTTCAAAGCAGGACAATACGTTTACTGTACACCGCAGTAAATGCCTGTTAATGCGATAAGGCTGCCAGTGTCTTGGATTCTTAAACTCCCTTCTTCCATACAACGTCTTGGAGATGTCCATAACAATCAAGGTATTGCTGGCATCTTTCACGAAAGCTTGCCATGTGTGCGATGGGGAGGGTCTTGAGTACCATTTACAGTCTTCCGATGAATGGAATCTTTAAAGCTGTTAATATCAGGTAAAACGTGAGTGTAAGCGTGAGCTTTTAAAATATCTCCATTAAAATGTCTTCTGCAGTCCAGGGAACTGAATGGGAGCCACTAACTTTTTCCAGACCGATAGTCTGTCGCCTGGGAAAAGCTATGTTATGAAAAGAATTTCCATTAAAATGTTTTTAAAGCAAAAAAAATAAATAATAGCAAGAAGCTTAAGAGAAGATTAAATGAAATTGAACAACAAAAAAATTCTGAGAGGATTCAGAGTTTAACGATCGCCCCAAAAGCCGGTTTATTTGTAGAGATTATGAATGGAGATTGTCTGAATTAAATGATCTGATTAGTAATAGACATGTCACATGTGGGATCTCAGAATATTTAATTGGATAATAGACGACTATAGATGTAGAATAATGCTATATATCAGATTGCATAGGCATATGAGATTAAATTTAAGTGTTAAGTTCCCATTTGATCCACCTGTTCTTGTATTGACTCCTGTGGATTATTCTATTCTCCCATATAACTGAAAATAATAACTGTAGTACCTGCTCATGTACACAACCGTTCTCATGATTTAATTTGAAAATATCGCATCAGTAGTTATAATATAATCTGGTAGAAAAGTGTTTTAGATTCGTCCGCAATTCGAGTTCCATGTGTTGTAGCTCTTTGGTGGATTACTTTCCTTCACAAGGTGTTTTATTTATGGCGGAAATACAATTGTGTTGGTTAATTAAAATTGAAAGATAAATATATACCTTACATTTCTCCGAATGGCGACAGTTTCGCGTGCTGGAGATAAAAATGTTTCATTTCGAACAGTGTTGCCACAGCTCGCTTTAAAATCGCTGAATTTCTTAATAAAAAATTCATTAAAGTTTTATACAATCTAAAATAAATAATAAGGAAAATGCGAAATTCTAAATTCTGACTTCCAAGTGCACATATTCGGGTGAAGGACTATGTTAATCAAAATTGGATGGTTCTGGTTTCTGTCGTTTTTCCACAATGGGATTAATGTACATACATGCATGCAAATTCTTCATTGTTCATTATCTCCTAAATTAATTCAGGGCGATAACATTTGGTAGCAACAATTTAAAAAGTGAATCAGCCATCAAAAATGAACCGGCATTTATATTAGCAAGCAGCAAAATCCCGTTTCAAGAATAACAGCCCCATTGGGCTAAAGAATCGTAAAGACAGTAAAGTAAAAAGCCATCGGATCCCCATAATTATGTTCCGAGTTTAGCATCAAAGCAGTTTTAAACTACATGATTACCATAGATCTATTATTCTAAGATTTAATACCTAGAAATTCAAGATACAGAATATAACATCATATTTTTCAAACGATATGTTTAAAACAACAGTATTCTAGCCAGAAGAAATAGCTTGAAGTTTATTATTTTGAACAACGTTAAAAGAACAAGCCTAACTCTCCTATAAATGGTAACAAAAAAATGTTAAGGTATCCTTTCTTCGCAAATTAATAACGCATGAAGAATTTTCAGTTATATAAAGGGAAAAAAATAATTATTCAAACTGTACTTTATGGTATTTTTTGAATGAATTGATCTGCGCATGAAGTTTACAATAAAGGAAGGGGGGCAAACTCCTATTTTCCAGGGCTTAAAATGTGTTTTAAAGAAAATAATAGCCTTTTTGTTTTTTCAGAATGTTAAAAACGTTTTAGTTGTGTGGTAATTTTAGTACTTGCCTAATGAACATTGGCCACCCCTAAGGCCAGAGATGGTGGTCATTTTATTGTGGAGATACCTAATAGACGGTTACCTATGAAGGGACGGAGAGTTACAACCCTGCCTTTTCCGGGATTCGAACCCGGGCCCTTAGGCTCCCCGAACCACTATACCATCTGGGCGGCCTTGTATGATAATATTCAAGTTCATGTGATATGTGATTCCCATATGACGTTCGTGTATGCGGACAAGTACAGATAGAAGTGGGCGGGACACTAGAATTTCACCATTGTTCGTACACGTATAAACCATTGTTCGTACCCTGGAACGGATTCTAGAATCTCCCCCTCATTATCATTTACCTCCTCTTACCGCTAAATCACTTGAGAGGATTTTAGGTTTACCAGTATTTTACATGCAGTCAGTGACGCACAAACACTATCTACTTATAAACACCCATGCCTTCTCAAGTATTCGAAGACAGGACCAACTATGAGGCATCCAGCATTGCTAACCACTTTACCGATCAGGGGGGCACGGGATCAACGCTGTATTGAACTGACAGTCCCTCTGGAGGCAAAGATCGACAAAACAGCTCAAAAACAGTTTTTAATTTTAAGTCTGTGTTGTTCCAATGTAGATACTCTAAATAATAATAATCTAATGAAATCCTATTGTCTTGATTGCACATTGTTCCTGACTACAAGCCTTGCCTACACTTCTTTCTTTTCGCCATCGACAGAACAGCTGGGTCACTCAGTTAGTGTTCGTAAGCCTGTTGGATTCCGTCGATGGAATTTAAAAAAACAAGCTTAGTACTGTGTCCTCCGGGAATTGATTACATTCAGAGCTTAGTGCTGTGTCCCTTGGGAATTGACTACATTAAGTGAGGAATGCTGAAAGGAAGACCAGAACATGGAAAAAAAGTGTATGATGGGGCTTTTGAGACTAAGAGGAAAACTTTTGACTGTTTTGGTACATGTAAGCCTTGCCAAACTATGGCCTTGCCTACGTTATAGCAATATTGATGGTGTGCTCTTGTCGGTTCTGGACTATACTGATACTATGCCGACATGGTTCTATGTAGCGTAGATTCTAGGCCATGTTGATGTTATGCTGTTATCGACCCTAGGCATGCTTATCCGAGGCCATGTTGCTCCTATGCTGGTATCGATTCCACGCTGTGTCAATCCTAGATATTCCAGTTCTACGTCATGTTGATCGTGTGCTGGCATCGATTAAATCTGTTACTGTCCATGTTGGTAGAACGGTGGTATCAGTTCTACGCAGTGTAATATTGCTTGTGACATTTCTGTCAAGCTGAGAAATGTGCGTTAATCAATTACTCATTATTACATGATTACCAAAATTTCATCTTTATTGCGCGGTGTCTATTGTACCAATGTCGATTCTCTGGCGTATCGATACTACTTTAATGTGATTCTGCGAAGTGTCGGTTCTGTAGAGTCCCGATTCTGGGCAGTATCAGTCCTATGAATGCTTATTTTTCATATATGCTTGTTTTTCTAGTTCGTATGGCTATTCCATATCATATGCTTTATAATCTTATTTTGAAACTATGTGATATTTAGTAACATAAAAATATAAATTCAAAAAATGTGTGAAACTTATGTGAAATACACAGGAAATCCTGGGACAATAATTATTTATTAATGCACGAGTATTATTGTTAGCATAAATTTGGTATTTTTACATAATAAGCATAGAAAGCGAAAGTGTTTGCATTCAGTTCGCATTCGATTCTCACCTTAGCTACTTGTACCGGGGCCAAAAGGTCTCATTCAGTTAAGTGTTTTTTCTTTTAGGTACTGTGTCAAAGTATGCTCCTTTTTTATTGCCTAAATAGGTAAGCTGATGATTATTTTGAACTGACTATGATTCTCTATAAGTTATTCCTTTCAATACTCCAAGATTTGATGTCTTTGAAGATTGTTACTTTAATTTGTATTTTACCTAAGTTAAGCGGAATTTTCATGCTTGTTAAAATAAAGATTTATAGTTATTTTGACTTATGATTCTTTGACGAAAACTGCGCTAAATACAGAAACGTACTCAATACGCCTTTGCATGCTAATGCACAATCCAACGATTATCTATATTAGAAATACATATAATAAGTAATAATACCGCTTATTAGACAACCCTCTATCAGACATGAATCGCATAGTACGCATATTAGCAAATCCCTTCTCAGACAGTATCTTGCTGTGCCTGCAATCTACTTGTCCTTAAAGAAACATAAGCAATTCTAAAAAATGAAACTCTAAATGAGAATTCCATACGTAATTAAATCCGTGGAAAAGGGCTTAATACCAGTTTTCTTTTAAAATTTAATAAGGTCGTTGTGCAGGAAATTATAGTTTTTCGTTAGAAATACACAGATTTCTTTTATTTATCCATCGAGAGTATGATCAAGAACAAGTCTAGAATTTTTTTTCCATGTGACTTTGAAAAGCGAGTGTGTAAGGTTTAACTGGATTTGATAACGATAGCTGTTTTAAATCTTTCTACATTTGTTGAAGGTTACGTTATATCAATTATTTTGCATTTTTATTGTTAAATCACATGATAAGATTATGAATAAGGCATAGTTGCTAACTGCCACATCAATCCAATGCAGATTCTCCTTCAAGATATGTAACCTTATCTTGGCAAAACTGAGGAATAAGAATGGAGAGAGTGTAAAGGCAACCCTTGGCAGGTATTGCCACTGCGTGGAATGTAAATTCAATAATTTATTTTCCACGCACTTCTCGCACGTGACTAGTTTTCAGCATATCGGCTACTTCTGCAACGCATAAAAGTCTTAAATTTATCTTTTAAGATTAATCAATCCGATAATTAATTGATGACAGTTTCAGCGATTTAAAAGCAAAATAAATGATCTTCATTAATAATTTAAATCTTTGTTTTCTTTTTTTTTTAAAATCAGGAATCCAATTTATAGAAATTAAAATATGCATGTATAATATGTAACATATCCAAATAATAATTTTTAGGAATATTTGCAACTATTTTCCATTAATAAAAGATATGAATACTTAATGCCATATGTTTCTGAACTGGTAGAAGATATTTAAAAAAAATTATGATTGTTGCAATTTAAATATAATGGTTTTTTGGCTTCAGTTAGTTGCGCCGAAAAATTATTAGCCCGATTTCAATTTCAATAAAATATTGTCTTAAAAATTATATGAGAGAATAACGAAAGAATATTCCGCTGATTTCTTTTGTGAAGAATATTGCACACTAGGCACTTTCGATTACATTTGTTTTCTTATGATATTTAATATATTCTTTTGAATAACATTTTTTTGTTGAAACAGTACGTATTTCACGCTGAGCCTCGCTGATAAAGGAAAAATCACAAAAATCACGATTACTTAAAAAGTTACACTTAGAATATAATGAAACTTACCCACAATATACAACAAATAGTAAGGTATCAAATAGCATAAATGAAATTACCAGACAATTATGGTAGTATAGAAATTAGCATATGTATAAAAGGAACAAATTGAAGGTGTCGGTTTGCTGTAGGAAAAGTACCTTCAGTGTGGAATATGATCGCCTCTAGAAGCAATACAGCGATGTGTGATGCTTTCAATTATGCGGTCTATCAATTCCACATTAAGTGAGAGCCATTGCTCTTGCAAAGCAGTTGCAAGCGCAGCAAGGGTCTGAGGGGACGGATTGAGAGCAGCTAGACGTCTCTCTAAAGCATCCCAAACGTGCCCGATAGGATTCAAGTCCGGGGATCGAGTTGGCCACTCCATGCGCATAATTGTTTCCTGTTAAAACTAATCATCTACAATGCGAGCCATGTGTAGTCTCGCGTTGTCGTCCTGTAACAGGAAAACATAACCTATTATCCCGGCATATGGACGCACATAAGCATCAAGGATGTCATCTCTATAAACCAGAGCATTCACGGTTGCCCTTGGAAAGACATGGAGGTCTATGCGTCCACCCAAAGAGATGCCACCCTAAACACAGACAGTGCCTCTTCCGTATGCATCTCTTTCACGGATGATAACGGATTCCAGGTTCTCTCCATATCAAATAACGCCAACTATCGCTTTCTAGAATAAACCTGGACTAATCCGTAAAGAGAACAGCCCTCCTTTCATCAGGCGTCCAGTGGACATGTTGTCGTGCCCACTGCAAAAGGTCCCTCCTACGGCGTGACGTTAGCGACACGCAAATGGCTGGTCGCCTGGCA
Organism: Stegodyphus mimosarum; assembly: GCA_000611955.2. Classification (NCBI taxonomy): domain Eukaryota; kingdom Metazoa; phylum Arthropoda; class Arachnida; order Araneae; family Eresidae; genus Stegodyphus; species Stegodyphus mimosarum. Next base: position 485,964 of record KK113786.1, read on the forward strand.
TACAGACCACCTTTGTGAAATTTCTACGCACAATTGACGTTGACACCAACCGTCTGGTGGCTGCAGCAAGGGAGGATCTAAGAAGAGTCAGATTAGCGGCTCTATTCCTTTGTGCACATAATGTCAAATATCGGTCATCGGCGCTCGTCATAGCAGTTGGTCGTCCTTGGCTGAACCTCCTAGATGCCGAATCTTTGGTTTGAAATTGCCTCCAAAGTCTATGAACCAGAGAAGAACTCGCATTTAGCCATCTGGCCACTTCTGTTTGACTTTGTCCTGCCTCTAGTCTGCCAATGGCTCTCCATCGTAGTTTTGCAGGCAAATGATGCCTGGAGGTCATTGTTACGAATTGGCTATCTTAGATTTATGATGTCACTATCATAGTGAAGTATGTGTGCTTGCTCTCAAACATGGACTTCTATGCTCCTCGCAGATGACGTATTCCGAGTGCAGCGCCACTAATTTGCATATTGCAGTTTTACTCAGCTACTCTTACTTGGCAACATATTCAAATTTTATACAGTTTGGCTTACTTTTGAGGGAGTTATCACTATTTTTGTGATTTTTCCTTAATTTATGATAACCAGCATATAACATTTGGAACAAAGGGAATTTGAGCCCAGAAATTAAAATTTCTTTGATCGGATTCAGAGCCCCGTTATACCACAATTATCTTATTTGCAGTTGTTTTTTGTTTCACTCTTATCAGCATATTTCCATTGGATCAATGTTTTTAGAGTATTTATTGTACCTAAAACGATGAGATATCCATTTTATTATCGATACTGAAAGAGGCATTCTCACAATGTATCCAGGGATGCTACCTCTGAATGTTACTTCTATGAAAGTAATTAAATTAGAATATTTTACATTTCAAGTAGAAACTACATCATAAACCTTTCCCACTAACATTTTGAACATATGAGTAAGTATTAATCTGTTTTGCGTCATTAAAGACAGTACTAGTGCAGTAGTGTGGAGAAACGTTGCCAGATAGTGCGATTTTTTTCAAATTTGCTACTTTTGACGAAGCTCTGGGACTAAAATTTATGTGTATGTGATTTTGCGGCATTTTTGTTATTCTATCATTTCCCTGTGATACTTTTTCCTCTTTTAAACTTTTTGTAAAATACTTATATGTTAAAATAATGTATCAATTAAAATTCATTTATAATAAATATATAAAAAATTATTTAGGTTTAAATAGAAGCTGAGATAATCAGTCTGATCAAATTAAATAAGTCAACCAAACAGAATGGAAAATTCACTGAAAAGAATTAAAAATTAAAATACAGCAAAAAATAATGAATTGAAAAAAAGAAACTGCCAAGTCAAAAAAATTAGTAATACAAACTTGAGGAAGCACTTAACAATGGATATGAGCAAATTAATTAAAAATTAGAATGAATAGAAGTCAATGAGCATTAATTAAATGTAAAAAATTAATGTTTAAACCATGGATAATTAGAACTGCAGTTTTAAAAGTTTCGTCTAAATTAAGGTACGTAACTAAAATGAGCAAGAATCGAATTACAGTCCGCAACTTGCGAAACTAATGGAGACTGAATTTGTGAGGACGTCAGAGGTCATATGAACACGTGAAATCAGACGTCATGTGATACATTTTGTGACTTTCCAATTCTTCTCCAACTACTTTAGTTGACAAATTTTTGGCAACACTGCTGTGAGGCACAACAGTACGTCGCAGTTATTTTACAATAAAGCACAGGAAACATGACAAATTTTGAGTTGAATATTACTATTTTACAACAAAAGCTTATCCTAGTTAGAAACAATTGTTCACCATTCTGTGCACCACAAAAGAAATCTATCTTCGCTGCCATTTTTTTCTAGTTTGTTACATGAAAATACAATTCCAAAATAAATGGAATATTTTGCATTCAGCTTGCATAGTTGAGAAACAAGTGTCCAGCAGTGTGGGGGAAGAAAGAGAATCTAGTTTATACATTACCACTCAAGTTTGTTCACCATGGTTTTAAAATGCCTATATGAAAAAAGATATGTTGAAAATTCTGGAATTTCAAATGGTTGAAAAGTGAAGAAGACATAAATCAAAGCACTTACTAATCATGCAATATTTTTATTGAACTTCAACGTTCTCCTAAATTAAGGACATGATTTGCGACGGAATGTACAAAACATCCGTTGAACTTTTGTAATACACTTCAACGAAAAAGATATTTTATTTAGAAACATCATTTTTAGTATAGTAAAAAAGGTCTCGATTGATTTATTTTTTCTCGGAATGAGACAAATTTATTTTCTTTAATGCCTTTCAAAACGTCATATTTACATTCCAAAAGTGAAGAGTATATAATAAATGAATAGAGTTGTTTTTGAAAACCAGGCATAAGAGGTAATCTGCTACGTTACGGAAATAAACATCTTCAGTCAGTTACTGTCTTTATTTGGCTCGTTTAAAGAAAATTTCTGAGAACATTTAGCTGTTGTTAAAAAACATTCGTGTAATCATAACCGGAGTCTGAATGGGAATGTGAAAACTTTTTGATAGACATGAGATATTCGAGGATTGGAGATTCGAACACTCGAACTTCCTCGCATTGTTCATGATTCGAAACTTTCTGGTTCTACTAGAAGAATTCTTTAAGCATTCCAAAATGTGAAAAGATTAATTAGTGTAAATTACCATGTTTTAAATGAATTCAATATTCCGTGTTTTTATTTATTTTAAATCTAAACATAATCCTTTCTCTGCATTTGCTTTGATTTTAAAAGATTATATATAATAAGTTTGAACTGCTACTTAAACATTTTTTATCAAATTTTGTCAAATTATTAAATTTCATTTACAAAATGAATCCTAATTTTTTTCATCATATTTTCAAAATTTATCGAGAAAATTAAACTTAAGATTCAAAAGTTCTTATTATATATTTTTTTTACTTTATTTTATCTATATCGTCTTAATAAATAATGGCGTATTTTTAGCTCCTTGTACGAAGTAGAGGAAATATAGTAATCACGAAAAATTCCGAGTACCATATTTCAAAGGAAATATCCATTTTGACAGCTATCGAATACAATTTAACAATGTTCTTGCATAGCATCAGTACGCAGAATAAAGGGCTCTTTTTTTCCAAACGAATTATAAAACTGATTTAAAATGGATTCAGATGAGATTTTTTTCGATAAGATAAGGGGTTTGTTCGTACGTAACGTATGAATCTTGCATAACTCAAAAACGAATAACCTTAGAACGTTGAAATTTTGTATATAGATCTGCTATCACAATCGGCCGTCACAAAAGTATATATATAATATATATATATATATACGCTTTGTTACTCGGCTTATTGAGCTCAGTTTTCTTTTATTGTTATATGTAGGTAAATTGTGCATTTTGTGATCTAAAAATGACTGAATTGTGCTGTTTTTATCTTCCGGTTAGGGTTTTTATGCCTTTAGTTAACCTGAATGCAATATTTGTATAATTATCAACAATTTAAAAGGTGTTTCAGTGCAGCTAAGCCTAATTTTTTTGTCGTGTGTGTTTACATTTGAAACTTAGCAGAATAGTGGATTTGTTGCCAATCTAGGGAAACTAAGCATAGCAACAACAAAGGTAACGTCTTCATTTATTATTGCGAATTAAATCACACTTAATCCATTCTGCAATTATCATTTAAGTTATTAAATTACCTCATATATTGACTCAGTATAGCGTCCACAACAAATAAAGTCAGTTTCTACGTCTTCTGTGTCTTTTTGCCGAGTGAGAACAAAAGTAAACTTTCAATTTGGTGCATCGAAAAATCTGCTTTCTTTCCCGCTGGCCGAATTTCTTGTTATTTCATCGAAACTCTAATTTTAATTGCAAAAATTATTCTTTAAAATTTTTAACTGTATTTATGTTTTACATTTTTCTATACTTTTCTGTTTTTAATAAAGATGTTTGGAGGTCTTGTGTATTTTTGGTTTTTCGCGAAGTGAGAGCTGAATTAATTGAATGAGGAATGCATCTCTAATGAAATTCGAGAAAATAAGTCTAAACGAAATGCAACAAAAATACGTATAATTTAATATTCCGTACAAGGAAGTCATGTACAGGTCATATTTTTAAAATCTCTATTCCTAATGTTTTTGCATTAAACATGAATTTCAAATTTAAAAACTTTAGATATTAGTTTTTTCCTGTTTCTTTTTTTATTATTCTTATATGTAGGAACTGATTTATCTAAGAACTTTCCAAATTCGGATTTAGATTTGGAGTCGAAATAATTTAAATTGATTTCCCATTTTTTGCACTTTGGCAGTCTAGCTATACGAAACAGTTCCGTACCTTAACCTGGTTACCTGGTTGATTTACCTTAAATTTCATTTTATGATGGGCAGATACGAAGTTACTTTAATAAAAAGTATGATAAAGATAAATGTTTTGTGCTCGTAATTAAGACAGATTTTCAACTAACAAAGCGATTTGCTAAAACTTTTAAAGCTAAATGTGCTTTGAAATGCATTTAATAAAAGATTCCTCCACTAATTTAAGCATATGTTACGTGGCCACCACGTGACTTTCTTGGCCTGTTAAATTACACACACATTTTATTCTGCTTCATTTAAACTTTTTTACTTGAATTTCGTTAGAGTTATATTTCTCATTCAACCAATTCAGTTCTCACTTCGTGGCAAGGCAAAAATATATAAAAACTCAAAACATAAAACTCATAAAATACAGAAGATAAAACACCAAATACAGTTAAAAAATAGTCAAAAATTTTTTTACGATTAAGGTTCAAGTTTCTATGCCAAAACAAGCAATTCGGCAACGGGCAGGAATTCAAAATTTCTGTGCCAAAACTGGAAGTTAACTTTTGATCCCCCTGTACGGAAAGACACTGAAGTTGGGGCACCAACTGAGTCTATTCTACTAAGCGTTTCAGATGTAAACCAATGGCTGCCTCCTTAGACCTAGCGCCATTTAAACTTTTAAATCATTGATAAATCTACAACTATAGCACGCAGACTAACTAAAGGTATGAAAACCTTAACCGTAACATAAGAACAACATAACCGCTTTTAAAGCAGGAAAGGCACAATTTACGAAAATATAAGAATAAAAGTACTGAGCTCACCGATCCGAGTAACAGGGTGGAAATATTTGTATATTGTACACACACGCACATTTGGTTAGGCCAATCTCAATGAAAAAGGGAAGTGCACAACTGCATGTTATTGCAGTCTCATATACAAAATTTCAACTTTCTACGGCTATTCGTATTTAAGTTATGCAAAATACATTTTACATACGCACAGACTTCGCGACAAGAATATCTTCTGAATCCATTTTACAATCCTTTGGGGAAAAACAGTCCTTTATTCTTTCCGTATTTACAGATGTCACGTAAAAAATCATTCAAATGGACTCAAGAGTAGCCAAAATGAATATATTCGCATAACTTAAATACCCGAAACTTTTTCCGATTACATTACTTCCTTTACTTCGTACAAGGAAATAAAAAATTATAGGAGAATTACTCAGTTTGCCTAAAAAATTTAAAAAGTTAGAAACTTTAAATTAATATATTTTAATTAATCATTCAAAGAAAAACAACCATGATTTAATTGTCATTGGAGAAATGTTTTCCGGTTGAATGTTCACGCCGTTTCAAATTGATTAATGGATTAAACAATGGAAGCGGTAGTTGTTTAGTTTACGGAATAACTATGGTAATTAAGTATGTTTTTCTTCTGTCACTGTTACTATACTAATTAAGTATGCTTTTCTTCTGTCAGTGTTACTATACTAATTAAGTATGTTTTTCTTCTGTCACTGTTACTATACTAATTAAGTATGTTTTTCTTCTGTCACTGTTACTATACTAATTAAGTATGTTTTTCTTTTGTCACTGTTACTATGCTAATAAAGTATGTTTTTCTTCTGTCACTGTTACTATATTAATTGTGTTTTTCTTTTGTCACTGTTACTATTCTCATTAAGTACGTTTATCTTCTGTCATACTTTATTAGTAACATTATCAACACTTCCTTAGAATCTTCTGTGCTAATAATGGAGAATATTCTAATGAAATTATAATCTAGGATGAACGTAAGATTAAAGTTGTTTTGTATACATGTGCATTTCTTCAAAACACTTTGCACTTTAAGCGGACGACAAGAAGCAGCATTCTGTGAAGATAAAGTGTTGGAAACTTCTAGAGAAGTAACAGTTCTGCTATTTGTTAACTTTATGAAACGGAAAATGGCAACGCTTAGAGCAGCAAGCTTAACAAAAAAGAGCAATGACTGCAATTTATGTTCAATTCGAATCAGATTTGAAAATGGTACAAAGAATTATAATATGAGTACATAGTTTTGAGTTGCGCATTCGAGTATAAATAAAAATACTGGAAATCTCATCCTTTAAAAGAAATTAATTTATACTTTTCTCAACCAATGTTTTCTGTAAAAACTGATTACGAACTAGTTGTTGGCTGCTTCAGTCTTTTAATAAAATGATATTCGATCAAATCAGATTTTGAAAGATTTCGAAATACAGTGTGTTTCATACTGGGTGGGGTGAAAAAAAATAATGTAGCACAAATTCTGTAACTGACTTATTAAGTTGAAACAAATTATTTTTTAAACTACAATTGTACAACTTTTATCTGGCAACAGCGAAACATCTTCCGGTTACGAAATTGCTGCTAAAGGCACTGTTAATCAATATGGTGTCATCCACGCAGGAGAAAGCATACTGTGTTTTGGAATAGGCCAACACATCATCGTTTATTGTCGTTCAAAGATATTTTCGCATGAAATTTGGTAAAGAACCACTGCATCGTCATAACATCGAACAGTGGGTGAAGCATTTCAGGACACGGGTAGCTGGTAGGACGAATAGCAACGAACACCGAAGTGGTTGAAAAAATTCGTAAAACGTTTTTACAAAGTCCCACAATATTAACGCCTCCGAACTCAATGCATCTCGTATAACGATATGGTGTGTGTTAAGGAAACCTCTACAGTTCCAGCGATACACATTTCAGATGGTACAGGCGTTAAAAATCTTCCGACAAACCACTGTGTAAAACTTTCTGTGCGAATTTGCAAGATAAGTTGGAGGTAGACTGTTTTGCGAACAGATTTGTGTTTACGGATGAAGCCACATTTCACGTTTCTGACAAAGTTAATTGAGTTTGAAGCACTGAAAATCCACATGGTATAGTGAAACATGAGAGTGACTTATCAAAGGTGCGCATTTTCTGCGCCATTTCCAACAGCTGTGTTTTTGGTCCTTTTTCTTCGTGGAAAAATCGATTAATCGGTGCATTTATTAGAATATGCTATCAAAGTGGTTGTTCCCTCAGTTGGAAGAAGGGGTTCCTGCCTTCAATCTGCACCAAGAAGGTGCTCAATCCAATTACATAAAAATGTATGCTAGTACCTGAACGATAGGCTAATCCATCACTGAAATGGACATGCAAGGTCAAACGATATGCTATTGCTTTGTTGGCCACCAAGCTACTCAGATCTAACCCCTTGTGATTTTTTACTATGAGGTTTAGTTTGAAAGTGAAGTGTTTGTGCCTCCATTTCCCCAGGACATACAGCATGAGTAGCAGCGGATAAGTGTTCGAATTATTAACGAAGGATATTGTACCACGAGTGGGGCAGGAACTGGAACTGGAATACCGCATAGATACATGCCGCGTCACCGGAGGGGCACACATAGAACATCTACAGAAACTTAGATAACTATAATTTCACTGTAAATTTGATTTATCAAAACACATTAATTAGCGTTTACAGATATGCTTTCTTTTTGTACCGTTCAGTATGAAACACCCTGGACAAATTCACTTGTAGTTTCGTTCACTGTGTAGTTTCACTCATCTGACAGTTTATATAAATATTCAAGTAAACTTAATTATGTATATGTTGATTACTCTGATGTTTCTCTATTATTCTCTTCAATAATATTTTCAAACTTGATAGTATTGAGCAGCCTAGGTTAACCTGAAATGCATTTATCTATAAATAGACTTTAATGCTATTGAGGTTTTGACAAAAGAACGGTGCGGAATATAGTCCTTTGTCTGAATTCCAAACTTTCTTCCATACTCATTGCATGAATTGTAATTGTCGTTGCAATCTTCCTTTACCTTTTTTTACGTAGAATCAGTTATTGGTTTAATAGAGTTTCTTACCGATCATGCGCATAGGTCTTAACTCTTTGATGGGCAGGAAAAGACAATTAACGTTTTCAGCAAAACTTTTGTTTTATTTACTATATCAGGTGTTATAATAAAATTATTTACAACAATTACACATATTTTGTCCAAGACGCGTGAAAAAATGACAACTTCTGGTGGTTAGTGTCAGCGACCACCGCGCACAGAACACGTTCCTACAAAACAGTCTCTATGCTACTCATGGAAACAGTTTCTCAAACAGAGTGCAACTTTACATGCGCTGCATTTCCCACACTGTTCTTACAGTTTTTTTCTTGGTGCTGCAGAGTGCACATCGTCGTGATGTTGTCTTCGATTACTGATGCTTATTTTCTTGAAGACAAATTGCTGCATCAATCACTCGCTTATGTTTCTTGATTGCCACCTAGTGAACTATAGTTCGACCGTCTCAAACGCAAGCTTGGTTGGCATTCTGCCAATACACATAGACTCCTCCAAAAAGGGCGTTATTACTTGCTGCGCCGTGAATGGTCACGTGAAAACTTCCGGAAAAAGAGAATTTGTGTGCTCAAGGAAAAGAAAGCCCCATCTTTTAACACTATTTTGAGAATAATTAGGTCCGAATGGCGCATGCGTGTTTGCCCTCATGGTCGGGGATTAGGAGGTCAAACTATACAAGGAAACTTCAAAAACGGTCAGTCTTGTAAACCACTCACACGAGTGAGTAAGACGTTCAATAGAAAAGGTGGTTACTGCAGGTAATCACCGCCCTTCAAAGAGTTAAACAGGTTAAAAAATGCATTACATGAGGTAATTTATAATTCCATGATATATTTTATAAATTCATAGCAAATAAAATATTCTACAGATATCAAACTTTATTGAATACTTAAACATTATCAAAACAGCTTTGACGCAGTCTGAAGATTTTTACAGAAAAATATCTGACTCATAACTGCAAAAAAATTACTTGTTACATATATAGTATTATTATATAGTATTATGCATATTGTAATTTGTATTGAAAGTAATTAATAAATATACTTACCTAGTTTATTTATTTATTTCTTTACTTGTTATTTTTGTTTTTTGTTGTTCTGTTTCGTGGCGACCGTTTTAAGAATTGGATTCGTAATAATTGTTGTTACCTTTAACGATTCGACGAAAAAATACTGTTTGTTTTCAAACATTGTACAGAAAATTTCTTCCATATTCAGCAAATGCTACTAGTGAGTACTTTAAAGAAAATATTAAGACAAAATAGGCCACTTTTTTTTTTTTTTATAAAAACCGTTCGAATGCTACAAAATAAACTCATGCGAAAATGGCTACATTGCGTGTTAACTGAAGAATGCGTATGGTTGCTAGAGTTGCCGCATTTTACTAATTTGGCGACTTCTACTGAGATGATTGCACTAAATGACAAATACTCTTTATTACACTAACATCAATACAAACTCACTTTCTTTTTTCTTTCAGAAATTCCTTTTTGTTTCAGAAATATTTAGTATGTTCATCTTTGCTGATATGGCTCTCATCTACGCGATAGCGATTATCCATTTATCACAGCTGACCTGATATCTGGTCCCGTATATCACAGCTGACCAGAGTCACCACATCTCTGATATGGTTGGAAGATCCCATCGCTTAGTAGGTAATGTGGGCACAAGACAATATCACTAACAAACCTCACAATAGAAAGTCGGCTGCTCTAATCAGAACGGTGGTTAGAAATGCTGACTTCTATATCGTTAAACCTGGGGTTCAAATCCCAATAAATGTTTGTAGATGTACACTATTTTTGCAGCATAGTAGCACAGTTCTCAGAGAGGTTGATTGTAGGAAAAAAAGGGCTAGAGAAGACCCTTATATCCGTCTAAAAGTTGTTCTTCATCAGAACTATCATGGAGCTGACTGATTCTTAATTATGAAATGCTTAAAGCTTTGATTCAAAGCTAACGTTTGACTCAAAGCACCTGCATGACGTTGTTACATACATTCTTGCTGTGAAAAAAAAAGATTGAGAACCAAAACATGATTCGAAGGCTCGCGTCTTTCTTTCCTCAGTGCCATTCCTTTCATCTATATGTGGTGTCAAAAATTGACGTCTATTGAATTTTGTCAACTTCAGTTGGAAATCAGCCATAATAGGATAGTAGACTGGAATAACAACTTAAAGTAGGTATGTGCAAATAGCTTTAGGTCTTGTAAACGAAATAAAAATCAGTGTAGCCAACAAAATCGTAGAAATAGACGGAAGTCTTTTCACAAAGAGAATGAACAACATTGGATATGTTCTTCCAGAACAATGGGTATTGGGGGGTTTATGCTGGGAAAGCAAAGAATGTTTTCTGGTCACCGTTCCCGATCGTTGAGCTACAACATTGCTGACTGCCACTTAGGAAAACATCGTGGATGGCAGCATAATATTTTCAGACTGCTAGAACGGATATAAGAAAGAGGAATAAGAAATGCTGAACATTTCACTGTGAATCACAGTTATAATTCTGTAAACCCCGAAACCGGATGCCATACCAAAACTATGGAACGATTATGGAGCAGTGCTAAATGGAGAAATAAATTTCAGCGGGGCACTGCTCGCCACCATTTAGAGCCATATTTAATAGAACTTATGTGGTGTCGGTTATATTCAAAAATTGAAATGTTTTCTGTAATATTGAATGATATTTGCAATTTTATGCAAACTGCTTAGACTGAATTCCTTTTTGTGTTATTATTTTTTATTTACATATAGAATATTCTTTATGCCACCTTTTAAATTAAATTTAGTTTTCTTTTGTTGTTTTTATTTATGTTTAGATTACTCTAGATTAAAAAGATAAAAATAAAAATTTACTTTCTTTAAGAATTTTGAAATTAAAAAAAATTTACTTTTTTACAGAATTAATATTTTGTAGTCTCTTAAGCTCTATTATTATTTCATAATTTTATGCTTGGCAACAATTGGTGCCCCCTTCGTAAAAAAAAAAAAGGTGGATCATTCTTTTGTAACTGATGCCGCTCTAATGGAGTAGTACCGGATTTACTTTAGTTAATGGCGTGTTTAAATGTCTAAACCATGGGTAAATAACCGAACTGCAAAAAAGAATAAAAAGGTGCAAAGTTAAGATGTCAGTAAATTCATTAATTCTGTTCAATTTTATGCTTAATATAAGACTGCAGCCTCATTTCTCGAACCCATTTATCAAATTAGTCATGCCCTGGAATTCAAGTAAAGCCACGAAAACGTGTAAATCAGATCACGCTTTACCAATACTCGTATTTCTTTCAGATATTTACAAAAATAAAAACAGAATCAAAACTCTGAAGGGATTTCAAAGAGTTATTGAACTTCAAAAATATGCTACTAGCTTTCTTTTCTTAAAATTGCAATACTTAACATTAAGGCTTAAATCCGAGCCCTTTGGGACATACTTTCGGTACTTTTGAGTTTTTGAGGCAAGTAGTAATTTCAGATGAAGTCTTACGTAAAATGAGCTTCTGGGGGTCGTTTGTTGTGGGCCTGAATCGCAACGCTAGCAGAAAATTTTGCTACTTCTGCAAGATTTCTTTTAGCAATCAACTATCCATACCTCGCATTTCCTCGGAAGAAAAAAATATTTAGCCCTTGAAAAAAAACTCTCCCATTTCTAAATGTTATATCTTTAAGACGAGGAATATTTACAAGTCAAGCAAGCTTTAAGTGAATTAGAGGAAAAATAAAGAGACATTTTTTTCATAATTCGAAGAATATACAAAATATTTACCTTTATATTATTCTGGGCATTATCCATTATTGTCATTAACTTTGTCATTTTCACTTGCTTATAATTTCCTCTAATTTTATAATCCATTACTTTTAATTCATTATTTGTCTATTAATATCTAATTTAAATTTTAACACTTTATTTACCTTTTGAATTTTATTAGCCTAAAGGACGTTAGACAAGAAGGCCTATTAATTTCGTTTTTGCATTTTGCGTTGAAAACTTTAAATGTCAGTTCACTTTTCAAACTGTTGCCACCAAATATTACAACCCTGTGTTATATTTAAAGAAATTAAGTAATGAAGAATCTGCATAAATGTATATATGTTTCTCGCATTGTGATGAAACAACGGTTCCTAGAGCCCTCCAATTTTGAATAACATACGATTCCACCCGAATATGCGCATCTGGAAGCCCAAATTTGGAATTTGTTTTCTTAATTATTTCATATTTTGTAAAACTTTAATGAATTTTTGATTAACAAACTTAACGATTTCAAAGCGAGGAATGGCAACATTTTACGAAAAAAAAATTTTTATCTCTAGCGCGGGAGACTGTGTATGGGAAATTCCAAAGATATGCTCATTTTAAAATTTTTTTCCGATATTGCTGTTGAGTTGTATTTAATGATTTAAGGGCAAAGAACATGTTATTTAATAAATAAAGGTAATACACAAAACGTTAAAAAAACGCCCTTTTGAACATAATGTAAAATCTGAAAGCTCTCAATTTTTTTTAAATTTTTGATTTCGTATTATTTTTTTTTTAATTTATTGTTTGGAGTTACAACTGACACATTTTATAGAACTAAGGCACTTTTAATTTCAGAAATTAGCTTTCAGACATTTAGTCTGCTGAATAATTTATTAGAAAATTAATGGAAGGAAATTAGACATTGAGGGTTGGCTGTGTTTCATAAGGTATCAGTAAACAACATTTAGGAGAAGCAGTAAACTTAATTGAAGAAATGTTCTTCGGGATCTGCTGAAATAACCTTCCACATTTCTGAATTTATTTTCAAAATGCAATACAATTACTTTCGAAAATTTAACGATAGTGATTACTGTATTATAATTAACGGCCAAAAATTGTAAATATAATCAATTGGGAATCTGTGCGTCTTAAATTTCATTCCAGGCAAACTGTATTTTAAGTGAACCAGTTTTCCATCGAAAATCGTCCACGAAAGCATGCCTTTTCTTATGTAGATAAAACCTGACGTGTTTGAAATAATTAATGAACGACTATTATGCAAATTTAGGCAGAGATGAATTCGCGTTTTCATTTAACTGAAACTTTTTTTTTATTATATTAAATGTCTTAAGTGATTACATGTACATAGAGCTTCATTTTGAAAGTGGACGCTTCGTAGAAACAATAAGTATATATATATTTATGCGGAGTACCTTACTTACATTATATGTCGGAAATGACGTCCGTATAGTTCAGGGCATTTGTCTACCTGTTTTATGATGTTCTTACTAATATTGTGAAGCTTTTTGCTATCACCTTTCACTTATCATTTGTTTATAATACCTGTGCTCCTCGAAAGACTCTGCGTGGTAGCGGTAATATATGGTTTTAATGTTTCCTATGGTGTGTGTATTGTTTATGAGCACAGTTTCTTTTAACGTATAACTTATAACATCTCCTACATAAAATATTATAGATGACCATATTCTTTTTGCATGCAGGAATTATGTTCATTCTTCTGTAATAAACTACAAGATAATATCTTCGTAGGCCTCGAGTCCATATTTGGGGTCAAAGAATACGGCTGGATAATTTGTTGTTGTTTTTGGGACTTATCTCACTTCTCTGATAGTAGCATCAGATTAACCCACGAAATTCATCCTGGCAAGGACAGCAAGATTGCGCCTGTCTTTGGCAATGTCTTGACATAGAGGTGACAGTACGACTTTGTTCAGTTCCTTCCCCAATTTTAATGGAGAGCACCCCCGGGGGGGGAACGGGTCCGAGAGTCCGGGTCCAACCCTAGACGTTGGTGATAGAGGAAGACCTGCCGTCAACCTCTCAAGAGGACTTTCGGTTCGGCATATATTTAGAGTGCCACTCATGCCGCAAAGACACTATGCATTTACAAACATTGCCTATAATCACTATACCGTTTATATGACTATAACATGTCTATAACCACTATACCGTCTGGGCGTATGGATAATTTGCCGTTTGGACATGCAACAATTTTTTCAACAGCCAGAAGAGATTCAGTAAACAAATACACGTTTTACATAAATAACATGACTGAAACAATTCTTCAAAAAAAGAGAGAGAGAGTCTAAAAAATCCCTACGAATATGAAGTTAGTATTGTAGAGTCTTCTTGTTCTTTTTGGGAGCATAAACTGTAGACCCCACTGAAGACGCAGTAGCGCTATGTAGGGATTTATATTTATTTCAAATAACCAATTTAATTTAATTTTACGTCACTTTCCTATAAGCCTTCATTTCCCCTAATTGTCAATACCAGAATATTTAAATTTGGCAGCGTAAGTGAAGTAATGCAAGTTCTACCTTAACGAGGAAACGTTTAAATACCGAGTTCTAGAAGGGAAAGTTAGAGAGTGTGGGCGAACACTGTGCTTATTGTAGCGTGAGCTTCTGCTTTGCATTTATTGCTGGTTAACGTGGCGTAACAGCTATTACTTTGCTGCCACTCGAGGTTCGACATGGCTTTAAAAAAGAAGATTATCTGAGCCCTGTAGAGAAATTCTACTACTTGTTACTATCTTCGAATTTTTAGTTTAGTTCTTGTTATATGAGTTACCACCCGAATGAGGCGTAATATGTTAGCGTCAAGTCGACGCATTGTGAATTTTAAAAAAGTTAATAAAGCGTTCTTTTTACCCTTCTCCTGTGTGGTTTCTACACGCATTTAAGCTGTTCCACGAGAAGAAAGACCAAAGAGTCCTACATCTTGAAAGACAACATACAAATGCTATAATAACCTTTTTATTTCACTAAACTGAACAGAACATGCATTAACACGGTGCTCACAAATTATTCACCACTTGTGGCTTGGTAACTTGAACACGAATAGTATGTATAATCATAGCGAATTAAATTTTTGTTACATGACCAGCTCCTATTCAATCTATGCCGCTTAATTGACAGAACACAGCAAAGCCGATTCTAGAATATCAGTATAATATGAAGTAAGTGGCTAGCACAAAATATTCAGCTACAGAGCTACTTGCAAACACAAGCGCTTAATTTCAGAACTAACTCTCCTACTGCGAACTTTCCAGGTTCCGCTACTCGCCGCGATTAGCATGTTAAATGCATGTTGTTTTCCAGCTGTCTTGATGTGTTTGCCTCGGTGGTCGCTGCAAGTAGATTGATTACTCGCTCAATGAGTCCAGGAGGACAGCTAGGATGGATGGACGGTGAGTAATTGATACATAAAACAGGCTATGATAGCAGTCCTATGCAGATTAACTTAAATAACAATACTCATGACAGCATATCAAATTAGAGTTCGTGATCTCATGTATCACGCGATTTGGATTGAATTCATCCAAAAGTGCAGTAAGCAAAATACAGTACAGTGGAATAAATAATAAATGAAGATATAAGATTATATATAATTAGTTGCAGAAGGCAGTCCATGAATCTGTATACAAATCATAGGTGCTAAAGTTCAGTAACAGTAGCTACATAGCACAACGAGTAGAGGCCGGTGTCACATGGGTGGTCACTCACTCCAGTGCTGTAACTGAAGAATCCTGCTTGAATCTGCAGGAATTAAACTATGAGAAAAAAATACATTTGTATAGAGTAGTGTCATAACTGTACAAGAACTTTTCGTAAGTTAAGCGGGGAAGTCCTGGTTGAGAATGAAGGCTGCATGGAGACGAAGATATCTATCTTCGTTGAGGACTTCACACTGAAAAGTTCGACAAAAAGTTCATATGGTCACAATTTTTAGAACTCTCGAAAAATTTTTTGTTCGCTTCCTTGAGAAAGTTATCCAATCTATCCAATTTGAAATCAGCATGTACAAGTTTATTTCCAACAAAATAGTGTGCATTAGTGCTGATCCTTAAAAATATGTTTTGTGCAACTTGAAGCTTGTGTATATCCGAAGGGGTAGCAGTAGCCTGAGCTGACGAAGCATAAGCAAAGAACCTCTATGTGAAGAAGGAAAGGCTCCATAGACGTAATGTAAACCACTTTGTCTGCAACGCCGCTACAAAGAAAAGGGAACATTCGCCAAGGGATTTGGCGACGGAATCTGTTGGCGAGAATTTCCCCTCTGTGATGTGCCTGTTCTTTAGTACCTAGCCGACATTTTCCCCCTCCGCGACGTGTATAGGAAATTGAGGAACACGGGTTAAGATGAATCGTTCTTTGACTTGTCGCGATAATTTAAACTCGGAAATGATGAAATTTTAGGTGTAGTTTCACTTTCACTGGCTGTTGAACTTCCATTGTCCATATCGCTACTTGAAACCAAAGAACCTATTCTTTGTTTAAACTCTTGCTAAATGTAACGGTCGAACCTGTCCAAACCAACTTCGACATTCAGCTTCGAGCTTTGGCGCTTTTTGGCGACAGATATTTCACGCATGCGCAGTTGTTTCCCTTTTCGTTGGAAGGGAGCCACTTCTGCTTCTGCGAAGTTTTCCTTCTTAACAGTACATATTCTTTGGCATAAGTCAGTCAGAGGTCTAGTACTTGAAGTGTAGATGAGTTTTTCTTTGAGGATCGAGCTTTGAATATTTCCCTATGATGGGAAGTAGGCACTTCTTGACTTTAATTGCTTTGCTTCTCACGTGATCAATGTGATATGTCCGCGTGAGTTTGTCATTAATAATGATTCCTAGGTAATTAGTCTTTGGATCAATGAGTACCGGCTCGTTGAAAAGGAAGGGATATTTTTTGGCTTTAAACTCCGCTTTTTTCTTCTGACAAACAGGTGCTGTAACTTTTGGGAGTTAGTTCATATTTTCCAATAGCTACACCACTATTCACAACTCTCTACTACGAGGCTGTTCAATTCTGCTACATAAATACTATTTCGGAATTCATCTAGATTTGCATGTACGTCATTTAAATTTGCATTCTGGCATGAAATTGAAATCAGAAAGGGAAAGGAAAGAGAAGTTTCTTAAAATAATTGGTTAGAACAAAAAAAGATCTTTACAGTATTACAAATTCATTACAAAACAGTAAAGACTAGAATCACAAAACAATAATAAGGGGCGCGATGCACAATATGACGACGTTCAACTCTTCTTCCCGCAAAAAGATTAATCAAACCCTTTTCTGCTTCCGAAGAATTCGTGTCCCCCATCCCACCAAACTGGTTTGTGAATTTCTCAAGCGAAACGGAACAATGCAGGAATCAGAGAACTACTGCAAACGATATTTTCCGAAAACAATGCTTTTCACAAAGTGCAATTCACTTTTAAATTAAATAACCTGAACATATACTGACTTATATTATTAATATACACACGACTGCTTTGCTTTTTAATGTTTCATATGCAATGATATGCATCTAATGTTTCATGGAAATGAAAGTTTATTATAAATGATTTGTTAAAAGATAAAATTTATTCCATTGACGGTTTGATCATAGAACTGCACGCCATTGAATGTATGTATTATCATAATATGCAAATAGTTCAATGTTTTGATGCTTTGATCAAAGTACTGCACGCCATTGGATGTGTGTTATCATAATATGTAAATATTTCAATGTGTCGATGCTTTGATAAAAGTACTGCATGCCATTGGATGTGTGAATGACCATAATATGCAAATCGTTCAATGTTCAAAAAGATGCAACAGCCTAAGGAGACCCCTTCCTTATGATCAGTTTTCAATTCCTAAAAAGTAAACATCAAAACGGTAAGGGGAAGTTCATGCCAGGGCACAGTTAGGCAAGTAGAATTTTCTTTTTTTTTTTTTTTTTCAAAATGGCGATAGTCCCGAATTTGATATTAGTCTTAAAACGGCATTTTGTGCTGAAGCACTTAAATACCTTGTATCACTTTTCAAACTGCTGCCACCAATATTATCGTCCTGTGTTATATTTAAAGAAATTACATAATTAAAAATCTGCATGAATGTATATGTTTCTCGCGCTGTGAAGAAGTTAACCATTTCAAAGCGAACAGTGACAACACTGTACGGAATAAAACATTTTTATTCTCAGAGTGAGAGACTGTCTGTTGGAAAGTGTTCTAAAAATATGCTGTTTACAAATATTTTGTGATTTTGGTGTTGAATCGAATTTTGTGCATCGTTAGTGTCAAGTTCATGCTATTTGATAAATAAAGAGCACACAAAATGTCAGGTTTTATTACTTTTTTTAATTTTAAATTTTTTTATTAGCCCAAAGGAGCTTTAACTCAGAAGGGCTATTAATTTATTTTTGGCATTTTGCATCGATTCACTGTAAATGTCCGTATCACTTTTCAAACTGTTGCCACCAAATATTATTGCCCTGTTTTATATTTAAAGAAATGAAATAATGAAGAATCTGCTTAAACATATGTATGTTTCTCGCATTGTGATAAAACAACGGTACCTAGATCCATCTAATTTTGAATATTGAACGTTTCCACCCGAATATGGGCATCTGGAAGCCCAAATTTGAAATTTTGAATTTGCTTTATCATCGATTTCACATTTTGTAGAACTTTAACGAATTTTTTATTAACAAACTCAATTATTTCAAAGCGAGCAATGGCAACGTTGTACAGAAAAAACATTTTTATCTCCAGCGCGCGAAATTGTGTATCGGAAATTGTATGCTCATTTTAAAATTATTTTGCGATATTGCTATTGAATTGAATTTTATGGTTTAAGTGCGAAGAACATGATATTTAATAAATAAAGTTAACACACAAAATGTAAAAAAGCGATCCTTTGAACTTAATTTAAAATCTGAAACCCTTCACATTTTTCATTTTTATGATTTTTTTTTCAGTTTTACAAATGTAAAAAAGTTTTCAGAAACAAAATAACAGACTCTAATTACATAAAAGTTTATTTTAGTTAATACGATGGCTGCAGTTGCAATTTTTTTTTTATATTTGGCATAAAACTGCTTAATTTAATTTTAAGCTTATTTCGCTCAAAAATACATAACTTATTTCTTGTTTTTATTTTATTTCATTTATTTATTTATTATTAGTCAGTGCAACAACTTGAAAACTTACTTACATAACGATCAGTGGCGTAGCCAGAGAAGAGCCTCAGGAGCGCTGAGCCTAGAGTAAAAGTGTCGTAGCCTTATGAATTTTGCTGTACTTATAAAAAGTTGTTGTTTACAATTTGGTTTTGATGGTTTGGTTTATTGAGATTGCGGTGAAGCACACTAGAGCTATTTGCCGGAAGGAAGGGATGCCTTCGTGGAAGACTTTCGAAGGGAAACTGGCTCGCATTCACTTTACACAGGCAGAAAACCGCAAAAACGCCTATGCAACCAGCCCGTCCGTCTGGAACTGAACCCAGGTCGGAACTACCATCAGTGTTTAGCGACTTGGTGACGGCTGATGGGCCTGTTTGCATTTAGGAAAATGACTATCATGAGGATTTGACCACCATTACCTTATAAAGGTTCTTGTCTTTTCGAATAATGGCTAGATTGCATAAAGGTGGCGGATACTTCAGGACGATAAACTATCATGAAGCGGTCTCCTAGTAGACCTAGCGTTCCCCCCATTTATGTTTTTATAAGTAGTTTTAGCAATAAAATATAGCAATAAAAATGATATTATTGTGCTGAGATTTCTTTTCTGTCAAAAAGGAACAAGAAAACATACACTCAGACGAATGAAATAAAGAATAACATTTAAATAAAGTAAATAAAAACACTGGGAATAAAATTAAAATTTTGATTCTTAAAGGCATGCATGTAGAACAAGTCTCATAGCCAAAAATGCAAAAAAGATCCTTCACATTTATCAAGATACGCATATGAGAAGAAAAATAACAGCCCAGTGAAATTAAGATTTAAATTTTAAAGATTTTTTTTTCAAGCGTCGTTAAATAATGCATCATACTTCCGGGTCGTATTAAAGCCCCAGGTAATTCAAATCCCAAATAACAACCTGTCTGACAGTTTCATATCCCCTGCAGCAAAACGTTAAATCAAAATTCTGCTATGCGGTTTGCGGTTTAAACTAACCGCTCCTCGAAATTTTCTTCCGAATTTCATTCACAGAAGCCTAGAATTTCGTTCTGAGTTCCAAAATATCAAGCTAGAGTTGATAAAAAATTAATAATCCGCTGGCTTCGAAAGTGGCATAAGTGGCACCACTTTCCTCGTATAAATGCATATCCAAGAATGCATTTCAGTTGTTAAAATATGTAATAAAATCGATATGTTTGCGATATGACTTTAATGCATTAAATCTGTTATGAAGTTAACATTTATTAAAATTAACCTACCTAAATATTGATTTTATAAGCGGAACTTAAGATTAACTAATTCGTTGGCGTAATTATAAACTTGTTCGAATTTTTTAATAATATAAACATTTAAATTTCACTTCATTTAAGCTATGATTTAATCGGGATTTGTTTGCAGTGGCTCATATTTGTGTTCGGATGCTTGTGTTTTTCAGTTTTATTTTCAAATATCAGTTACTAAATATTAGTGAAATGTTTGTTTTTCTATCACGTATACTACTGTTCATCTTTTTTAAGTTCTGCTTGTTTTCGGGAAAATAATTCAAACATTTTTGATAAAAAAAACAATTTATTCAAAACATTCTGAAAATAAACGCACATTAAATATTCGAACACTTTAAACAAACAGTTTACATTTAATAAAAACATGAAAATAAAAAGTCATTAATATTTCCTTGGATATCCTAGTTTAAAATTACAATTTTCATGCTCTTTGACATGGATTCAACTAAGATTTACGTGCAAGAATGTTCCATTTTATTCCATTCAACAATAAGAACTGCTTTTAGTAGAGCTTTGAAAAAGTATCGTATTTCCTTATTCTTTTTTCTAACTCATTCCATACGTGATCGACAGGATTTAAGTCCAAAGAATATGCTAAAAGTTTGTTAAGACAATTTGTAACAACCATAAGCAAACATTTAAGCCTTTATATTTAGGATAGTTATCCTGACAGAACTTGAATTTATTTGCATTCCAAGTTTTGTTTTCAGATGATTTCATGTTTTCGTTGAAAATATTTATATACTTATACTGACTCACGTTATTTTTTATAAACGTTAAATTTCTCATTCCACAAGCAGTGAAGCATACCCAAACCATTATCCTTCTACCCCGGTACTTAACAACAGGCAACAGGTTTCTCGCATTCAATTCTTCATTCGAGTTCCGCCATATAAAAATTCGTCCATTAGACCGAAAGATATTAAATTTTGAATTGTCCGCAAATACAGCATTCTTGCAACTGTGATAAGTTTTTTGCTTACTACAGAGTTTGCTAACTCCAGGCTTATTTACCTTGTTTTACTGTCGAGGACATATTTCTTTCTTACTAATTGTCCTTACCTCCGAGGGTCGACGTAGAGAACTCTGACAAGGTACTTGCTAGGGTCTGTACCTAGGCAGTCTCGGCCACGGGGGTATAAAATGTATGAACCTAGTATTTCTGGAGGCCCCGGAAAGGGAATTTATCGTTCGGCCTGGTGGTCTGGTAAGTCTTAGAGCAGAACGGATCTAGTATCCCGGGGGTAGCGCCCCGGGTTTGCTGGATAATGACCTTCTGCGACGGGCAGCCAGAGCGACTGGCAAGTAGCGAACAGACGTCCGGCGTCGCCGTATGGCGATGATTGGCGCCAATATGCAGGGAAGGGAGTTGAACCCCCGGAACTGTTCTAAAGGGTCTGTTGGCCGTGTAGTGCCGAATGGCGGACATGCAGTCCTTAAATAATCTTTAAGAATTGTCCAATGATCCGTGTCCTGTAATGATTTTTGTAACAGTTCCTGGATTAAATTTTATTGTAAACCATTGTTCTAAGTCCAATATTAGTTTTTCAGCAATAGTTTTGGGGTCTTTTTTAATTTTTTATGAATTAAATCGTCGATTTTTTGATGTTAGCTTGGAATGTGGTCTAAACTTCAACGCACTTTCGACAGTTCCACGCAATTTCCGTCGTTTTGTAATATCGAAGATTGTTGAAAGCATTATATTAATGATTTTATTTTATATTTTTGAATATTTTATCTACCTTTAAAATAATGAATAACTAAATTTTTAATAGAACCTATAGTTCATTTGTAGCATTATGCCGTGTTCATTTTAGATATGGAAGAGTTCGTATGTTTTGTTAAACAAGTAATAATTTCCGAGTGCAGATCATAATTCTTGGGACGGAATTTTCATTTAAAACAATGACAAGGAACGTCGTCTATCAAAGGATCTCAGCGAAACATTCGAGTATCCGAATTATTATGTGAGTTCTTGATTAACCCTTTTTGAATAAATTATTATATTGCAAGGAATATTTTTAGTCCAGAGGGGCAATTTGCCCAGAAGGACTGTTAATTTCGTTTTGGCATTTTGCGTTAATTCACTAAAGGCGTTGATTCACTTTTCAATTCTTGATTCTAAATTGTTGCCGCCAAATATTATTGCCCTGCAGTATGTTTAAAGAAATTAAATAATGGAGAATCTTCTTAAATGTATGTATATTTCACCCATTGTGATAAAACAACGGTACATACAGCGATTAAATTTTGAATATACGTTTCTATCCGAATATGGGCATCTGGAAGTCAAAATTTGAAATTTGGAATTTGTTTTATTATCGATTTCATATTTTGTAAAACTTTAACAAATTTTTGTTAATAACCTCAAGGATTTCAAAGTGAGAAATGGCAATGTTGTACAAAAAAAAAATTATTTCCAGCGCTGAGAGTGTCTATCGGAAATTCCGAAGATATGCTCATTTTAAAATTATTTTGCAATATTGCCCTTCAACTAAATTTTATGATTTAATTGCGAAGAACATGATATTTAATAAATAAAAGTAACATACAAAATGATAATAAAACGCTCCTTTGGACGTAATTTAAAATCTGAAATCTTTCAGATTTTCTTATGATATTTATTTCGTAACAAGCACAGCTTAAAAAAAAGAGAGAAAATAATATATTAGAAAAAGTCTTGAAACCTACGTTTCCCAGTATTTAGTACGACATGTACGCAAATAAATTTTAAAAATTCAAGTGTACAAAACTAAATGTGAGCTACTGTATAAATAATAGCAAGAGCAAAATATTTCATGTCTGGCCTTCATATTTTTTTTTTGCTTATTGTTAAATTAAATTAAATTTATTAATTTAAATTTATTTTAAAGTTACTTTTAAATCCTGTAATCATAAAATTCAATTCAACAGCAATATCACAAAATATTTAAAAAGAGCATATTTCTAGAATTTCCGATACAGCCTCGCGCGCTAGTGTAATAAGAATTTTTTTTTTTTTTTTTTCAGTGTTGCCATTGCTTGCTTTGAAATCGTTGGGTTTGTTAATCAAAACTTCATTAAAGTTATACAAAACATGAAATAGATAATAAAACAAATTCGAAATTTTAAATTTGGGCTTCCAGATTCCCAGATTCGAGTGGAGGACTACGTTATTCAAAATTTGATGTCTCTAGATACCGTTGTTTTTTCACAATGCGTTGAAATTACATACATTTATGCAGTTTCTTTATTATTTAATTTCTTTAAATATAATGCAGGGCTCTAGTATTTAGTGGCATCAATTTCAAAAGTGAAACTCGTTTTATAGTGGGCGACGCGAAATGCTAAACCGAAATTAATAGCCTTTCTGGTAAAATTGTCCCTTAGGGCTATTTAACAACCCTTCTGGGCAGGGCAAATTACCCCTTTGAGCTATTTAATAATACTTCTGTTCAAGTTGTCCCTTTGGCCTAATAATCGTTTTATTTACGAAATAAATTAGCTTGCCGTCTTATCTACTGATGAATTTTTAATCTACCAGCGCACGTAAATTAAGGTATACACTGTAAATCATACACATACTAGCAATGCATCTTTTCTTTACATGAGAAGGGAAAAGTTATTCTTATTCTCATTACACACAGTTCCGTAGACAGTATTTAGTCTTTCAAGAAATAGGAGATATTATTAGATCTTACATCGAAGTTTGAATTTTCTTTGCTTATTGTTTTGTATATTATTTTTACCTTTTTTTTGAGAGGGAAGGGATTATATTTTTACATCCCATTTTTAAATTACTGACGTCATTTTGAAATATTAACTTTAGAGACATTTGATTTAGGTTTCAATACTGGTTCTCATTTTATTCACTTGTTTTGATTTTCTTTTTGACTACTCAATCTAAATCAAATTTTATTTTGAAGTTTACCAGCTCCACATTTGAGAAATTTGGCGATTTTTGCCTTTTCCGTAGTTTTTAGACTCTACTCTTGTATTTTGCTTAATAGATTCAGCATAATGCCATTTCAATTTTCCGAGTGAGTAAATTTTTAATGTTATTAAATCTTTAATTATCTTATCAATTTAATTATTAATCTTTAATTAATAATTAATTTTAATCCTTTAATTTCTTTATATAGTGTATCTGGTTTCGAATGTCGTCAAAAACTATTGGCTTAGTGGCCACTTGCTTTTGTTTCTGAACGATGTTCCATTTTGCAGAAGCTTGATTCCATGTTTAATTTATCCTGTCTTTATTTAGCTTTTTGACTATTTCTTCTCAATCTAAATTAAAAAAAAATATTTTTAACTTTACTTTCAACGATTCTACATTTTTAAAATTTAGATAATTTTATCTTTTCTGTGGTTTCCGATTCCACATTTTTCATTTTCATGGTGATTTATGCAAATACCATTTTCTTCCCAAACTACTAGTTTTTTAAAAAAAAATCTAGGTTTTACATGAACTGATTTTTCTCTTAATTAACAAACTGAAATTCGTTTTGCACATTGTGTAATTAAAATTTATTATAATTGATCAGACATCAATACCGCGAACAAACAAACGAACACACAAACAGACATTCTTCTTTACATGCATAGATTTTGTAAAACGTACAAATTTTTTATTAACAAACTCTACGATTTGAAAGCGAGTAGTAGCAACACTTTTCGAAGTAAAGAATTTTTATCGCCAACGCTCGAGACTGTTGCCACTCGGCAAAAATGAGTGCGAAAATTAGCGTTTTTAGAGTTTTAAATTAATATTTCGGCTAATTAAAGTCGTACGAAGATGGGAATACTCGAAATGGCTTCCCAGGAATTTTTGGAATCAGGAATAAAAATGTATTCAATTTCTATTTTTATTTCATCGTAAAACTTAATTTTTTTATTAACAGATTCCAGGCTTTGAAGGCGAGCAGTGGCAACAATTTTCAAAATAAAGCAGATTTTCAGCTCCAGCTTGTGAAACTATTGCCACTCAAAAAATGAGGACGAAAATTATCGTTTTTCTGATTTTGCAATTAATATCTCTGATCTTAGCTACTTAGCTACTTTGTTTTTTGAAAAAAAAGTGGACGTCGACGTTTTTTCAGGACCCAGAAAGGAATTGTAGAAAGTTTGGTGACAATAGCTATAGTAGTGACTGAATTGTTAGAGGACAAATATATAGACTTTCTCCTTTATCTATATAGACTGTGTGAGTTTTGTTTGATTTTATATTGATTACTTTTATTCATTTATTTATTTATTTTGCTTTAAAAGTTTTTTTGGAATATATAATATTACTTTTTGCTTTCCTGTTCGTAAGTGTACCACTAAAGAAGGATTTTCATTTCGTGTAATTTATCTCTTTGATTATTTAATTAATTTTACAATATTTGGAACGACAATAATAATAATTATTAATTATTTATAATTTTTTTCAAAATTATGAACTCTAAAATATATACTTACATGCGTATAATCTTTTTTTAATTATATTGTTTCAAATAAATGCATTAAGTAGAATAAAATAATTTTTTAAATTCATAATATGGCTAAAATAAAATCGTAACATTGTTAAAACGATAATTCTGAGTGAAACGGACATTTAGTGAATTGATTGTAATTACTTTTATACATTTCATTTCTTTAATATCGCATGTGTTATTCTTTGAAATTCTATTAGTTGCCCTTTCTTTTAAAACAATTCTTACCAAAGCGCTTTAAGTTTAGTTGCAAATGAAAAAGCATACTATGATAGCTAAAAAAAATATTTTTTAACTTTCTAAAACATTTAATTAAAACCACGTAATTCTATTTTCACCTTCAATTTAGAATTGAGAAATAGACCTACACCACTTTCTCTACAAATTTCTCGAAATGATAAAAATAAATCAGATTATTCACCTGCGTTTCTCGAAAATATCTCCATCATGCTAGAGGGAGAAAAAACTTGACAAATAAGAAAGAAATAACTCCTATTTCGAGGTCTCGTTCCCATGTAAAAGAAATGAGAGGGAAAGAAGAAAGTTGAGAAATTTATGAAACAGCATTTAAATGCTTTGGGAATACAGATCTAGAGAAGAGTAAGAATAAAATACTTGTGCTACACAGCTCATCAAGTAGACTGGATTCTAGGCTGCCTTGAGAAGATAATTCTGTTTGATTAATCGCATTAGAATAAAGTACTTATTCTAATTTTCCCTAAGTGTAAATTCGCTGTTTCTGAATAATGTTCTAAATAAAGATGAAATATGGTAACAATTAAGTTTCGTAAGTATTTATTCTACCAAAATAATACGTTTTATTTATGTAATGCTGTGATCGTTAGCTTTCTACATTAAAATATTCAAAAAAAGTTCTTATTTTTCTAAAATAGCAAAATAATTTCTTGCTTGAGTCGCGATAATGTGGCATTATAAAAAATTCTTAAAAATTACAGCAG
>KK113786.1:512785-549774 GCA_000611955.2 Stegodyphus mimosarum
CAGCAGAGCTAAGAATGTTTATAAAATTATCAGTTTAATATATAATAAATTTAAAATATTTAAGTCTCTATCAATTATTTTCCCTATTAAAAATGTAAATTACAGATGTAAATCATTAAAAAGTGTTCAGTAATTTAAAGGAAACTTTAAATGTTAATTTAAAACTTTATACGAAAAATAAATTTCGTATATAAATTTATTTGAAAACATATGAGAAAGAAATAGGGCCTTCACGTTGTAATCATAAACAAAAGCTCATATTCGTATGAGCAATTCGGATTGAAGTATTCGGATTGAAGTATGACCCCCTAAAGGGCTTTTTTTATTTTTATTTTATATAATTTTGAAGTTACCAAAAATAAACTTAAATGATTACAATTGTTAGAAAAAAATCCTTGAAATCTAATTAAATTAACTAACAGAACAGGACACCGCCGGAGTAAGTCCTTCCCTTAGCATTAACTTTTCGAGGATAGTTAACAACTTAGTAAATGTGTTCTATATTTTCCAAAAGTTACATGAGAACATTAGGTCAACATTACATGAACATTAGACGTGCAGATAGTATGCACATATATTAATTATATACAAAGTCAGATTATTTAGACATGGATATTAGCTATGATGAAGACCAAGTATGTACACAGAAAATGTCTTTAAAATTTTGAATAACAGTGTGTAGTGCATATTGTAATAGAACAAAATCTATGAGATGATACACAGTTATGTATACTGCGAAAAAATGGGGGAAGGGCAGTGCTTAATCTCCCGTTTTACGATCGGTCGATTGACGAAATTTAAATTGCGTTATTTCGTTTTCCATGTCTCGAAAGCGCGACTCAGGATATGTATTAGATTTAAATATAGCATTGTCCTTATATAGGTATTTTGACATAAAATCGGACTTTTTCTGAAATGACATGCCAAGTTTTTTCCATATTTCGATTCTACGACACAAATTATGCAAAACTGCCGAGTTTTGTGAAAACCACATGAGTAGTTTTTAGAAAATTAGCTCTCAAAATGTTAGCTCCTCATTGCTAATTGAATTTGTTATATATTTATCAATATCCTTTTGTTATTAAATTTATTTAATTCCTCCTTTCCCATTTCGAAACTTAGGTTCATTCCAAATAAAATTCACCCATTTTTTATGACTTACTTTAAAATTTGTATTTTTAAATAATTTTTATAAACTTTACGAAACCCATTTTGAATTATAACCTATAAAAATTTTACCATCCTCTTAAACTAGATGTATTTCTAAGCATACCTGCAAAAGAATTAGAGTCTTTTATCCAAAATTTCCTAAGATATACGTGAATGGCGCGTACTGAAATTTGGCATATTTGTTATAAGCCATAATAACCCCAAATGTGGTTCACGCACTTTGTTAAAATTATTTGAAAGTATCAACGATGACGTTTTTTCCGCTCGTGAACAACGAAGAAAAGGAAAGGAAAAGGTTGCTATAAATTAAAAAGTTAACCAAGTGAATTATTTCCGGCGCAAACTGGAAAAAAATGCAACAAGGGAAATTTTTAAATTTCTCACCCAAAATTGCAAAATTTTGTAAGGTTTATCCTAATTTTATTAACAGTTATTTTAAGTTATGCACTTTTTCTATCAATTCTAATTTCAGTTTACAATTTCCTACTAGAATGTAATTTCAGAAACGCAGTTAGTGCAAATGAGTCAGAGTACTATTTAAGTCGATGTTTCGACGACTTCGAGAGAGAGAGTCTGATTTTCCTGACTAGCGCGCGTTTGCCGTTTAGCTACGTTCTCTCTTAGCTACCATGCTGTGCCATACTTTAGGCCCTTGCTTGGCTTTGCCGATTAAATTAATATTTAGGGGCCAACTACTTAGATTTCTGGTAGCTTAGGCTATACCTTTCAGATAGCTTAGTTAAGCTAATTTAGTTTAATTTCATAGTTATTTAAGTTCAAGCCCAAGTGGAGGCTTTGTGTATACTCCGAGTAGGAGTTGATTGTATTTATTCTGAGGAATAAAGGGTAGTTAACCCTTCTTACGTCTTACATGTTTATTTTCCCACTTAAAGCGATTATTCGCTTGTTAGTGTTCGTGGGGTTCAAAGATTGAACATTGGAATGAAATAAATAAAACCCCACAATTTAATATCTAGGCATAATTTGAGTCGTAGAATGGAAATATGGAACAAATTGGTATGCTATTTCAGAAAAAGTCCGATTTTGTGTCAAAATACCTATGTTAGATTAATGGTATATATAAATCTAATATGTATCCTAAGTCGCTCTTTCGAGACATGAAAAACGCAAGGGATACAGAATTGTCCCATTTGGGGGGGGCGCAGTGTACATTTTTGACGCATTAATTTCATGGGATGAAAGCAAAGCTGCTGTTAGAGGGATGGAATCGCCTATGATAGCACAATAATTTAAATCATGGAACAATCTTGTGAGAACATAAAGATTGGACGTTTTCGTTGCTCAGTTTGAAGCATGCTATTTTCCAATATGCTGTTTCCATTGCACTGATGCAAGCAAACGCATAGTGATCGGGAGTGGCCCTCCTTTCCCTGAGGGTTTCTCCCGAATGGCTGTAGATCGCTAGGAAAGGGCTCATGACCCTTTAGGAAATGTACCAGCTATGGGCTTCCGCTGTATAACTCCCTTCAGACTTTTGCACAGGAGCTGAACGACATGTCTGCCTGTGGTTCTAGATGACTATTGCTCCTGCTATTTATTAGTAGGATGCACATTTATACTGTACTTAAGATAAGGCACTGGCACACAAGAGACTTGTTAGCTGCTTTGGAATCGTTGCATCGTTGGTAAGATGAGGCACTGGGAGACGTGTTAGCTGCTTTGGTATAGTTGCATCATTGGCAGCTTGCTTCGCCAGCAAGGTTCGCTCCCTTGTATTCCATTGTGGACGAAAACCCAATAAAGACGGCGCCTTTTGCCCGATAGTATTGCTAGCATGTCTTATCTGACGCTATCTATGAATATTAGTAGTTTATCCCGTTTTGAGCTCAGGTAAATGGGCTGGCAATATGGCTGGTTTTCGTTGTTTTTTCCATGAGTAATATGAATACAAGCCGCTTTCTCTTAGAAAATCCTTCACAAAGGTGTCCTTTCCTTAACCAGAGAGCCCTTAACCAGATGTTATAAAAATAATCTTAATTAACTAGCGAGAATATGCTCTTTAATCCTTTCTGATATGTACTTGAGTATGTAATACCTCTGCTTGAAAAGTATTTTCATGGTATTTGAATGAACATATTTTCATGGTATTTGAATGAACGTTGAGCTTTCCATGGCTGAATAGTATTTCTTTTTTTTTCAATAACATATTAATTATTAAAATTAAATAAGTACTAAAACATTTATTAAATATTTTAGTACTTGTTTAATTTAATTATTAAATAATCTGAATTAACTAGAAAATTATTGAATATTTAAGTAAGTTAATTATTAAAATATTAAAGCTAATTACTAAATTATTCAAGTTCCTAATGTTAATTTTTCAGTTATTTACTTTTATTAATTAATAATCATAAGCATTTAAACGATTTGTTATGGTAAATGCATCTCTTTTTTTAGCATAAAAAATAAACAGACGACAGTAAGCATTTAATTTAAATTCTCTTGGATTAGAATCAAAACATGCAAATTACCTTTTCCGATTCACTGCTGAAATAAATATAACTCAAGGTCACGATTTGAAAAGAATCGTTTGCTCTTGTAATGCTTCAATTTCAGATCATCTCACGATAAGAAGCTTACTTCTAATAAATCTCGCTTGAAGGAAGATTTTTGGCCATACATGAAGAAGTTTTATTATCATTTTGTAGATTTAGTGCAAAGTCCGAAATATTTCCACAGAAGCTTCCGAGAGGAAATGTTATATAAAAACCAAGCATTTGAATTAGCTTTATTCTAAATAAAAATACATATTGTATTTATCAAACAATTTCCAATGAAGTAAGTTGCTAAAGGTTCTTAGAACTCTTAAATAGCAATCCAAATGAACAAGAAGGTTTTAGTAAAAAGAATAATGGGTCTTGTAAGCAAAATAAATGGCTATGAACTTCACTAAGTTTGTTAAGGGAAAGTGGAAAGATAATGCAAAGGAAAGAGAAAAGATGAGGCAAAATTCTCTATAACACGCGAAAAATATCACAGATTACCGAAGTCGAATTAAGTCGTTCGAAAGAAACAGTAATCATATCTAGTGGATGTTCCATCGCCACTTCTTTGAATTGACTGAAGGTCATTTATAGCCTCCCGTTTATAGATATGCTCAAGAAGAGGCGCAAGCACTTCTGGACGTTAGAACTAAATCGCTCGTAGGCTTATAAAGTTTATTTTCCGGGAACTTCGAGAATATCGACAAGTTGGTGAGAAATTGTCAATGCTCATTAGGACAGTTTTTCCCCATATCTCTGGTGATGCTTGAATTTTCTCTGTAATTCAACCTTTAATCAACTGAGAATTAAAATATTTATCACATAAAGCATACAAATATGCACTAAGTACCCAAAATTTGAAAATTAATTTATAAGTGCAGTAACTGAAATTTATGCTGTAATAAAATCACTGCATGACGCATGATAAATAAATATGTAAATAAATACTTAACAATATAAATATACATACGGAATGACGTCATAAACAAGTATTTTAAAAAGACATGTAATCTTTACAAATGCTGATAACAGTGAGTCTGCAGTTTTTTGTTTTGGGGGGGGGTGGAAGGCGAGGATATACAGATGGCTCAGAAATTCACAATAATGCAAATTTTTCTGCAGTTCAAAACGAGGTTTTAAGTTATGAGTTCCATTCTTTAATGAATAATTTCTGAGACACCTGAAAAAAAGGTCGATACACCGAGATAAAGAAGTCGACTATTTAAAAAACTGCCTTAATATTCTTTACATTTCACATGGAGAGAGGAGCGGAACAAACAGTTGAACTCACTGAAAACTTCGAATTATCGAGTTCGAGTAATCGAAGTAATTCCATATGACATTAAAAATGCCTTATAATTAAATCTTACTAATTTATGATTATTAATTATAATAATGATGCAAATATTTGTAAATATTGACAATAACATAGGCTATAAATTACATCGAAACGTTAGTAAAAAAATAAAGGCAAAGATAATTAAGGAATATAAAAATTATATTTATAAATCTAACAAAGTTTTTCACCATAGCAACAGCTCTCAGAATCGTAAACTTGATGGTTCATGAATTTTGTGATAGCGTAAAGTAACGTAACATGACGCGAAGAATAAAGAAACTAGACTGCAGCTATTTCTGTCATCAAAAATAAACATATTTTATATACTGAGTTTGTAGAGTCATTATGTTATTATTAAGAAGGAAGGAAACACGAAAAATGAGCAATGCTCTCACCGGGACTCAAACCTCGGGCATCTCGAGTACGCGCCGAGTGTGTTGACAATTACACAACGAAAGCATGCTAAGAAGCCGCGAGATACCTATAAACTCAGAAAATTATGTTAGCTTCCGATATTTAGATTTCTATACACCGATGACTTTTATGCTGACTTTGATTAAAACTAACTTATCTTATTATCATTAGTTTTAAGCAAAATTAACCATAGGTTAAATGTTTTAACCAAGTTGTTATCGTCAGTGTAATTAAAAATTATTATTATTGTCAGTTTTAATCAAAATTAACCAAGATTAAATGCTTTAACCAAAGATGAACAACTGGATTAATACATCTCATACAGTGAAATCTTTCATAATAACCACCTCCAGTGAACAATCACTTCTGAAAATAACTACGAGGTATTCCTGCCAATATTAAAATCATTGATAATCAGCCTTATTGAATACCTGAGGTTGCACAAGATTTTTATGTTTTTTCCCCTTATATATAGCATAAACTCGTGCAAGCTTCTCTGAAAATGTCCTTCACCAAGGCGTCCTTTTCGTTACGCAGACAGTACGTAAATTTTTTGCCTTAAACAATTAACTAGCTCAACAGTAAACAAGCGGTCAAATAGCTGGTAACTGGTAGTTCGACCCTGTTAAAATCCTGGCGAATGAGCTTGTGTATGAGCGTTTCCATGATTTGTGTTACTTTTTAGATATGAGTAGTTTCCCTTAATAATTTCTCCACAAAGGCATTCCTCCCCGTGGGCAGATAGTCATTTATTTGCTTGGACGTAATAGATCAACCAAACCTAAACAGCTAACTCAGCTAACCAAGCCAAACATTAACTGTTATGTTGCCTGCGAAGACCAGCAAACCAGAAATTTTTGCTTCGGATAAAATCGACCTTCTACATTTCCAACAAGGGGCCGATCTAGGCGGAATACAGCACAGGCTTATTTTTACGCAGACTAAACAGCCTCTCTACCGAGAGAGGCTGTACACGCACGTATAAATTAGATCAAATACATTATTAAAAAATCTGATGTGTACATCACATGACTTCCTTGTACAAAATATTAAATTACACGCATTTTGCTTTTCATTTAAATTTATTGGATTGAATTAAATCTACTTCGTCGATAGAACGTAAGCCACAAAAGAATAAATGCACTCTTTAAAATTCACTTTATTTGTTTACTTTAGTGACACTCTGGCGCTAGGTTCACTTACCAGCGTTACCTCTCATTCGTTTTATAACTCAGAATGCACAAAAATTATGTAAATCATCTGAAGAATTATCTAATAGTTGCCCCATGTTCTATTCAAATACTATGATAAATCTAAAACGATGTATAAAAGAAATTAAACAAACAAGCAAAAAAAAAAAAGTTTTTCACAGACGACTCAGTATTTCCCATTCAATTAAATCAGATCTCACTTCGCGACAAAGCAAAAATACCTAAAAACTCAAAATATCTATATTAAAAATTACGTAGTAAATCTTAAACACATATTTCCTCGAATAAATTCCAGAACAGAATAAGCATGATTTAATTCTCAATAATAAAAGGAGGTGTTATCTTTGTTGTTGCGAAGCTTAATTTCTTTAGCTTGGAAACAAATCCACTATTCTGCTAAGTTTCAAATGTAAGAAAATATGGCTGGTATGATAAAATAATTAGGTTTAGCAGCACTTAAACAACTTTTAAATTGTTGATAATTCTGCAACTGTAACATACAGGTTAATTAAAGGCATAAAAACCTTAACCGGAAGATAAGAACAACATTATTCAATCATTTTTAAAGCAAAAAATGCACAATTTACAAACATATAAGAATAAATAAACTTTTTAGCTCACTGAGCCGAATAACAGAGTGGATATTCGTATATTTGTATACTTTTGGTGCGGCTGATTGCAACCAAAATAAGAGGTGCACATCTACATGTTACAGGAAACTTATATACAAAATTTCAACGGTCTGAGACTGCTCGTTTTTGAGTTATGCGAGATACATACATACATACGTAGGCATAGACGCCACGAAAAAATCAATTCAGAATTCATTTTAAATCGGTTTTATAATTTTTTTTTGGGGAAAAAAGGGCCTTTTATTCTGTCCTTACGTTCAGATGTCACTGAAAAACATTGCATTCGATGACGGTGAAAATGGATATTTCCGTTGAA
The DNA here is from genome assembly GCA_000611955.2 of Stegodyphus mimosarum. NCBI lineage: Eukaryota > Metazoa > Arthropoda > Arachnida > Araneae > Eresidae > Stegodyphus > Stegodyphus mimosarum. The sequence continues at coordinate 520,372 of KK113786.1, forward strand.
GTATGATACCCGAAATTTTTCGCGATTAGAATACTTTCTTTTTACCTTGTACAAGGAGGTAAAAATAAATAATAAAAATTATTGAGATAAATAAACATTATTTTTATAGCTCGCAACAATTTATAAATTAAAAATTTTTTTCTTTATTACTTTTTAAACTGTTGGGAAAATTGTTGGACACAGAATCGAAAAACTGATTTGGATTCTGTGCAAGTACCCTAAAAATTATAATTTAATTAAATTCTCAGTCGTTTGATATTTGCTAACTATAAACCAGTTTACGCTATGAAAATATCGATGTCGTATTCTAAGACCTGTCTGTGCTATTCCATATAAAACCAAATTAGATCCTACAATGAACCTGGCGAATTTTTGCACAGGTGTGAATAAATTACCAGCGCAGAAGAAGGGTGAAAAATAACAGAAGGGTACGATCTTTGTGTGTTACAAAAACACCGTCAACTTGCGGTGAAAGCTTAAATGTAGAATATAATTCAAGTCTAATCTAAAATAAAATAATGCTGGATTCGCACGTTAATTTGCACCTAACAGGGAGACTCACAAAAAACCTTACAAGCGGGATGATACTCCGAAATGGCCAAGAGGTTTACTAGCTTAACAGCGAGAAAGCAACGAAATGCTGCTCTGACTAGCGAAAACACTCTCTGAAGAAACTCAGAGATTTACCCGTTTAAATATTCACTTCACGTAACTTTAAATTTAAATCCTGGCGAGAAAATATTAGTGGAAGTTGAGAGGTTCAAGAAAGGTATCAAACTTTTAAAAAATTGTTATGCAAAAAAGGCAAATGCTACAGTATCAATGATGTACCGCTATCAATCCTACGCATAGGCAATCGACAATAAGCCTGTGATGATTCTGTGAACAGAAAAATATGTATAAGTCCTCATACTTATTATTACAAAATTGTCGAAATTTCTTTTCTGTCATGTTTATCATGTGCTAGTAACTAATGCTGATTCTGTGCCCTTATTGATTCTATGCGATGTCGACTCTGACCAGTTTCGAGCTTACGGTAGTAATTAGATTCAATCTTATGCCGTTGCCGATTCTGCGCCGTGTCGATTTTGTGCAGTTGTCGATTTTATGCCCTGTCGATTATAAGCAACGTCTAGCTTATGCTAGTAATTAGTGTCCTATGTCGTTATCAATTCTACGCTGTCTTGATCTTATGCTAGTAATTAGCATCGATTCTGTGCCATTGTCGATTGTACGCCGTGTTCATTCTTTGTCGCTGTTAATTCTAAATCCTGTAGATTATAAGCAATGTTGATCTTATGCTAGGTAAGCAGAGTACATTTTCTGAAAATTGTAGATTATAACGCCGTGTCTACTCTACGCCGTTGTCGATTCTCTGCGGAGTCGTTTTTGTACCGTTATTGATTCTACGCCATTTCAATTCTGTACCGTTGTTGAGTCTACGCCGCGTCGATTCTAAGCAGTGCCAATCTTATGCAATGGCATTTCTACTCGGTGTAGATCCCACCCACATAAGACGGTTGATGCATGGAAGTTTCACTGCACTTAATTTTCTGAAGCCAAGAAAACCTGGAGCAAACTTGTTCCAAGAGAGTTTTTAAGGTATATAGCATATCTTTAGAGGGTTCTTTAAACCTCGAACAATAAGTCAATAACAAGGCTATTATAACTTATATTTTGTTTGGAAAACACACGTCCTGAAAATTAGCCATTCACGATACACATAATGCATTCAGTCATGGAAATAAATTCTGCAACCATTAGCTATAAGGTAAATGTCCGATCCACCTACTCCATAATGTAATATACTTGACAGTATAATTATGCTTATCTCCACTAGCAATTTTAGAAGTAAGTGGCGCGGAGATCCTCATAAATGGATAATTAAATAAAACTACAAGTTATTACTTCACTTATTTCATTGTCACGAAACCGTACTGATGCTTCAAAAGTTATCAGATGTGCTGGAATCTGACAAAGACTTCTAATGGGGTCGTATATTCATCAATAATTAAAGTTTTCTGATAGTCATTGATATAAAAGGAGGTAAATAGAAATGGTTTATTTGAAGAAATAAATTACTGGAAAGTTCTAAAATGTGTGAGATTTTTGGATATTTATTGTCTTTTGTGGTGAACAAATAACCAAATTATAAGTTACTAACATTTATTATTTTATTATGATTATTTATTATATCACTATATATATTATTTATCCAAAGGGGCACTTTGCCCAGAAAGACTATTGATTTCGTTTTGGCATTTTGCGTTGATTCACTCAAAGCGTTATTTCACTTTTCAAATTGTTGCCCCCCAAATATTATCGTCCTGTATTATATTTAAAGAAATTAAATAATGAAGAATCTGTATAAATGCATGTATGTTTCTAGAATTGTGATAAAGCAACGGTACCTAGAACCATCTAATTTTGAATAACGTAATCCTCCTGTGAATATGGACAATTGGAAGCCCAAATTTGAAATCTGGAACTTCTTTTATTATCCATTTCATATTTTGTAAAACTTTAATGAATTATTGATTAACAAAATCAACGATTTCAAAGCTAGCAAAAGCAACGTTGTACAGAAAAAAACATTTTTACCTGCAGCGCGTGAGGCTTTGTATCGGAAATTCTAAAGATATGCTCATTTTAAAATTATTTTGCGATATTGCTCTTGAACTGAATTTTATGGTTTAAGTGCGATGACCATGATATTTAATAAATATAGGTAGCACACAAAATGTAAAAAAAAAAAAAAAAAAAAGTTTTAGATTTGAAATTACGCTCAAAGGGGTGTTTTTAACGTTTTTTGTGTTACCTTTATTTATCAAATATCATGTTCTTCGCACTTAAACCATAAAATACAGTTCAACACTAATATAGCAAAATAATTTTAAAATGGGCACTTCTTTAGAATTTACGATAGACAGTTCCGCGCGCTGTAGATAAAAATATTTTTTTCTCGTACAGTGTTGCCATTGCTCGCTTTTAAATCGTTTCAGTTTGTTCATCAAAAATTCGTTGTCAAATGAAATAGATAATAAAAAAATTCCAAATTCCAAATTTGGGCTTCCAGATAAGCATATTAGTGTGGAAACGTACGTTATTCAAAATTGGATGGCTCTAGGTACCGTTGTTTTTTCACATTTGGAGAAATATACATACATTTATGGAGATTCTTCATTACTTAATTTCTTTAAATGTTATACTCTGCTGCAATATTTTGTGGCAACAATTTGAAAAGTGATTCACACTTTTAATGTTTCCTATGCAAAATCGCAAAACGAAAACAATAGTCCTTCAGGGACAAAGCCCCTTCGGACTAAAAAAATCCTTAGACGTAATTTAAAATCTGAAACCTTTCGGATTTGCCTTTTTTTATTTATAATTTTACTCATTTTTCTTACTTATGGCTAAAAGTATTGTATGTTTAACTGAAAATGTTCTATGTTAAACGAAAATTTAAGTTATATAGAGCTAAGTTAACGTTCATATGCCATAAAAATAGAAAAGCATATATTTATTGGTTTGGAATGTTTCCGCCATTTTTTAGTCTGTAACTCTATCAGATACAAATTGCTTTATAATATTTAAACTATTAATTATTCGTATTTAATTCAGAAATATGAATGCATTTCATAAAAATATTTTCTATTTCCATAAAAATGGGTTCTAGGAATTTAATTAAAATAAATATAATTATGAACAAAATAAATAATAATAAATAAGTAAAAAATCTGAAAGCTTTCAGATTTTATATTACGCCCAAAGGGGAGTTTTTTAAAGCTTGTGAGTTACCTTTATTTATTAAATGTCATGTTCTTCGCACTTAAACCATAAAATTCAATTCAACAGAAATATCATAAAATATTTAAAAGAGCATATCTTTAGATTTTCCTATAAACAGTCTAGCGGATGCAGATAAAAATGTTTTTTTCTTTTTGTTTCTTTCCTGTACAGTGTTGCCATTGCTCTCTTTGAAATGATTGAGTTTCTTAATCAAAAACTCATAACTGCTTTACAAAATACGAAATAAAACAAATTCCAAATATGGGCTTCCAGATGCTCATATTCGTATGGAAACGTACCTTATTCAAAATTTGATGGCTCTAGGTAGCGTCGTTTTATCACAATGCGAGAAACATACATGCATTTATGAAGATTCTTCATTATTTGAATTCTTTAAATATAATACAGAGCTGTTAATATTTGGTGGCAACAAAAAGTGATTCGTCATTTATAGCGAATCAACGCAAAATGCCAGAACGAAATTAATAGCCCTTCATAGCAAATTGTCCTTGACAATAAATGATATAATAATATAAGTAATAATATAAATAAGCATAACAATTTAAATAATAATAAATAATCTATATGTATAAAAGGAAGAGTCTGCCTGTCTGTCTATGGTGTGCCTTTCGTTCGTGCTACGCGTAAGCTAATAGCCCCAGGGTTACGAAATTTCGTATGTAGGTAGATTCATCTAGACAACAGCCAGTGCTCCTCGAAACCATGTTTTTCAAATTTCGAATAAGTTTTTTTTTATTTTACGATTTTTGATGAAATCGCATCAAATCAATTATTCTCTCTCATTATATCAGCAACAATGGCACGCAGCCATTGTTGCTGATATATCACTGTTGCCATTGTTGCTGATATATCCCTGTTGCATTGTTGCTGATAATCATTGTTGCACTGTTAATATCAGCACTGTTGCCATTTGGAAAAATGAGGGCTAGAATTCTGTGCAGTTTTTAAATTTAATGTTTCTCTTGGATACTGGACGTTTGTCGGAAGTTGATTAGTTTATTTATTAGGATAATTAATATTTGTATTAAGAGATATTGCTTATTTCATTGTAATTTTTTTATATGTAATACGTGTTTATCAGTTTTTTTTTTGATAAAATTGTTCTGCAGAGTAAAATTCTCTGCAGTTTTTAAATTTAATGTTTGGTGTTGTTCCCTTTGGGTATTTTTCCGGTACATTTAAAAGCCAGAGGAAGGCTGGCCGCGTAGCAGCTAGCATAATAAAAATAATAATAATTACATAAATAATAATAAATAATATAATAATAAACAATAATAGTATAAATAATAGTAATTACATAATTAATAACAAATAAAAATAATAATAATAGAAATAATAACAAGTAATATAATTATATAAACAATAATAATAAATAATAATAAATAATATAAACAACAATAATAGCATAATATAAAAACATTCTATTGACATTTTTAAGTAAAGTAAATAAACTAAGATAAGCTTTCATCAAGCTCGACTAGAATACGCAGATTCTAAAAAATATGATGTTGATCTTGCTGTGCTTGCATGATATCTATGTTTAACTTTTTCGACCGCTTTCGTGTCACATGAGTTCATCTTCGCCGCCAGATGGTCTTTTCTGTGAGCCTTCTGTTACACTTTGCCAATCGGTAGTCGAATAAATGCTCTCTGCATGAAACCGTAAAATCTCCCCTCCCGACTGAGAGCTCCCCTCTCTCTCTTCATTTTTTTAATTTATTCAAATTTATTGTAGTTGATAATAATATTATAATTTTTTTCTCTATTTATAACTTTCAATGCTGTTATTGATCTGAAAACTAAAGTCCTGGAGACACTACTACAGAAATTAGAGAGTTGTTGCTACGTCTTAAGAACTCACAAATACAGGAGAAGCTTTACGTAACCTTTCTATTTAGTCTGACTTTTGAAAATAAAGAGGCGGTTCGCACATTTTTTAGACGATTTTGGTAAGCGGTAACAAAAAATTGTTTGCTGCAAAAGAAGTAATTGCAACTGTACTATGGTTTTAAAAGTCCAAATTATCGTCTGTGCCTGAACGTTTTGTTTTTATTCAAAATGGCGAATTTAACAAAGCAGGGGTTCGAAGGCTACATTTACGCTCTTTCCGAAGAGAAATATGCAAAAACGATGTGAGAGTCATGGTTTTGTGATATCTAAAGCGTCGATAGGTAATATCATCAACAAGAAAGGAAAAAAGCGTCAAATTGGAGCCTCAAGTGGGACAGAAATTCCAAACAAGTATCCACGGAAAAAACGGACGTCTTCGACTATTGCAAAGGTACGTTGTTTAATGTTAAAAGAAAATACCCTTAGTCAAAGGGCAGTTGCAAAATCATTAAAATGCTCGGTGTCCTCTGTAAACAAAATAATAAACGTTGATTTAAATCTTAAGAAAGCGAAAAAGCGCAATGTGCATCGTCTTCTTCCAAAGCATATCGCTCGACGCGGGACACGCTGCAGAATTCTGTACGAAAAACACTTATCCAAAGAAAAATGGAAAACAATTGTCACAATAGATGAAGCATGGGTGTATTTAAATGACTGTAACAAAAAAAGAGCCATTTATTATCATAAAAGGGGAGAAAAAATTTAAGTACACGGTTCAAAGAATCGAAAGAATATTTTTCTAAGGGATTCATGATTGTTGTCGGTTTTTATTATAATGGCAAGTTAAAAATAAAGACAGTTCAAAAAATGTCAAGATTATCTCCAAATACTATCAGGAACATATTTCATCGCCAATTTTTCTGAATGAAATACCATCGTTTTACCCACAGTGCCATCCATCTGTGAGACTCCATCAGGACAAAGCTAGTACTCACACATCAAAATCCACTGTAAAATTGTAAATTTCCTAAAAGAAATGGAACAAAAAAAAAAAAAAAACTGGTATCAAGGCCATGCCCTTGACTGATATCCCTACTAAATCTCTCGATGTGTCACTTATGGATGTTTGTGCTTTCGGACTTTTAAAAACTGCATTATCCAAACGTTGTCCCCAAACACTAACAGGACTCTGGAAAGCTGCTCGGGAGGAATGGGATCGAATACCTCTTCTGACACTTCAAAAGGCATTATTATCCTGGAAATTGCGGTGTCGAAAGATAGTTCAGAATAAGGGATGTCAAGTAGAACATTTTAAACACACGAATTTTATGTAATTTAGTTTTGTGAATACGATATATATCGTCTAAGAAATGTGCAAACAGCCTCTGTAAAGGCAGACAAACCATTGGTTGTAGAGATGTCAATTAAACAAAAACAGTCAATTAATTTCAAACGCGAGTAACAGGATCTAAGACTACATATTCAACAAAATATGCTATAAGCTGACTCCGCATTTTAACGGCACATAAGTTTAAAACATCGACTAGCGAGAGAATGTCATAGCCGGAAATAACTTTTAGATAGAACTGGTGACGAATTCCAATAGTGTGACTAGAGTGACATAAGCTCTGTCTCTCTCTCTAGCTAAGGTTTAAAACCCTCAGCTTAAATACTTTCAAAACTAATTTACATTTTGTTGAGGAATACGGAAGGAAGAAGTTTCAGTAAGGATAAAAATTATAGTATCTGACTAATTAATGTAAGGTACGTTATGAAATTTTTGCATTAAAAAAAGCACGGGACCAAATTCTCAACCTTTTAAAACAGAAACGCATTTTGATACAAATTTTAGCTTTATGTAACAGTGAAGCTTACAATCGGTTTTATTTTTTTTATCTAAGAACAGGCACGAAATATTAGTCTGATTTCCCTTTCGTCTGTATTTCAGAAAAGTTCCATTCGAGGCAGTGCAGTGTTTGTCTAATTACGTTGCAATAATTCCGAATTCCAACCTGCAGCTCGAAAAGCCACGTTCTAAGAGCACACATGACATATTACTGAAAAACAAAAAACAGCAGTCTGAATATTTCGGATTATAGACTAACATTTTTTGCTTACCATTGAAAGTTCAAAAAGTAAATATATATAGAGAGAAACATATTAAATTTTAAAGACATCATGTATTTTACTTATCATAAAAATCATGTATTTTAAAATTTTGCAATGTAAGAAATTTTTTATATTTTTTTATTTTATATCCAAAGTTTCGTAATTCCAGTTTAACAAATCCAAGGATCCAAGGATTAATTATTACGGAGTGCCTAGGGTAAAGAACCCTCTACCTCCACATCATAGTTAATAAAAGGGAGCAGAAATAGGAAAAAATACATGAAACACGTTAAGGAAAAATAAAAAGGAAGTCAACATGATTTGAGAAAAATTACAGAGACAAAAAGAAGAGCTTATAAAAATATCATAAGTTCGGAAAAATTAAGCAGCGATTAACGCAATTCAATCTCGAGACCTTTCGGTCTCCAGTCTCACGCGCTAGCCACTGAGCTAGGGAGAATACAGAACTTTTTGGTATTTTAAGATTTTTAATAATTTTTTGAGGGGGGTATTTTAAAATTTTTTAACATGAATACAACACCAAAGATAAAGCATATAGGAAAGAATTTACGTTTAATAGGCTCCTTGGTCTCATGGATTATAATATAGTTATATGCTAGTAGTGTAATGTCTATTTACCGGTGAATAACAATTTGGCAGATTAAATCTGCGGTAAATGATGTGATATTTAAAAGAAACAGATTGATAATCATGTGTGAGGCATATCTGGAGCAGCTGAGTGAACGGCGTCGTCGCTGGAACTGAAGGCTGGGGGGGGGGATCGTCGTCTTTTAGCCGGATGGAAGATCCCATACTCCCGTCCAATCACAGACCGTGGTCGTTTTGAGGAGCTTGGGATCGACGAATCGTAGGCAGGCAGCATTTGTAAAGCACGATTATCAATCTGTTCAATTTTGGCAAACAAATTTTTTGACTAAGCCTTTAATTAAGACATCAATAGATTTAATGTTAAGGTCCGAATAAATCACGTCATTACGAACATACCAGGGTGCATTAAGGGCTAAACGTATTCTGAAAGGTTTGAAGTTTTAATATATGTGTCTTAGATGCAGCGGCTCAGATGGAGTTTAACAAATGAAACAATTATTGTATTTCCCCCTCCCATCGCTTTTTAGCAATAGGTTCTGAAAATGTAAAAAATATTCGCGTAATATTCCCCTTCTTCAGTGCATTCAAAGAACAAACTCACCTAAATTTTAAGATGCTTTCTTCCACGTAGTGATTGTTTTTGGCTTACTTACAAAACTCAAACCCTCGCAAATTACCTGGGAAAGTGACGCCGAACTTTTCCCTTCTAACTGTAAAACTTCATTCCAGTCTAATACAAGATCTGTCCTATCAAAGCGAAGCAAACACGAACTGACATTTTGTTTACCATAATTAGAAAAGGTCAACGCGCAGCTCCACATTAACCTTCTCTAATTATATATGCAAGATTTGAGGTTCTAAAAATTCTGTTTACCTTTTATATACTTAATAAAGGTTGCTTGTAATATATATACTTGTTTACAAATATGAGATATAAGGAAATTACACATAGCTAGTTAGAAAATTATGTCGTATCAAAGAGAATTGGTGTTAAGCCTCTGATACAATAGAAGTTACATTATCGATTTTAGAATTATGTGCGTACAATATTTACATGATTCATCAAAAGTTTTTGAAATTTTAATCGGCTAGTTCAGAGAAATCGCTCATGCAAGCAGAAAGTTCACATTTCTATGAAATCTGAATTGAAAACGGAATTACTTTTGAATCTTGACAGCACATTACTCTCTTAAAATAAATATGCCATGCGTAACGATGTATTTGTATAAAATTGAACATAAAAATATTTAATGTAAAATGTTTATTAAATTAAATTAAATTATTAAGCTAAACAGAATTATTAACCTAAATCAACTTAATAATACGGCAAAATATAATAAAGTCGTGTGAAGAAAAATATGTCTTGACGACGAAACGTCCCATAGGTGAAACGGTCACGGCGAATAGTCCCATTCCCATGAGGACACTATCTTAAATTATAATGATGATGAAAATATTAATAATATTTTAGTAACAGAATAATAATTTCTAGTAGGAACTGGGTTTTTGTGCATGTCAAATGAAACGAAATGCAGTATATCGGGAGTCAGTTTGTAAGGATTTTAAGTTCACTAACGTTTATTTTATTTTAAAACTTTCCTATCATCTCTTATTTTCCGCTTCCGGCCAGAATTAACGCGTGAATATGTTTATGCAAATTGTGCTTGCTAACGCTTGAGTATTTAAGTTGTGGCTTTTTGCCAAGAGGTAGAAGGAGAGAAAGCCGTCTTGCTACGAGGCTTGCCATCAGTTACTGTCCGCCTTTAAGGCCAGAGGTTTTAATCCTCTTGAAAGTTAAAGACGTATTGAAGTTTTCCGCAGTTTGCGTTCTACAGACGTAGTAACTTAAAAGGTCAGTCTTAGTGCTAGTCATCTGTGTAAAATATTAAAAGTTAGCTCTTATTTAAATTTTAGTTAGTTAGTAGTCTTATATTCTTTTACGTTCAGGCCACAAGTGTTTGATCTTTGTATCCCAAAGTGCGAGAACGTCTGTAAAAGCGATAAGCAAATAAAGGGGAATTTTATCCCTTCTTATCTTTGTTGTATCTTCTACAAATGCACGAACATAGCTTTTAGTAAGGTCCCTGCTGCTACTCAGGATTCCAGTTATGTTTGCAAAATCAACTAGAAGAAACAGTAGTCCTGATAAGTTGTGTTCGAACATTGAGAAACAATGCAAAAAATTTAATGTGAGCATTTTAAGCATTCTTCTATAATAGCATTACTCTAAATTGCCCACATTCCTTAATTCCAGTATCAAATAATTATCCGGATGGTATAAAAGAACTATCATCAGTATCAAAATAAAGAATAGTGTTTCTTGAAACGGCATTAAAGAGAAGAAATCTCGAAATGAGTCTTAATTCCGTATGTTCCTTAATTCCAGTATCATATAATTATTCGATTGGTATAAAAGAACCGTCATCAGTATCAAAATAGTGTTTCTCGAAATGGGATTAAAGAGAAGAATTCTCGAAATTACTCTAAATTGCCTATGTTCCTTAATTCCAGTATCAAATAATTATCCTGATGTTCATGATATTCGAATGGTACAAAAGAGCAGTTGTCAGTATCAAAACAGTAAATAGTATTTCTCGAAATGTCATTCATAAAATTGAAATATTTATGTACACCTCTCTTTTAAATCGGGGAGGTGATGTAAGATTTAACTTTGGATAACAAGAAAGCCTTTAACTGAAAAATTTAAGTGTTCACCTTAATATAATATATATTTTGTGATATGAATTGTTATAATATACTTTATAACATTAGCTTTGCAAAATACTCCCATATTTCTTTTAAGTTTCACTGTTTATATATTATAACATTATTTAAAAAATTTCGCAATGTTTGGATGCGACATTTTAACTTTAAACTTCTAAATTTTTCGCCGCACCTGTCCTTTCCAGTTATTATGAAATAAACAACTTCGCTTTATTTTATTAAATATTTTTTTGTTAAATTTATTTTCCATTAGGAAATGCTTCATAAATAATTTGCATTTTCATTTTGATCATTCTGACTGCTCAGACATAGAAAGAAATAATTCATTTTGTGTATAACCGATAGAAGCAATTTTTAGTTTTTATACCAGCGTGATGAAAATGTCATCTTCCAGAGCTCAGAGTTTCTGTTTTTATCTCTTCAATCCATCTCCGCCAAATGCCATTCTCATCTTCGTCAACTTAAAAGACCAAATGAGTCGCAGCATATCGAAGGCAATGCACTGCAAAAAGAAGAACACCCTTAGGCCGAATACGTAAACAGCCGTGCCAAAATTAAAAAAAAAAAAAAAAATCTCAAAAGGAAAAGAACCTGGAGAAAACAAGAAAAAAAAGTTCCTTAGGGAGGGTCGGATAATAAAGCAGTGAGAAAGAGGGAGGAATAGAACGAACGAAAATATAAGGGGGGAAGGAGCTGAAGAAGGTAGGTAGCACGAAAAGCTGCAGTAGCCAAAGGTAAACCTGTCACTCGCACTGGTTTCCGGCCCCGGGGTCTGTGTAACGGCCTCACTTCTCGGATGGCCTCAGTTCAGTTCGCGTAACCAGTTCGAGTAGTAAGCTAGAAACCAGCTCTCTCACTCCCTCGATCGTTCTACGGGAATGAGACGTTCTCCCTGTTGCTCATGGTGAGCTCTCTCAGTCATGAACTCTTTGGATTCTCATTTGCGCTCGTGTTTTGATAGATGCATTCGGAAGTGGTAAGGATTTTGTGATAGTAAGTAAGTAGACTGTACAATTATCTTTGAGGAGCTTTAATTAGAATTGTGATAAACTGCACTTAGCAAATATGTTGCTGAAATTAGTGACTCTGTGGTGCGCAATTAGTGCCGTTTTAGTATTTTGTGATGAACACGTAGAACATGCTGTAGTTGAAGAGAGTAATAGTGGAGACAATATGAGTTTACCTTCTGATGTTGGAATAGTATCGGACAGTGAACTTCATTCGAAAAATGACAGTGATTCATCGACGACGACAGTTCGCACGACCTCTTCCGAGTTACCTGTTGATGCTACTGTAGCAACGACCGTCTCTTCGAAAGACTTGGAAGATACGGAAACCAAAAGTCCGACGACTGTTTCTAATCCCCCTGTAGCATCTACCACTTATAAACTTGATCCTAAGAAAGATACTAAAAAGAAAAATAAGATGGCTTTCAAGAAAAAAGATAAAAACTACGAAGACGGAGTATTTGTGGAAACAACAGATAAATCTGTGGAGACTACCCCTTCCGTAAAAACTACCACTTTTGTCGAAACTACCACTTTAGCGGAAAGTACCACTTCTGTTGAAATTACTTCTACTGTTGATGAAACAAGCGAAACAGTTCAAGATATGCACACTACAATACCACCCGTTACCTACACAGAATCAACAGATGATGCTGCACTAGAAGCAACGACAATTATGCATGCACAACCGGATATGTTGCATATGGATATAAAAGAAGAGATGGTATCTACCCCACAAGAGGATATTTTAACTAAAGATACGTCTGACAGTGTTGTAGAGGCAAAAGCAGCAGAAACTACAACAATGCAAGATCACCAGTTTGAAACAACAACGAATCTTCACCTAACTGAGACAACAATGGAAGAAGAAGCACAAACAACACTTCCCTCGGTTGAAACTGACATGTCGGGGAATAATGAAACAACATTAACTCATGTTACAGACATAACGACAACGCCCGAAGATTTAATTGTCACGGAAAACAACAATCATGATGTGACAACAGTTCAGACTGAAACAATCGATGTTTCTAAAGTAGAAGTTAAAAAATTAAGAGAAGATGACAGTAGTGATGTTCAAAATATCTCCAATTTGACAACCGAACAAGAAGACGAACTTAACGGTCTCGGCAATGATCTAGATGACAAACAGAGGGAGGTGACGACATTTTCGGTCACGATGAATGAAGACCAGGAGATCACTACCACGATACCTCTCACTGTACGCAAACAAAAACAAATGAACCTTGAAAATGCAGAAGAGTCGTGCCCCTGTAATGAACCTAAGATTATTTTTGACCCGTCCAAATGTGCCGGCGAGAGGACTACTCCTGATCCTAACTGTCCTTGCCGCAGCGTGTGTGCCCGGCAGACCGGTGAATCCTGCTCTCCAGGAGAACCTTGCGACGAGGAATTCGGTTTGCAATGCAATCTTCAAAATAACACCTGCCATGGTAAGTAAAAAACAACAATAAGTTTAGTACTATGCTTTATTTATTATTATTCTCTGGTTGTGTATTCTAAAATATGGAATTATTCTGGGTTCTGATCCAGACGATTATGTAAATTAAAATAAAATTCCACAAGAACTTAGAGGAAAAATATGTACCCTCTAAAATAATTTTTGAAAAAAAAATGTTTTCTAAATTGTAGACTGTAAAATAATTGCGTTCTGGAGGAATTAAAATAGATTTAAATGCTTAAAAAATTTTATTTGTGCCAAGGTAGTTCAGAATATTAAATGAAATAGATCTAAAACCTTTTTGTACTTTGTCCATGATGCATACCATTCATGTGAGTTTATTTCTTAATTACTTTTCTTAAAAGACAGACAGAACAATCACCACCCCGTATAATATATTTATATCTTAAATTTAAATTATATATTAAAAGAATTTAAATTATATATTAAAAGAGTTATGATCTACAATCTGAAATATCACTTTAGTAATAAGCATTTTGGTTCGGCTTAATTAACTTTATATTTTATTTAGAAATGGAGTACCATTATTTTTTCCAAATGAGTTACTAATTAAGTGTTAATTTTTTAGATCCAATTAAAAACATTTCATTTAAAAGATTTTATTTTCTCTTATTTGAATATAATTTCAACAAGAAAACATATGCTTCTGGTAAAATAATCTGGTAGCAAAATTTATTTATGGTTACTCAATTGCGAAATACATAATGCACATCATTTGAATCTGTAAGCACTGTATTTCAAGATGGAAACTGATTATATAGTAAAATTCATTAGCGTAAACTGATATGTAAAAAACGTTAATAAGGAAGGATTTGATTTTAAACTTTTAAATTCATAATTTTAAGGAAGAAACCCTATGAAATTAAAGATAAAAATTTTTAGGTATTTTAGAGGCTAATAATTGATTTTTTAAAGTTTACGTGAAACAATAAAAATACTTTTTAAAAATCCTTCAACATCTTACCTCCTTATTTTAATTTGTATGTGTGTATATAACTCCCACACAAAGAGAGAAGAAATAACATATTTCTAGCGTGAGAACCTAAGCAACAAATATTGTTTTCTAATATTATTGATTTTGTTGTACCACATTTCATATTTCTAATTTATATTACATAAAAAAATTCTCTTTAGAAACATATTTAAAGAAAAGCAGCAAAAGGTTTTTATTTTAAATAATGCAGTTTTTTGCAATATAACATTTTTTTGCTTTTAACTTTTAACGTATTATTTTCAATTAAAATATGCATGCATGCACGTACTCTATCTTTCGTGAATGTATTTCAATTTGAGCATTTCTTTCATTTTATATAAATAATAATAGATTCTATTATATCAAATTTAAGAATATAATAATACAGCGTAATGTAATGAAATACAAATCTGATGTTCATGCTATTTTAATTATTTAATACTTATAAATTTAGTGAATAAATATATCTAGCTGATGATGCGTTGAAATGTTGCTGAAAATATATTAAAACTACCGTTACGACCTTGAATTCACATTTCCGAAAGATGCCTGAGCATTGAAAAAATATTGATTTAGAAGCATTGGGTTCTAATCGACCATTTGCAACATTTACTCTTTATATTACATTGCGTTTCTTAATATAGAATGCGATTGTGAAAAAATAATTGCAAGGAAAATACGCTTTTGTTCGTTGAAATGTTTTTTTCTCTGCGAGGCTATGATAAAATTAAATTTGGTGCATTTTATAAAGCAGTTTCAAATGAATAAAGTTTTCACAATAGAAATTCGCTTTCTGAAATTAGATCCATGTTTTCTAAGAGCAACCATTGAAGAAATATTTAGTCATACAAACTTTCTAAAATAAATCTCCAATACTCTACTCATGATTGCATGCACATGTTAAGTATTGTAATCATGATTGTATGTACATGATGTTTACTCTATACATGTTAAAGGGCTGTTTCTTAAACTTCGGAAAATTTTATTTAGAATAGCGTAATTTGCAACTCCTTTTTAACTCATCATTAAATTAGAAGTCCTCGGAGACTCAGCAAGCTTAGTTCGTCTCGAGCTATAGCTTTTAAATTAGATTTAGAGAATTATTGAAAAAAGAGTATGAAGAGTTAACTCTTTGAGCACTTTGCTGAAGATGAACTGTTAAGTGTTTTGCTTTTTCCATACAGTTAAGAATCTGGTACCTAAGCAGCATTCGCTGCACGAAACGCTAGGGTATCTTAGTTTATCAATCCGTCTCTAATTAACATTTTTTTACTTTAGATTGACGAAGAAACTCGCAAATATTCAAAGGTGATGGTCAAATTTTTTCATACTTAATCCCCAAATTCCAGTGAAACTATACATCTTGTTTTGTCTCGGTAACTAAGGCTACTGTCGTTGTCTGTTATTTCCTTCGAAGATAAGGGGTTATAATAGTTAGTATTTTTATGAGTATGCATGCAACTTATTTAATCAAAACAATATATGAATACAGTTAAAAAATAAGAGAAACTAAAATTTTAATTTTTAACAATTTCCATCCAGACGATTTCGGTCTTCTGTGGAAGTAGCCATCTTAGAAAAGTGATATTTAACATTGATGTTTACTTTATATTTAAAAAATATTGTTATTCGCTTACAGAAGTGGCCGTTTTAGAGAGGTGTCGTCACGAGAAAGTTAATTGTGTGCGTATGTACACAATATATACGCGACTAATTACGTAACAATATTCTTTTAGTTATACTACTGTTTGTTTTTTAATTCAGATTTCGTAAAAATCCATAAATGTAATAAAAGGAATATACTTGCTTAATAGGAATATGCCTGCATATCTAAACAACAATAAATTATATACTCTCATTTTTTAAAAGCACCGCCGAACCAAGGTAGCGATTAGTGACTCTGACTGCCATACCGAACTGTTCTGGATCTCATCCCAGAGAAGGCATGGATGTTTATAAATGTATAGTATCTGTGCGACAGGGGGGCACTTTAAATATGCGACGAGCCTAAAGTCCCTTCCAAAAGTTGGTGGTAGAGGAAGAGGGAAGAGAGATCATAGGACACGTTCCTCGGGGTGCTTTCTCCCTCTTTTTCAAAATTGGGGCCGGAACTGAACTAAAGTCCAGCTGTCATGCATATGTTGCTCAAGGCTTGCCAAGAACATGCGCTATTGACTCTTTGCCACAATGAGTGTCGTGGGTTTGGGCTGATCTTTGTCAAAAAAGTGGGATTGGATCTTTGTCTGGCAAATGAGAAAAACACAACAACAAATTTTTAAAAAGGATTCACTCTATAAAATATTTACATGCATTATATAAAGCGAAAAAGAAATAAGTTTGATTTTTCCCCCCAAAATCACTGCTACTTGCTTTACAAGCATCTGTTAGAAATTGCCAAAACTATTGATCATTTAGCCTCCTCATCACCGACAGCAATTTCTCGGTGTGCACCGACATTAAACCCGCATGAAGGAAGAGAAAAGCTTACACAAACAGCTCAGGTTTTCGTGAGATTCGAAACCGCACCTTGAGATTTCAACTAGCGGTATAAGCTGATAACTATATCGTTTAGTTGCTAGGTCAATTATTTCAAAAACATATATATATATATATATATAATTCATTAAAGATAATAACTGATTTAGAGCTCTACTCGCCTGAAGTGTAAACCGAAGACCAATCAACACTCATGTTTAGAAAAATTTTGGAGCTTTTACTAGTTTATTATGATTTAATATTTATGGCATTTTTTCATACAAACTTTCCCGTTATTCCCTCATGATATCATGTAGCTTTTGCATATTCAGTACTCTTTTCAATTTTTTCTTCTTTTCTGCAGGGACGGTTTATTGTATTTTGACTCACTCTGAGAGACGCTGATAAACTAATTGATCATTAAAATCTTCTTTTATTTTATTCAACAATTGTTTAAAGCTGCTTTTAAGGCTCTTAAATAAATTATAGTTGTTAAACTTTAAGTAGTTAATGTATAATGTATTTCTCCCGCCTTCTTAACCTGCCTTCGTGGTGTAGTGGTCAGCACTCTCGGCGCGTATTCGAGAGGTCCGTGGTTCGAGTCACGGCGAGGGCATTGCTTATTTTTCATCTCTCTTGCTTCTAAATAACCTAATGCCTCTACAAGTGTATATTTTTAAGCACTTCTTTTGAGCTAAATATTTATATTTACAAGTATATGTATAGGCAAAGATAGAGATAAACCCACAAGCATATGCAGACTTAATAGGCAGATAGATTAAGTGTTTTAGATAAATAGGAAACCAAAAACATTTTCACGGTATTATCCTTTTTCAACACCTTAAACGAACCTTCTTCAAGTTATTAAATGTTTTCCATCTGTAAAGTCAGCATGGTGGATAAAGAAGCTATCGTCATTCGGTGAAAATATTTATAACTGGTGGACAAGCAATCTAGTAAAATAAACGTACAGTTAACATCTTGAAAATATTTTCTTTATTAAAATAAGTGCACAAATATCCCCACGGTGTTAATTTACAGTTAAAGTAATACTGTAGTATGTTTTTTCGTACCATTTGGCTTTTCCTTTTAGACCAGCGTATTTTAAGTATCAGATTTTATATTCTTCTATATGATTTTTAATTTCTGTGGCAGTAATTCTGTAAGCTGTCTGTAAGCTTAGTTGGCCTAAGTTAATGCCTAGATAAAAACTGCTTCTCGTGTTTAACTGGAGTGTACATGCCTTAACCAAACTATAGTATCTTTTTATTCTAATAAATTCTCTATGTTTTTTTTGGTCAAAGTCCCTGAAGGACTACTGTTTTCGTTTTGCGATTTTGCGTCGAAAACATTAAAAGTCTGAATCACTTTTCAAACTGTTGCCACAAAATATTGCAGCCCTGTACTATATGTAAAGAAATTAAATAATGAGGAGTCTGCATAAATGTATGTATATTTCTCCTAATGTGATAAAACAACGGTACCTAGAGCCATCCAATTTGGAATAGCGTACGTTTCCACCCGAATATGTACATCTGGAAGCCGGAATTTGGAATTTGTTTTATTATCTATTTCATATTTTGTAAAACTTTTAACGAATTTTTGATGAGCAAACTCAAACGATTTAAAAGCGGGCAATTTCAACACTCTACGAAAAAAAAAAAAAACCTTTTTATCTAAAGCGTGCGAAATTGTGTAACGGAAATTCTAAAGATAGACTCATTTTAAAATTATTTCGCGATATTGCTGTTGAACTGAATTTTATGGTTTAAGTGCGAAGAACATGATATTTAATAAATAAATATAACACATAAAGCGTTAAAAAATGCCACTTTGGACGTAATTTAAAATATGAAAACTTTCAGATTTTTTTCTTTTTTCTTTATTTATTTATTTTGTTAAATATTTCTTATTCATTTCTCGGAAGCTGTTCGAGGTATTACAATCTGAGTTTTTCATGTTACAGTGCTTTTATACTTGTTTTCATTCGCCGTATAGTAGGATCACGAAGAAAACAGCAGTTATACTTTCTAAAATTGTACATTAAGAAGACTTTACTCAGAGTAAATATAATCCTCAGTTCAATATCCTCAATTTCATGGAATAATTCTCAATGGACGTGATGTAAAGAAAATTATAATAAGCATGATCGATTCAAAAATTTCATCCACGTGCGTTTGTGGACACGCATGGCAGAACGAAACAAGGCAGCGGAAACCGTCGCGTCCTCTGTGCTTTCGGGAGACGCCTCCCCCACCCCCTCCGTTGGCGCACAGTTGAGCGACGTTCACCGGTTCATCAGCGTGTATGCAACTAACTCACTTTACCGTGGAGTGACGAAACACTTGACATACCTGACACGCACTTGTCGTCTTTTTCCATCAAGGGTTTTCTCACGCTATGTCAAGATACATCTTTCGATGATGATAATTTTTTTTAGTGATTGTCTTTAATTCTTCATTCCAAGGTCAAATCACCATTTCCTTTGTTTGAAAGACTTATTATCGGAATATCTCGATGGTGAACGGATCTCCCCTACCTTGCTTTAGATCTTCACCCTTTTGTTTACAGCCCGATTCATCAAAAGTCAGTTTAAAGACAATAGCGTGTCATTTTTCTTATTTATTTATAGCATAATATTCCCACCCTAGGTAGAAAGAGAAACGTACTCTAAACTGTCAGTATATGCTTTATTGTCGAGAAAAAAATGGCTCGAATGAAAATTATTATTCTAAATTTAAGAAAATTGCACAGCTCCTCTAGAGAAGTGTCAGACATTTTCGTTCGGTAATAGTCAATGATGGTAATTATGTCATTCCATTTTGCTCCCACAAATAGGTTTCCGATTTTATAAAATAAAATTAGTGCCTGGTAATAAATAATCTTATTATTATTATATCTCTTGGTGACCAAGCTTACATGAAAGTGAGTAAATTAATGCAAAAACACCGGTGGATATTTATCGGTGAAAAAAGAATAAATTAATGCGAAAGAATCGATGGAAATTTATCAATAAAATTGGATAAATAAATATAATAGCTTTTTTTTAATTTTTCATTAAAAGTGAATAAATAAATGTAGTAGTAATATTGCCAATAAAAAGTGAATAAATAAATGAAACAAAATCACCTCAGTTTTAAATTAAAAGTGAATAAATAAACATAAAAGAATCTTTCGGATATTTAACCATAAAAGCGAATAAATATCTAAACGCATAATTAAATAATACAGAATCATTTGAAATTTATGAGTGAATTCGGATAAATAAATATAATAACTTGTAGGGTTTATATTTATTTTAACTAACATTTATTTGAAGTTGATATTCCTTTCCTGTTTAGCCTTCATTTTCCCCTAGAAATGCCCGTGCCAGAGTATGTAAATTGTAGTAGCACGCGCAGTTTATTCAAATTTAGCGGAAGCTAGTTGAATTAAATAGTAGACGAAACCAGAGTGTGAGAGTCTTGCTCTCATGCTACGCTGGAGCTATTGCTCGGTAGAATTTAGATCAGCGCGTATCGGCCTGTGTGCCTAGCTTTACAGAAGTGCTAATTTTCAACCGTTTAATCAGAAATCTTGCTGAATCTCAGCGGTAATTAAAAACGCGGTTAGTTAGGATCTCAGAGCCTCATCGATAGTGTTTGATATTTCTTCATCTAGTTCTTATTTTCAGTTTTACTTTACTTTTAGTTGAACCGCCGGATTGGCGCAGTTTGTGAGCGTCGAGTAGACGCAGTTGTAATTTTAAAGGTACAATAAAAGGGTTTCAACACTTTCGCAGGTTTTTGTGTGACTTCACGCATAGCAGCACTCACTATCCCAGTGTCTGACAAGTTGGGCCAGCGAGATCTTACAAGCGTTTTTTAAAAATTTTCAATAAAAGGGAATAAATAAATACAGTAGTAATACTGCCAATAAAAGTAAATGAATAAATAAAACAAAATGTCCCCAATTTCATTAAAAGTAAATATATTCAGTCATAAAAGCAAATAAATAAATTTAAAAAAGAAGAAAGGAAGGAAGAAAAATCTGAAAACTCTCAGATTTTACATTACGCTCAAAGGGGTGTTTTTTAACGTTTTGTGTGTTACCTTTATTTATTAAATATGACATTCTTCGCTCTTAAACCACAAAATTCAGTTCAACAACAATATCGGGAAATAATTTTAAATTGAGCATCTCTTTAGAATTTCCGATACATTGCGCACGCTGGAGATAAATTTTTTTTTTCGTACAGTGTTGCCATTGCTCGCCTTGAAATCGTTGAGTTCGTTAATCAAAACTGAAATCAATAATAAAACAAATTCCAAATTTGGATTTCCAGATACCATTCAGGTGGAAAAGTACGTTATTCAAAATTTGATGGCTCTAGATGCCGTTGTTTTATCACAATGCGAGAAACATACATACATTTATGCAGATTCTTCACTATTTAATTTCTTTAAATATAATGCAGGGTTGTAATATTTGCTGGCAACAGTTTGAAAAGTGAATCAACGCAGAAAGTGAATCGACGCAAAATGCCAAAACGAAATTACTAGCCGTTCTGGGCTAACGCCGTTTAGGCTAAATTTTTTTTATTCATCAATAAAAATGGATAATTAAATAAAACAGAACTTTTTGAAATTTGTCAATAATAGTGAATAAATATGTACAGTAATATCTTAACAGCCTGTAAAGTTGAATGAATAAGTATAAGGTTATCTGAACTTTCAAAACTGAGTAAATAAATGGAAACGAATTTGCAAACTTCGTAAAAAAAAGAGTGAATAAATGCAAATTTTTGTGTGAAAATTTATTAACGAAAATATATAAAACTACAATAAAAGTCTTTGGAAATTTTCCTGTAAAAGAGAGTATTGAAATAGAATGGAATCATTCAAAATTTACCCAAAAACATGGACCATAAAGAAATTGAAAAATTGAAATGAAAATTTATCAATAAGCATGAATAAATAAATGCATTAGATTATTTCAAACTTTGTTATGCAAAAAGAATAAATACAAGTAAACAGATTCTCGCGAAATTCATCCATAAAAATGCCTAAGACACCTCGAATTCGGACAGATATCTCGAAGAATTTCTTTTAAAGTATTCTGTTTAACAGAAGTTGTTAAAAAAACAGTAAATAAAAAGTGAAAACAAATGATCAAATTTTACTTGTAATTAAACGTATTGATAACAATATGTGTAATAACTGGTACTCAGCATTATCAAAACTTTTCAATTAAGTCTGTAACAGAAAAATATTGCTTCGATAAGTACCTTTAATACATAAATAAAATTATCTTTTTTTATTTGCAGTTTTAATAATTAATAATTATTCACACATACTATGATAATGCTATGATAATATTGATGATGCTTAGCTATCAGATAGATAACGTTAAAGGATAAAAAACCTTATTGTGATTGAAATAATTACTGATTGTTTAAAACTAATTGCTACATAGATGCTTCTTTTTTTGTTAAATACCATTATTAAATAGATTAATACACGTCATGTATTAGCACAATTATGACGAGCCTCGTTAACGTAAAACATCAGTATTAAGCGTCTTTTGTGCTTAGCTAGTTTACTTTAATGAGCACTAACAAAATGTTTAATCAATTTCTGACTGTAACTATTTCAATAAAATCATTAAAAGTTTTGCTATTAATCTTTCTATTATTATCTTTAATCCAAACCAATTTCTGAGTTCAAAGAAAGAAAAAAATTACGACAAAAGTAGGCATAAAAGCATTAATTATCCAATGCATCCAAAGTAGAAATAATCGTAAAAAGGAATAGGAGTAAAAAATGCGAAAATATACTATGAACAGACGTTAGCATAAAATATTTATATATGTTATTTAAAAGTAATAAATTCTTCCAGTTAAAAGAAAGTAGTAATTTACTTACTTTTGTGGTGTTAAATATTTCGTAAAATTAGCAGTTTTTAACTTGAAGCAACAAGTTATTACTGTTGTCTTGCCCATGTACTTTCATGGAAGAATTGGTTTTCAGAGCCTCAAGGAGGTTGGACTCCTACTTTCCATCCCAATTTTCAGGGAGAGCACCCCCGAGGGACCATGGGTTTGAGGGTCTTCCATCCTTCTCCCCTACCATCAAACCACACGAGAGGGCTTTTGGCTGGCTCGTCATACATTTGGAGTGCCCCCATGCCGCAAAGACACTATACATTTACAAACATCCAATCTTCTTTGGGATTCGAACCCGGGCCCTTCGGTACCGCATTAGGCTCTTCTAACCACTATACCGTCTGGGGAGCAAAGCAATAACTTTTTAAGCATATATTTTATTCGATATTTTAACTAATTATACAATTAAAACTGCGTCAAAAGATGTTAGTCGTCTATAAAATTTGTACTTAGTGTTAATTTTTAACGTATTTTAAACACAAAATACAATTTACAAAAATGCGTAAATTAATGCTATTTTTATCGGGCTTTCCTCAGGGTTTTTTTCGCATATTACATAGTTACACAAAGATTAGTAACTTCATGCACTTCTAACTGTTTATATAAATTCCTATAAATATACTCATCTATTTCTATAGACTGCTCGCATTTTTTTATTCTAAGTCAATTATTACATGCAACTTAGAATAGTGCTTTTCTTATAATGCTTATGCTAATCTCTAGAATTTAATCTACAATCTTTCTTCTTAGTACTTCATTCAAAGAAGAATAAAATAAAAGTAATGAACTGAAGAATTAAAAGCGGAACTGATTGTACGTCACGTGATTTTAACTACTAAAGTTCTAACTTTTAATTTACATCTCCGGCAATTACCCACGCAGTTGTCTTTTAAGACGTCACGTCAAGTAATCTTTCCATCCTCATTGCATTATTTTACATGGTTCGTTTGTTTCATATCAACTGGTAATTGAACAATGGCCACGAGCGAAACAGTTTCGTAGGTGGAATTCTATTTAAAAGATTTTTCTTCCTTGTTACTGAAATTTAGTAGTTGCCCAATATAACTTTACAAAAGGCATCTAGAAATGTGCGTGGTTTTCCTCTTCCGAAAACAATTTGTACACATTGTTTTCACTCGTTATGTTTTCAGTTGATTTCTCGGATTGCTTTCAATATCAGTAGTTTGACATCTATGATATTCTTTTTAATCCAAAAAGAAGCTACTTGTGTCGAAATCGAATTTTGCGTTGGTTCACTACAAACGGCGTATCAGTTTTCAAATCGTTAACACCAAAAATTATCGTTCTGTATTATTTTTAATGAAATTAAGTAATGAAGAATCTGCATGTATGTTACTCGTATTGTTAAAAAATAACTGTATCTAGAGCCATCAAATATTGAATCCGAACATGTGCACTTGGAAGCTCGAATTTTAAATTTCGAATTTGTTTTATTATTTATTTCATATTTTATAAAGCTTTAATAAATTTTTGATTAGCAAACTCAAACGAGCAAAGGAAACACTGCTCTAAATAAAACATTTTTATCTACAAAGCTCGAGACTGTTGCCATTCGAGAAAGAGTAAGATCTTTATCTTTCAATTTTAATCAACAAACTCGGGTTCTATGAGAGCAATCTGTTGTCATGGCCAGAAATTAAACACTGTTAGCTTCCAAGAGCCAGAGTGTCGCCATTCATTCAAGTCTGAGACTCTTTCAGTTTTAATAAGGAATGTTATCGAGTAACAAAGTAAGCAATTTGAAAGTAATAAACACAGTTTTTAAGAATACATTTTCTACTTTATACTGCGTCTGATTTAAATAAACATTTATTAAAATCATTATGCATATTTTCTTTTTTATAATAGCTATTTTATAGGAGGCCGGCCGCACGAACAGCTAGTTTTTAAAGAAATAATATAGCGAAAAGTACATATGACAAAATCTAACATTCTGTCGGGATTTCTAAATAAATGCTGTTTTTAAATATCTTACGATTTTGCTCCTGAATTGGATTTTATGTGGCGTAAGTAAAAACATGATATTTAATAAATAAATTTAGCATACATAAAATTAATATTGAAAAGGAAAAAAAGTCTTGTTAGCCATCTTACTAAGAAAACTAAATATTGATTGGGAAAAGATTGAAAAAATTTATAAAAATATTTACGCCAACTCTTAACACTGCATCGGGAATTCTAAACATGTGCAGGTTTTATGCAGGTTTTAAAAATTCTGTGATTTTGTTGTTGACGCAACAAACAAAATTATTGATTAATTTTATTTTAACGCAATGGAAGATAAGCTGACTGAGTTGTCATCAGAGATAGATCTAATTCCTTCATAGAGTTTATGCTTTCTGAATTTTTAGCTGTGCTGGAAGCCGAAAATCTTTAAAAAATAGTGATTTAGGATTTTTGTATCATCAAAGTCCCTACACTTTTAGCTTTCTAAAAATGCCATACTTTAATCTCTGTGAAAATTAGAACTGTAAAAAATATAGTTTTAATTTATCATCGAATGCTTTGACAAATGAGGATTTTTACGTAAAAATGCTTTTTTCTGTAAATATTATTTTTTATACTCGATGTACCTTTTCTCAAGAAGGAGCAGTAGTTGTGAATATTTTATTTTTTATGGCTTATTTATTATATTTCCTACTATGTACTGAAATGAGCTTTTTGTGATAAACTGAGTAAAAATATTTTCACAATCTTTTTCTTTTCTTTTCTTTCTTCTTTTTTTTGTGAGAAAAGTGATAAATTTTATTATGCCTATAAATTACTCTAAAACTCAAAATGGTTCAAATGCTCAATTCATTATAATCAGATAGATGTACTTTGATGGTACAAAAAATTCCAATTTTAATTAAATTCCAAATTTTGATGATGCAAAAAATTCCAAATTTAGCAGATTTTGAGGAAAGGCACATCGAAAATGGCCAACTTAACATTGTCGCTATAGAGGGTTCCGACTCCCCTCCCACCCCCATAAGATCAAAACATCAAGATCTTTTAAATATTATTCGAAATTTTTAACAAATAATTTAAATCGTCAACTTGTGTAATTTTATAAATCAAACTAAATTGAAATTAGTCTTTCTAAATTGCCTACTGTAATCTTAACTTTTACAAAAGCACGAATTTCTTGGTTCTTTTATTTTTGCGCAAAAGGACTTGAAAACTATAAATAATTATTACACTGATATTTATAGTAACAACAACAAGGAGACCATTGTTTAATTAGAGGAATTATTATTAATCTTGTCAGTATTAAGGAGCGTAAATATATTTAAATGTTTTTCTGTTTCACACATAAATTTAATAATATATTATAGTTTCAATAAATAATATATTGCAATTTTAGTCAATTAATAATATGTTATAGATATTATAGTTTCAATTAAATAATATTATATTATAGTTCAATTAAAGATGCCGCATGGCTGGCAACATTTTATCGACTTCCAGCACTGTAATTTATTTTCTTCATCCTGGGAAGGACTAATTTGCAAAGCGATTTTTAATTCTATTAGTGTAGAGAGAATGTTTAAATAGAATTTTTCACACCTCTGATATAAAAAAAAATATTTTGTTGCTCTGAAACATTGCTTTATATAATTGATTTTTTTTCAAAATTATTATTATAAATAAATAAAAAAGAAAAAAATCTGAAAGCTTTCAGACTTTATATTACGCCCAAAGGGGCATTTTTTTCATTTACGTACACGTACACGCTTCGAGAACATTTGGGCTAATGTTCCTTAGGGCTAAAAATATTTAAAAACATTTGAAATCATTGAATATGTTAATCAAAAATTCGTTAAAGTTATACAAAATTTGAAATACACAATGAAATATTTAAAAATACATATCTTTAGAATTTTCAATCGACAGTCTTGCGCGGTGGAGGTAAAAGATTTTTTTCCGTGCACTGTTGCCGTTGCTCGCTTTGAAATCTTTGAGTTTGTTAATCAAAAATTCGTTAAAATTTTACAGAACAGAAGATACAAAATAAAGCAAATTCGAAATTCAAAATTCGGGCTTCCAGGTGTCCATACTCGAATGGAGGACTACGTTATTCGAAATTGGATGGCTTTAAGTACCCTTGCTTTTTCACAATGCGAAACACATGCATACATTCTTGCAAATTCTTCATTATTTAATTTTTTATCCATAATACAGGGCGATAATATTTTGTGAGTGATTCAAACTTTTATAGTGAGTCAATGCAAAATCCTGTTTTAGCCCTTCTGGGCGAACGCTCCTTTGGGCTAATAATAAAATTTTATAATCTTTTGTTTCAAGCGCTGCTGTAATTTCTGTTTAAAATTATTTAAATCCGCGTGTTAGCCATTAGCTGAGAATTCGGAAGGAATTAATATGATAATAAGGTCAATAATTCCCATACGATAACGCATTTTGAACTTCAGTTTCAAGATAAGATGAAACGCATGCTGAAAAGATTTGTATGTGTGACATAGTAAATAATTATTTAAGTTATTAATATTGGTAACAGGAATTTTCTTTTTGTTATCTTTTCTGTTATATATATATGTTTCCTACAAAGTGTAAAAACTGGCAAACCAGTCGTTTTGCAAACTAGCAGTTCTTTCGGAAACTAAATTTATAAAATTAAAAATGTATATACATTTTTTAAAGAGAATTTATGCTCCGTAAATATAATATAGATGTACATATAGCTATTATCTGCTTTAACAGGGAGGAAAGAAAACAAGCTCCATCCATGCAGAAACAACCTTTTATTTTGGTATAAAGAGCTATCATCTTCTGCGTAATTATTTCACGAACGATAATAGCATTTCTTTCTTAAACTCCACGACGAATGTTCTGTACGCCACAAACCTTGTCTCAAAAATTTAACAACATTGTTTAAGATTTACAATGAGGAAGTTTTAGAACATTTTATGTAAACTTCAAAAAATAAAAATGTGGAGAATGCGGTTCAATGTTCGTTTCGTGCTTTGTTCCGGGGATGTCACTGCAGTAGAGAAGCCGACTTCCTACTCCAAGTAATTATACACCGTTTTTCAAAAGCAAAAAGAACCAAAGAGATGTTACAGACGTCGTCCATGATCATATTTTCCGGAACTGTGAGTGGGAGAAAATGCTATTGTCCCTAATTGAATTCATGCTTCACTGGCAGTTTTCAAACCGTTTTTTGAAGATGGTTATCGACGTTTGGTCTTGTTTGAAGCGCATGATTTGATAATGACTTGAGGAGCGTTTTAAAAGATGCGTTGGAGGTTCTAGAGCTTCTTCGCAATCCATCCAATTAAGATATGTCAATGCATTATATCTTTGCCAGATATCTTTCTTGATGATGCCTTTTCAAAAAAAAAAGCTACTTGTGGGTGTCAATTCATAAAGATTTCTTGTTCAAGAACGAAGGTCTTTATTTTATACATTGTTGGGTGATAATTTTGTTTCATCATTGTGAATGAAATTTCTTTTCTATTTCATTTTTCAATATCGCCATTTCCAAAGGCCGTAACAGCATGTCTTTCTTCAAATGAAATTCTGCAGAAGTACTCAAAGAGATTTAATCCATTTTCCATTAAATATACTTGCAGAAGTACAAATGTAGGAAACTGGCAAATTCTTTCACTGATTTTGAAAAAGGAATGTTGCCAAAATTGCTTCCAAGTTTTCTAAATTATTAATGAAACATGATATCCTAATATGTAAGTTGCAGCAGTTAACTGAGCGTTGAATTATTCAGAATAAATTAACGTTTATTTTTAAATTCGTTATATTGGAATAATTATAAGTGATTAGATTTTTCACAGAAGGAAAATTTTCGAAACGTATGTTATTTTTAAATAAATGCTGCTGTCGTCTAAATAAAATCCTCCAACTGTTTCTTGAGGGGGGGAAAAGGCATATTTTATGTCTCTGTCCATATTTATTTCTTCATGAAAATTAAAATAAGCGACGCTAATATTGAAACAAGTATAAAGTACAGAAGTTTTCTATTCATATGGTAGAAGAACAGAAATTCTAAATTTCTAGCAATTAATTAGCGTTTGTAAATTTTAAAATTCATGCGCTTCTTATTTAGTTAAAAGCATCCGAATTTAATTCTAAATGAAAAATAAATTGCCAACATCTCGCTACTAAGGAGGACATATATTGCAAGTGATACTAGAAATTCATTTTAATAAATTAAAATTTCTGTAAATAAATGGTGTCATTTTTAAGAAACTACAATATAACACTGATTATTACAATCAATAAAATCTAATATAGCACTAATTATTACAAACAGTAATCTCTAAAATATTAATTATTACAATCAGTTATTACTATTAATTGTAAATCAGTAAAATCAATTTTATTTACGCGAGGTATTTCATCTGCAATTACAATCAAAGTATATACTGAAAATTTCTTTATTCATATCAGATGTCTATAGTATAAAATTAACTTACTGTTAACA
>KK113786.1:549826-627454 GCA_000611955.2 Stegodyphus mimosarum
TAACAATTTTTTTGATTTATTGCTTAAATTTGATAGACTTTTGAAATTTGATCTACTGTTAGCGTAATACATTGTTCTTTCTCTTAGAGAAAATATGCTTAGTGCCAGAAAATTTCTCTAAATTAGCATTTTTCGTTTAATCAAAGGCATACTGATCATGAACGTCTTCGCTTGTGCAAAAACATTTTCGCATTTTTACAATTTTCAGCCCAAAAGAGTGGTTAGTCCCAAATAAGATAATAGTTTCGAAACAGAATTTTGCTTCCAAATACGTAAATGCGTTCGTTGTATCACTTTTAAAACTTTTGCAAAAAAGAATTATCGTTCTCTATTTAAAGAAATTAAATATTCTCGCATTGCGAAAAAACAATGGTACGTAGCGCCATCTAAATTTGAATAACATAATCTTACACCCAAATATGGGCATTTGGAGGCCCGAATTTTGAATTTTTGAATTTGTTTTATTAGTTTCCTATTTTGTAAAGCGTTATCGAATTTTTGATTAAAAAATTCAACAATTTCAAAGCGAGCAGTGGCAATACTGCACGAAATAAAACATTTTTATTTCCAGGGTGCAAAACTCTCTATCGGAAATTCTAAAGATATGCTGCTTTTGCATGTTTTGTGATTTCTCTGTTGAACTGAATTTTATGTGGCGTAAGTACCAAAATGTGATATTTAATAAATAAAGTAGACACACAAAACGTTAATTATAAAAAGACAAAAAAGTTTTGTAAATTATCTTACTGAGAAAACGGAACATTGGTATAATAAGCTGAGGAAAGACTGACTAAAAAGTGGAAGAGAGTGTAACAGCAGACTGGTAGACTGTGAGCTCAGAGAAACGTATAAATCCTTAACAAACACTTTTGTGCAACTGTTAAAATCTGAAACGTTTCTGGCTTTTTTTTAAATTATTTTTACTTTTATTTTTATTTATTTGCTTTTTATTTTCATTTATGTATTTTTGTTTTATTTCTTATTTATTTATTTTAATTTAATTTAATTTTTTTATTTACTTTTTATTTATTTACTTATTTTAATCCAGCATGCAAAGATTTTTAGTGAAGTTAAAGTTTGAAATTTTACTGATCGCCTATTAATACAGAAAACACCGATTTTCCAAGTATTCTACATTATAATGATATTTACAAATTTATATTGAATTATCTTTTTACATCAAAATAAAGATATGAATATAGCAGAGGAAAAATGCTTTTAGTTGCCAGATTCCTACTCTAATTTATTCTTTACTACCCGCTTTTGAATTAATCGATAATCAGGCCGTTTGGTAAAGAACCTGATGAATACGGCAGAGGAAAAATGCTTTCAAATGACATATTCCTACTCTATTTATTCTTTATTACCCGCTTTTGAATTAATCGATTATCAGACCGTTTGGTAAAGAACCTAATGACAGCAATTATTGTTTTCTGAAACAATAGAAACAGTTTATATTTCTACTGGAGCATTTCTATTTGGGACTTTAGTGCTCATCCTAAGGCACTAAGTGCGCCCAAAATGTTTTTGCTTTTCTGGCAATGCATTGAAACACAAACAGTTCAATTATAGAAAGTAGCGCATAAACTAGTTTATTTATTTATTACATTCCTTTACCGGCCTTGCAGATGAAATGGTTCGTCGGTTCGAACCGTTTAAGTGATATAATGCCCGATTAGATGAATTTTCTCTTCCTTTGAAAAAAAGAAATGAACTCGTTCTTGATTTAGTTTCTGATTAATAGCAATCTTTAGAATATACAGAGCGTTTTGCTTTGTTACTTCATACGAGTAATTCTTTCTGGTGCACTACTTATGCTTTTATCTTACATAACAGCTTATTACTTAAAACTTATTTACAAAACAAAATTACTAGGCATTTATTCAAACTATTGTGTTATATCACAATTTAAAACCGAGTCGAATTTTTTGACCCATTTATATTTTTGTTAGGTATATTTCCACTAAAATGCATGAATACTCACAAGCAGCGAAATGTATATTTGTTGCTGATATTCGATTATATGGAAATAACAAGAACTTGGATTAGTAATGAAGGTATATCTACTAAATTGAAATGTATTTTGAAATGAGAAATATATAACAGCATGGAATTGTATGCATAAACAATAACTGCGACTGCTAAATGTATGCAATATGCTAAAGCGAAACAATTAAATGCATTTTAAAGATATTATAAACATCAATAGTTGATGATTTGTACATTACCGCGTTGTTAAAAATACTTCTTTTCCCTTTGGAAGTTTGTTTATTTTTATTTGAGAAACAAGTTCATAAAAAAAGCTTAAACCTGAACTAAACATTACTTAAAACGATCATACTATTTCTTAAAATTTAAAGCCATCAAAAAAAGCTACAGAATTATTTCATATTTTTGCACCATTACAAGTTCTTTCTTTGCACTTAATTTGACAATGAAGAATGGCATCACAAATAAAGATAAACCTTGTAGAACAGCTAGGGTTTTCATTGCGTTCTTTAAAATGTATCATTTTATTGCTCTTTCGTCTGCGTTTAAACTGATTTATAATTTCTATTCATATTACTCAAATAATGAATTCATATTACTTAAAACGATTATACTCTTTCTTAAAATTTAAAGCCTTTAAAAAAAGCTACAGAATTATTTCATATTTTTGCACAACTACGAGTTCTTTATTTGCTCCTAATTGGACAATGAGGAATGGCATCACAAATAAAGATAGATCTCGTAGAACAGCTATGTTTTTCATTGAGTTCTTTAAAGTGTATCATTTTATCTGCTTTTTCGTCTGTGTTTAAACTGATTTATAATTTCTATTCATATTACTTAAATAATAAATTCATATTACTTAAAATGATCATATTATTTCTTAAAATTTAAAGCCTTAAATAAAAAGCTACAGAGCTATTTCATATTTTTGCACAATTACGAGTTCTTTATTTGCACTTAATTTGACAATGAAGAATGGCATTACAAATAAAGATAAACATGGTAGAACAGCTATGTTTTTCATTGCGTTCTTTAAAGTGTACCATTTTATCTGCTCTTTCGTCTGTGTTTAAACTGATTTATAATTTCTTGACAATCATTTACAGAGCAGACGCAGACTATAATTTCACTTTTATTAATCTGAAGCAACCATGTATTTCCACGCTTTAGTATACAATAACGTGATACACACCGGAACAAAAACGCTTTTTAAGATGCGCTTCAACACGTGCGTTTGAAAGACAGAATAGAATGAAAACAACAAAAGAAAAATTCCACTTCTGGAGAGAAGGATTCGTGTAATCCTTGACGAACCGACCACCTACATCTGCGTGCCCCAGTTTTTGAAACTTGAGAATCTCGTGTTTTCCGGCCTAACTGGTTGTTACCACTCTCAGGGCCTACCTGGATCCTGTTTTCAGAACTGCTTCTCTTCACCTGGACGTTTAGAAGAAGACCTCGATAATTTTTTGTTTTGAAATCTAAAGAACTAGGAATGAAGTATGCAAGTAAACAATAGATGGCTAGGTTCGTTATAAGCAGTTAGGTCACAAGGAGTCGTAAGAAACACCATAAACTTGTAGTCTCCTCTGGTATGATTAAATGACATAACAAAACCTTTAAGTAAGTCACATTCTCCCAAATTCCACTGTCGTAGTAAAATGCTTAAAATATAGGTAAATGTGTGGTAGAACGGGTGCTGATTAGTTGTATTCATGGTGTTAAAGAAACATGCATACTATATAATATTTAGGCACGCAGATATGTGTTGAAAAGAGATTTCTTTGATTAACAATTTATACTCTTCTGCTTGCTTGATGAAACATGAATGTTGAGATTAACAAAAAGTCAAGGAAACTTAAGAAATATGAGTATAAAGACGTGTACAAAAGAAAAGTATGATTTAATTTACACTTGCAGTTCAAGTATTGATAAAAGGATGCGTATAGCCTAGCTCCTCCAGTTTTGCTCGAAATGTATTACACTGAATTCCGTTGTGGCTATCACCTCCTTTAATATGAAATGTTACGTCTGTAATGAAATATATGTGTCTTAATATGTCTCTTATGAAATTGACCAGCTTTTCTGAGAGCATAAATAAACATTGGTATTAAACTCAATCTTTCTAAAGAACCACATCTAAAAAATGGTCAAAATCCTCTGGAAACACAGATCTTATAGACAGTATGCTGTACAACTGTCAAGACGTCATAAAACAATTCTCTAAGGAACCACATCTAAAGATAGTCAAACTCTTCTGGAAGCATAGATCTTAGAGATACTATGTGTATAAAAATTTTCTGAAAGGAACCATACCTAAAGATGGTCAAAATACTTTGGAAGCATAGGGCTTGGAGACAGTATGCTCCATAATTGTTAAGTCATTAAAAAATTTCTCCGAGGAACCACATCTAAAGATGGTGAAAATCTTCTGCAAACACTGGATCTTTGAGATAGTATGCTGTATAACTGTCAAGTCATTAAAAAAAAGTCTTCAGATGTTGAAAGATAAGAGCGAACTAATTTAAAATTTCGAAATTTATGCTGGTATAAAATAAGGATAGAGTTTCATCTCGATTGTTATTATCAATCAAATATCCGATGAGCAAATAGTAAAAATGTCCAAAACTGATGGGGACAAATAAGATAAGTGTGCTTATCCTTACATCAAGCTTGTCGCTGATAAAATTTCTTTTTAGTTGCCATATATTTATCACCTCTCTCTGTATCTTTGATCAGCATATTAGTTATAAAACTATTCATGTTATTTCTTCCAAAAAAACTTTCATCTTAAACGTTTAACAAAAGGAACTAAGCGAAAAGAAACTAGTCTAAGTGTGTGTTTAAGCTTGAAATCATTATAGATTTTTAGTAAGAAAAGCAGACATCAACTGGGTGATTATAATGAATCGTCACAGTATAGGCAGCTAGGAAAATAAAATTTGTCCAATGCAGAATATATGCCAGTTTAAAAATGCCATCTTAATGTAGGGAAAACCAATAAATGCAAACCACGCCGACTTTTGTCTAAATTGAACATTTCGAGAGAATTATAATTTAAAATCAGATTTTATAAGACATCTTTGCTAATTTGTGTTGAATATAGAATAAAGTTATGCTATATTCTCCAATTTTAGTTGGACAGTAATGGTATATTGCATAAACAAAAGTCTAATCAATGTGCGATATAAGCATAGGCATTCAGAATACGTTTCATCTGATATGGAAGAGATTTACATTCATAATAATGTATTCTGTTCATATTTCAGTTGGATTTCAACACATTACAGAAATAAATATATTAGATTTATTCTATGCCTCACCCTTATCATATGAGACGAAAACGTCATGCATTTTATTAAGCTAAAAACCTATGAGAAGGTACATATTAAACTGGAATTCATCCTTCAAAATGAAAATACAAAAATTAAGAGTGAAGATATGTTTAGGAAGAACTTTAATTTCACATTACTAAGCTTTTTCCTTCTTAGTTACTGAATATAAGTCATAGAAAATATTAAATTTTAATAGGTTGACTATCATTCTATCAAACAGAAACGAAATGAAAAGAGAATTTTATCAAGAATATAACATTAAAAAAACTTGTTATTGGAATTAATATTACACTGCATAGAAACTACACAAATTTTTTACCTTGATATTATAAAATCTAATATAATGTGTATGTTTTAACTAAATTTATTTATGAGATGCAAATCATGCATCTATCATCAGGGGAAATTTAAATATTACAAAGTCAATGCACCATTTCTTTTTCACTACAGTAAAAGTTTCACAATTTGATAATCTCGAGATTGCTTTACCAGATAATCATTGACAGATAATCATTCACCAGCAACTTTAAAGAATAAAATTTAATGTTTTGCAAAGTAGGCTGCTTTTTAGATGCGCTAAATGTTACCAACGTGAGTTTTCTATAGATTATGGCTGACCAGCATTTACGTATATTTTAAAATATTCACAAAAACAGAATTAAGATTTTTACTAAGACGGATGGGACACGGCAATAAAAGTTCAAAAGAGGGTATACCTATATAATATCGTTATCTTAAATGAAAATAAAGAAGATGAAACCTGTAGCTTTGATAAAATACCTTAGTGAATTTTTCTAAGCACATTTTGAAGCGGAAACCTCTTTACAAAGCGTTGTCTGTCCACATCTGATTCTGTTTCCTAGCGATGGCATGTTTTTGTGATCAGGTATCTTCCCCTTTTTTTCTGAACAATTAATTGCAAATCGTGTTCAGAACATTCAACGGGGTTACCGAATGGTTTTCTCAATCAGTTGACTATGCTTCGAAAAATATCCTTCGTATACTATTTGGAATGGTTGGTCAGTGAACTTCACTACTACCGGGAACTTTTTTTTTTCTCCTTCGCCCAGGAGGCAGGTAAGGCAGCAGGCCCAATTCTAAGCAGGCAATCTCGGGTGAACAGGTAAGGGAGGGGCCACTTCGCTAGCTAAACGCCGATGACCTCCATGCTTTGCCCCCGGCTCGCTCCGGCCTCGCGTCGCTCATAGGGTTGCTGTTTGGTTGGCTAGGGTTCTGGAAAGTTTGGCGTTCGATATGCGTGCCAGGTGAATTCTTTTTGTAAAAAAATGGGATGATCCAAGTAATAAACAAAACTTCCTTAAAATTGAGTTCGTACTGGCAAGTCTTTATATGAAGATAGAATTGGTGTTGTATAAAATGCTGTACGCATAGATTAACGTGCTTGGCTTTCATCGCACGATTGGAAAATAATCAAAATAATAATATTATCTGAGTTTATTAACAAAACAAAAAAATATGATGTGTACATCACATGAGTTCCTTGTACGAAATATTAAATTATACGCATTTTTTCCTGTATTTCATTTAAATTTCTTTCCTGGAACTTCATGAGAGATAAATTTCTCATTCAATTTATTCAGTTCTCACTTTGCGACAAGGCAAAAATGCGTGAAATCTCAAAATATCTATATTAAAAATTGAAAGATATAGAAAAACATACAACACTAAATACAGTTAAAACAATTAAAAAAATATTTTCTTACAATTAAAATTACAGTTTCTACGCAAAACAAGCAATTCGGCAGTGGGCAAGAAGATAGATTTTTCGGTGCACAGAACCGAAAATTTACTTCTAATCTCACTCCGCAAAAAGACACTGAAGGTCTAGAAAGCCTTAATTAATTTTGGACGCTATGCTGAGTCAATATTTAGGATAATTTAATAACTTAAGTGATAATTACAGAATGGATTAAGCATAATTTAATTCGCAATAATAAAAGAAGACCTTATTTTGTTGTTCCGAAGCCTAGTTTCTCTAGATTGGCAACAAATCCGTTATTCTGCTAAGTTTCAAATGCAATTAAATATGGCTGCTATAGTAAATTAAAATTAGGCTTAGCCACTTAAACAACTTTTAAATTGTTGTTAATTCTACAAATATTGCGTGGAAGTTAATTAAAGGCATAAAAACCTTAACCGGAGGATAAGAACAGAATAATTTAATCTTTTTTAAAGCAAAAAATGCACAATTTACCAACATATAAGAATAAAGAAACTCAGCTTACTGAGCCGAGTAACACAGTGGTTATATATATACATATATTTATATACTTTTGGCGCAGTCGATTGCAACCAAAATAGGAGATGCACATCTATATGTTTTTTGTTTTCGCGCAGTGTTGCCATTGCTCGCTTTGAAATCGTTGAGTTTGTTAATCAAGAATTCTTTAAAGTGTTGCGAAATATGAAATCGATAATAAAACAAATTCGAATTCCAAATTAGGGCTTTCAGATGCCCATATTCGGTGGAAGATTACGTTATTCAAAATTGGATGGCTCTAAGTATCGTTGTCTTATCAGAATGCGAGAAACAAATATACGTTTATGCAAATTCTTCAATACTTAATTCCTTTAATTATAACACAGGGCTCTAATATTTGATGGTAACAATTTGAAAAGTGAAGGGACATTTATAGTGAACCAACTCAAAATGCCAAAACGAAATTAATAGCCCTTCTGGGCTAACGCCCTTTGGGCTAATAAATACAAAAAATAAGTAATGTAATATTTTTATTTCTTTGCATTAAAAATTACATGTACATACAATTACGTAATAAGTAATGTATACGATATCATTTGTAAGGCAGCGGTAGCAACAGAATTATTAACAATTTAACTGCAACAGAATTATTCACAGACTGTTAATGACTATTATTATTGGACTTAATTATTAAGATTGGTGAATTTTGTGGAAAGATAATCGCTCATCAATATCAAGGATATGATTCCTTACAAGAAGCCCCACCACTAGCCAAACGATTAAGATCGCTGAATGCTGACAGTTCTAACCCAGGCAAACAGGTTGACTACATGCTTGGGTTTCGTGATTTTCTCAGTGTGTAAGGTTAATACCAGCCAATTTCCCTTAGAAAGTCCAGCATGAAGGTGTCCCTCCTTTTAGCAAAAGAGCCTTTGCCATAATCAAGTAACCTGATCGTGAACAGAAGTCATGTTGAAACAGTCAGCCCCAACACATTCAACAAATTTATAGATTCCTTTGTTTTGTTTAAAAAAAAAAAGGAGTTCGCAGGCAGCAATGAAATCCCCTATTAAAATAATATCATTTGGAAGTTAAAAGTATTAAGTGGTCTATTTTGTGTATAATTTGTTAAAGTTATTGGATAAGTATGCAATTTTATGATAATATTAAAATGTCAATGTACTGCTAATAATATCGAAAGGTCTTTTTGCTGCGCTCTAGTTTTTTAACGCCCTGTTACGTAATTCAAACTCTCTTAAAAGGGCTTACTACTTTGGGAAAAACTGTTCTAGATTGCTTAATTTCTTCGAAGAGAAAAACGGTACACGTGCTGCTCGACACGTAATTAGGAAAACTGTTTTTCGCTTTAATTTCGTTTTTCACCTAAACAACATCATCGAAAGAGATTTTTTTTTTCTTTTCATATACTGCATTAAGATTTGGCGCTCGAGTAGGTTTGATTTATTGATCCCCCCCTCAAGTATGTGATTGATCTATATTTTTTCGGGAGAAAAAAAAAAGCACTTGTCGCATGCTTTTTATATTGCAAAACTTGCTATTACACATGATCAAAATTGACATTCCGAACATACTTCTAACGCCACGACTACTAGACCATGCTAGTTTCTCCGCAGACATCAGTATTTTTTTAGTTTCCTTCGGAATGTTTTCTCTCATTTTTT
Organism: Stegodyphus mimosarum; assembly: GCA_000611955.2. NCBI lineage: Eukaryota > Metazoa > Arthropoda > Arachnida > Araneae > Eresidae > Stegodyphus > Stegodyphus mimosarum. The sequence goes on from KK113786.1 coordinate 559,057, forward strand.
TTCTAGTTTGAATGATATCCTCTTCTAAATTTTAAACAATTGTTTTATCGGAAAAAGAATGGCAACATTGGTAGTGTTTAATATTTTAACATTTCAGTAGCTGCAAAAAACCAAAAGGCTTACCGATGTTATAACAATTTTATTTATTATTTTTTAAATTTTGCATTGTTATGTCTTGTCCGCTGCACTACTGACCATTTATCATCCGCTTGGTTCTTCATATGGCTCCTGTATGCGACATAATATTTTCAGTACGATTTTCATTCGGACCGGTGAACATGTAATTCTAAGAATGTCGTAATTTGACTTGGTAGTATTACTTTTATATTATAAATATAACTGCTCAAAAAATGTCTGAGCGATTTAAAGGCAGAAAACATGCCTTTTTTAATAATATAATTTATAGATAATATATTAATTAATAATAATATAATACTGTAATTTCTAATATGCTTAATTAATTTATATTCTGATACAATTCTTAACATATTTATAAACTATCCAACTGTTATAGAAATCGGCAACATTTTTGTAGCTATTAAAAGATATTTCTAACGCTATATGTTATGTACTTCAATCCAGAATTGTTTGTCTTTTTAAATACTTTGCAGAAACACAAATGAAATTAATTAAACTGCATTAATATGTATACAAACGTGTTCAGTAAAAAAGGGTAAAAATGGGCTTTTAAAGCCTAAATCTAGCGCTGACACTGCTAAGATTATTAATTTTTAATTAAGTCATTATTAAATAAAAAAGAGGTAAAAAATAGGCCTTCAAAGCCTAAACTAGCACTACCTTTACTAAGATTATTAATATTTAATTAAATCAGAAGGGAGTTAATTAACCAAGGGGGTAATCTCTTTTAATGATTTAATTATATATTTCATGATTTATTATTGATATATGCCTTATGTAATTTTAATGATTTAATCACATATATATAGGGAGAGGGCGAGAGCAGAGACTAAAAAAAGAAAAATTACAGCATATGAAATCTGAAGTGAAAGGCAAATAATAAATGTATACTATTGTGGAAATTAAAAGCTGGAATTTTTAAATAAATAATACGTATAATTCCTAATACGTATTTGTAAATAAATAATACGTATAATAGTAATAAATAATAGGTATAATAATAGTAAATAATACGTATAATAGTAATAAATAATAGGTATAATAATAGTAAATAATACGTATAATACCTAATACGTATTTGTAAATAAATAGTACGGTGCGTAAATAATTAAATTAATTAAATTATTGGAATCGTTAATAACACACAAAAATAAAGACTAAAAACAACGGTCGGGTGGTGTAACGGTTAGCACACTCGCAGCGTATTGGAGAGATCCATGTTCGAGCCCCAGCGTAGACATTGCTCATTTTTCACGTCTCCAGCAACAAAATAACCTAATGACTCTACAGTGGCGCCCCAACTAAAAGGCGGTGGATGATGATTCTTCACCATCAGGATTTGGCGCCTGGATCCCCTAATCCCCAGCCGCCCTTTAAAAGGGGATTACAAAATAAATTATTAAAATTTAAAAGGGGACTAAAAATTACTTTAAAAGGACATTACAGGCTTTTTAAAAGGGAGAGTATATCTTCTTTCTAATTTCTGCATGCCTTCGTGGTGTAACGGTAGCACACTCGGCGCATGCTTAAGAGGTACATGTACGAGTCCCGGTGAGGGCATTGCTCATTTTTCACCTTTTCAACATCAAAATAACCTAATGATACTACACCCTCTGGCAGATAGCCCTCGAGAGCTTTGTCAGAATCAGATAAACCAAATCAAACCAAATCTTTTCGTATGTTTTGTAAAAAAGCGAAAAGACACTCGGAAATTACTTTTTCAATGAGAATTAATTTTTTATTTGTTTTGAAAAGGAATTAAAATTATTTTTAAAAATTCTTACTCTCTTCGTAATAAGTCTACAAGCGGTAGTAAATAAGAAGCAAAAACTACAGCCTTCTTATTTATAAACCTGGTAATTAAAAATCCATCATTGAGCTTCCAACTCTACTTATATATATTCTTATGTAAATACATTTACTGAGATTATAGCTACTAAAGCTACTGAGTACTGTATATTTGCATGCTACAGTAAGCACTAATGTTAAAGTTAAATCCTCAGTCAAGAGTCTTTGTAATTAATTCCGACACGAATTAGGTATTCGTACATGACTTAAGTGGGCAATTATACTTATCGAACAATGGACCTATTCACTTTCTTTGCATAAGTTATTGTTTAAAGGGCGCGCGTAACAGCATATATTTAACCTTCAAGTAATATGTTAAGGAATAATTTGTTTCTTTCTTCTGAATGCCTATAAGAAGATGCCAAGTGTGAAAGTAATTATGAGTAACTTTGAAATGTCCGCAGCTCGAATTAATGACAGGAATTATTCAAATGAAATTTCTAAATTTTAGTTAACATTTTGTAACTGAAATTTGATTAAATGAATTTTAAAAATACTTTGTTAAACGATTTTAATTTAAAAAAATTTAAATTTAAATTTTTCTCAAATAGGTTTCTGTTTGCACAAAAAAATCTGATGTGTACACCACATGACTTCCTTATATAGAATATTAAATTATACGCAATTTTCCTGCATTTCATTTAAAAATTTAAATTAATAGTTAACGAATTTTGAATTAAATCTACTTCGTCAATAGCGCATAAACCACAACAAAATAAATGCACTCTTTAAAGTTCACTCTACTTATTTACAGTTTCACTTCGGGGCTAAACACAGATGATTCAGCGCCGCTTACCTAATGCGCATGCGCTACTAATTAATTCAGTTCTCACTTTGCGGTAAGGCAAAAATACATAAAAATTCAAAATATTTTCATTAAAAATTGAAAGATATAGAAAAACATAAAACACCAAGTACAGTTAAAACAATTAAAAAAAATTTACAATTAAAATAAGTTTCTGGTTACCCCCCAAAAAACCGCAAAAACAAGCTAATAACTTAAATGATAATCCCAGAATGAATCAAGCATAATTTAATTCGCAATAATAAAAGAAGACGTTACTTTGTTGTTGCGAAGCTTAGTTTCTCTAGATTGGCAACAAATCCACTTTTCTGCTAAGCTTCAAATGTAAACAAACATAGGCGCTATCATAACCAAAAATTAAACTTCGCCGCACTTAAAAAACATTTATATTGCTGATAATTCCACAATTATTGCATGCAGTTTGCCTAATGGCATAAAATCTTAACCGTAAGGCAAGACAATATAATTCAATCATTTTTGAAGCAAAAAATGCACAATTTACAAACATATAAGAATAAAGAAACTGAGCACACTGAGCCGAGTAACAGAGTGTATATAGATATACATATATTTATATACTTTTGGTGCGGCCTATTGCAACCAAAATACGAGGTGCGCATCTATATGTTACAGCAGTCCTGTATACAAAATTGCAGCTTTCTCAGGGTAATCGTTTTTGAGTTATGCGAGATACATAGCTACATGCGTACGTACGTGCGCACAGACGCCACAAAAAAAAAATCTCTTCAGAATCCATTTTAAATCAGTTTTATAATTCTTTTTGGGGAAAAAGAGTCCTTTATTCTGTCTTTACGTTTAGGTATTATGCAAAAACATCGTTAAATTGCATTCGATAGCGGTCAAAATGGATATTTTCGTTGAAATGTGACACTCGAAATTTTTCGCGATTACAATACTTCCTTTTTACTTCGTACAAGGAAATAAAAAGGCGGAATAATAAAAGAATTTCATAAAATTATTACTTCATCATCAATCTAACATTTTTAAAAATTAAATTATTTCTTAAATTTATTAGAAAGAATTGATTTTTAAGAAGTGTTAATGTTTCTTCTAAAGTCTTAATCTTTAAATTTAGATGTAGAATACAATGTCTCTCTCTCTTCCTTCCTCTCTTTCTGTTACATGTTTTAACTAATGTCTTTTGACCTGGGTTGTGTAAAAGATTATCAATGACCATCATTGATTACTAAGATCTGATAGTTTAGCTTATCAATGGCTGAATGACTAACACCTTTGGACATGGATGGTGAACTTAGAAATTGAATTCCAGCGAATAGTCCGGTTATATTTATTGAATTCCGTCATTTTCTCCGATGCAATATAAATTTGGCACAATTTCTCTTAGAAAGTTCTCTACGAAGGCTCCGAAGGCTTTTACATCTTGGGCTGCCGTTTTGCTATGATGCTTTGATATGTTTTATTATCTAAAAATAAACATTACTGATTTTCTCGTCCCATATTTAATTCCCAATGAGAGAACTGGTGGGCTGCCTGGGATCTAAGAGGTTTTTCCTCGTGTTTGCAGTATAGGAAGCAGTTTTAGAGCTTGAAAGGTCCTCCACGAAAGCATCCGTTTTACGACAAGCATTCGTTTTACGTTTTATGCTCTCTAGTACTTATCATAATATACATAATCAGCCCGGTTAAAACGGTCTGGGGTTTAGACAGAATTTTCTTTTAAAGATTTCCGTTCCCCGAATTCCTTGTTTTTGTTTGGAGCTGGAAACAGATTAATGATTAATTTTTGTATAATTTTGAGGCTCCTTAAATGGGGGAAACTAGGTTCGGGCTTTTGAAACGAAAGTGATAATCAAGCCTGTAAATAATCTAATTTAGTCCCAATGGCACGATTGCAGTTAGTGCATCAAAAGTTAGTGTCACATATTTTACATGCGTAGAACTGCTATTTATTTGTTTATCATTACCTGCAACGCTTACCAATACGCAGTTATTAGTAGCTTACTAATGCAGAATTTTTACGCGCGGAACTAAGTTTAGCTTTCGTGTATATTTATGAAAGAATTTGAAATAAAGTTATCACCACAAATGCTTGAAAAAATAAGTCATGTAAAAAGAAAGAAAAAAAGAATTAAAAAAAGAAAAAAGAAAGCTTTCAGATTTTACATTACGGACAAAGGGGCGTTTTATTAACGTTTCTGTGTTACCTTTATTTATTAAATACCATCTTCTTCGCCCTTTAAGCGTAAAATTCAGTTCAATAGCAATATCGCAAAATAATTTTAAAATGAGCATATCTTTAGAATTTCCGATGCACAGTCTCGCTCGCTGGAGATAAAAATGTTCTTTTTTCGTACAGTATTGCCATTGCTCGCTTTGAAATCGTTGAGTTTGTTAATTAAAAATTCGTTAAATTTTTAAAAAATATGAAATCGATAATAAAATAAATTCCAAATTTGGTCTTCCAGATGCTCATGTTCGAGGGGACAAAATTTGATGACTCTGGGTACCTTTTTTTTATCACAATGCGAGAAACATACATTCAGCAGATTCTACAGCTCCAACCCTTCTCCTCTTCCACCAAACCACACCAGAGGACTTTCGGCTCGCCGCATATTTAAAGTGCCGCCATGCCGCACCGACACTATACATTTACAAATATCCATACCTTCTCCGGGATTCGAACCCAGGCCCTTCGGTATGGCAGTCAGCGACGCTAACCACTATACCGGTTGGGCGGCACTATACCATTGTAAATTTATTAACTGCAATCCTGAACACAGCGACTTCTCATTTTATAATGCTTTATATAATGAGTTGTATAAAAATTATTCGAATGTAATTCAAAAGTGCAATAGAAGTTGTCAGAGATAAACACTCGCTTCCAGATGATTTGGATCTTCCTTGGTGATGACCGTCTAGAAAGTTATATACAGTATTGATGTTTATTTTTGGTCATCTTCAGAGATGATTGCCTAGAAAGGATGCTCTGTATTTGTTGGAACTTTTCAATTCATCCTTAGCGCGAAAGTTTTAATTTATTTTTGCTTTAAATAAAAAGTGCATAGACTGTCTTTTATCCTGTATTTTGATTTAATATATGATGCTTATTTAATAGAGATAAAATACTCAGCCAGCCTAGATAAATATGACAGAAATCGTAAATGTTCAGTTTCTGTTATCTTTCTAGTTCAAGTGAAAGAGGTGCCAAATGTTGCACTGCTGCCCAACAAATACAGCTACTACCTCTCAGGGGAAGGAAGAAAAATGGTTTCGAGCATGAGGTGGGCACACCCTCTGAGCGCAAAGGGACCAGGGTTTGGGTGCGGCACATACTTCGTAGCCTTGGACTTGATTACTCACCTTGTTTTTCAGGAACTACTCTAGGATTTGGCTGCGGTTTCAATTTGCAATTCGGCCAGAGGTGTTGGATATATCAAAAGTCTTACATCTAGGGTCTGATGGGAGGGGTTTATTAAAGACAAATTTGTACTTCTACATGCTTTTAAATACTTTACATGCATTCTTACCTTGCTGGAAATAACATAATTTCACCTGCTGAATTGGCTGCTAACACTGAGCTCCAAAACTCTCACTTAAAAGTCAATGCCAATAATTCTTCGAGGAGTTTAACCAAAATCCGTGAGGCCTTTCATAGGAACTCTGAGAAAACTGCCTTCGAAATTGGCCAATGTTCCTGGGAATATGAATAAGCATTACTATGGTATATCATCTCTCTAAAAACACCACTTCCGTAAAAGACCAAATTTGTCTGGAAGCGTGGTTTATTATTTTAGAGAAGACTCCCCGTACTTTACAAAATTAAATTCTGTTTGACTTGTGAATATTTGAAGTTAATGGTATTTCTTTTTTTCTTCATTTTAAAGCTGTAATAATTCAATGCTTTTTTATATCTTTTAAAATTAAAAACAGCCGCCCAGACGGTATAGTGGTTATGGAAGCCTGATTGCGATACCGAAACGCCCGGGTTCGAATCCTGAAGAAGGCATGGATGCAAAGTTGTTTGTTCCTTCATAGGAGATAACGGTGGCCACCTATTAGGTACCTCCACAATAAAATGGCCGCCACATGTGGCCTTAGGGGTCGCCAATGCCGTTATAGGCAAGTGCCCTCCTTTTGAAAAAAAATTAAAAAGAGGAAGGATTAATTTAATAACTTTACTATAATTTCTTCTTTCCGTTTCCTTAACGAAAGTGTAAATCAGTTAGAGAGTATGTAAGATAAGATTATTTGGATTGTAATACAGAGCGTGTTTCTGCGTCTCGAGGCCACATTACTAGGTCTTACCACCTTTGATGAGATCCTAATTATTCTGCTTTGTGTTATAGCTGCCGGCATTTATTAAATTGCTACGTCGGTAAGAATTTATGAGCCAATTTATTTCTAAATTAAATTATGTAGTCTTTGACTACTAGGTTAAGTTTGAATTTGACTATTACTTTATGTTACTTCGCCACAAGTAGTGGTTGAGCTTGTCAAGGCCCAGAAGTGCGTTTATATTCAAGTTCTGTTTAATAAAAAGGTTCGTTTTAAACCTTTTTTAAGACACTGTATTTCAGTTTAGATACCGCGCTAATTCGCTTAATGATTGTTAGGAGTTTGATGCTAGTTTGTGTTCACAAAGAAAGATGAACTCTATAAAGTTAAGCACATTTTATTTAAAAGATTTTATATCTTAATGAATGAAAAATAAGTTTGGAAAATTTGTTAGTTTTCTATGTAATGCAGAAAATTAAGAAATGGGTCAGAAAATTACACTAAAGTCTTATTAATATATTTATTCTCCCTGATTTTTAAGCTTAAGTATATATCGTTTAGTTATATTCGAGTACATAATTATACGATATATATTATATATATAGTATACTGAGTTTTATTTCAACTTGAAATCAGCATTTTTAAACTTCTGTTAATATATACAGTTGCAATTCTGATTTAATATTCGTACCAACATCCGAATTTCTGCATATCTTAATGAATTCATTATTGTGAAGGGGGGGGGTCTGTATCACTATCGATAGTTGTCATAATTTTATTCTTATTCCCGCGAACATAATTCTTCATAACTGCATCGCTGCATCATTGTAGCATTTTGCAGATTCATGAAAATAGTTCTGCACATCTGCGCTATCGTCTAATATTCTTCTTATTTACACTATCGTATCACTCTGTATAAACATCGTAATCGTTCTGCATGTTTTTACTTTCTTTTCTTTTCGCCATCGACGGAACAGCTGGCCCACTGGGTTAGGTGCTTTTCAGCCTGTTGGATCCCGTCGATGGAATTTAAATATATATATATAAAGAGCTTAGTAGTGTGTCCTCCTGCAATTGACCACGCTAAACGAGGAGCATTGAAATAAGGACCAGAACATGGAAAAAAGGTGCATGATGGGGACTCCAGAGACTAAGGGGAACACTTATGGTGCATGTTAGGCAGACATTTATACAGTTACGGTACATGTTGGGCATACACTATTATGGTACATGTTAGGCATACAGTTATATTAATGACAGCTATATAATCAGGTACAGATGCAAAGATGAACAAATACATTGTACATGTTAGGCATACACTATTATGGTACTTGGTAGGCATGCAGTTATATTAAGGAAATGCTATATAATCAGGTACAGATGTAAAGATGAACAAATACATTACAGATTGTGGGATCCGTTAAAAGAGTGCTGGATTAATCATAAAATTAAACATAATTGGGAATAAAACAAGGAAAATAATAATAATAATAATAAGTAAGACATTAAGTAAATTATTATATGTACAGAGCGGGCTGCTGACGGCACAGTGTCCAAGAAAAGACGTCACTCCAGGCTGTCAGCAATGCTTTTAGCAACGATAGTGCAGTCTGGGCCAGCTTTAGACATTTTCCCCTCTGTGCAATATCTGCTGTTCGTAAATTCTGCCGCTTAGTGCCTACCTAAATTCTAAAAATTTTGCCCCCCCTCCAAATTCCACCACCCGGTGTGGCTGCACAAGTTGCACCGACCCTAGAACCCGCCCTGTATATAACAGCATATAAACAACGTAACTATGCATTCATTAAATGGTGCTGTAATAACAGTACGTTAATATAAATGGTAGATATAAATATATTTATATACAAAGCACCATATAAAATGGTGTTCTGTATATAAGCGAATCTCGCATGTTTTCCAGTGAACGCATAAGTTTTCATATCTACACACTGATTTGTATTTCTCAAAGTCACCTTCAGTTACCAGGCAGACTAAGTGAATTGTAAGCGAACTGTAAATAAGTGAATAATACAAGTGACTGCTATGAATGTGACAAGCAAATATTACACAGGAACTCTACAAATATGTGACCAGCACATATGATGTACACTAATACATCCAGTTCATAGTGTTCAGTATAATGCATCTGAATAACTTTTTATATAAACGTTACCTGTGATTTCTTTGGTAAATGTTCTTTATAAACTCAGCTACAAATTTTAATATTCTACAGAGATTTTTAACTGGGCGTAGCGACAACAGAATATTCCACCAACTGAGTACCAATACTGATAGTCATATAACAGGCGGTACAGCAACTCAGCTGGCGGTAAGTAAGCAAGTAACAACATATAAAAATATAAACTTTATTTTATTGACAGAAAGAGTTAAAATGTTAGCTATTCTTGCAGATATGTAAAATGGTGATGATGAATATTGCAGCTATGCAGGCGGTACATTGATGCAGATAATTAGAATTGTAGCTGATAATGTAGATATGCTGATGCTCATACGCTGAATGATACTGATGGAGATTCACAGCATGATACTGATGGAAATATGCAGAATGATGATGAAAACAGAAAATGGAGTAAGGAAGTATAATACTGGCTGTTTGTATAGTGCTTTTGGAAGTGAAACAGAACTATCTTTCGGAATTCTTGCTGATATTCTTCTAGAATATAAGGGTGAATTTAAAAAAAAAGAGAAAATCTTTGCAGAGTAGTAGAATGCAACTATGCAAGCAATATTTGTCATAGAAAGTTTGGGCAGAACGCAAATGGCGAGCCAAGTGGCATTGTAAATGATATTTTCAACCCTGGATTGCCGAGAGGATGGCTGGTTATGTGAACTACTTAAATTTCCAGGGCGATCCATTGTGGTCCTTTAGTTAGCCTCGTGTTTGGACATTTTCCTGTGTGGGGATATACCAAAGGCTTTACCAGCTACTGCCCCTTTGAAAGCAATATGAATCTAGTCGTCAGGATCGCCGTTGCCGGTGATGCTAGGGAAATACCTGGTGTCTTCGCAAATGTGCTTCAGTCCCTATTCCGCAGGTCTGAACTTTGCATTACAGCTTACGGAAGGTCTTTTAAGCATGTACATCAATTAAATTCCTGTTAATAAAAGGCTTTATGAAGCATCTTCTCTTATTCGTGTCGATTCTGTAAATGTAACAGTGTAAAACTATTACGTAACTTCTCACAGTTTGCGTTCCGACCATACATTTTGTGACTAATATCGCTCTTATAGCTGCATTTTGTCACCCTATAAAGTTCCACCCACTTTTTCAGATTCACCCTGTATATTATAATCATATTCACATATTACTAAAACTATAAAAATATTGATATCACGCCCCTGAAATAAATCTCAACAGATGCCACTGTTAGTACCGTTATTAACTTAACTGAAAATTCATCCATTTTTTATTAGCATACATGTGAAAGCAGAACACTGCATAGCTAATATTTCAGCTTTGCAAGAAACGTCAACTCGCAAATCAGTAAACGGTACAATTAAAGATTCAAGTTTAGTCGAGCAGGAAATCTCGTTTTAATAAAGATTACTCCTGTTCAATTTTTATCGCAACACGCCCGAATTATTGCAGATGTTTACACGAGAGTGAACTCTCGGAACTTTCTTAATATACATTAATCTTAAAATAGCATTTGCACCTGGCAACATCGTTCCACATACGCTACAATTATATCAAGTTTCGTACGCGTCTTCCTTGGGGCATTTGATGGCGAGAGTATAAACTCTTATTTAATGTTTCAACCGCTTCAGGCTCTTAACATGGTAGTATGAAGAACTTAATCTCGACCTGTTATACTTCTTCTAAAAAGTAAAGCTGCATTTGCTCTTTCCGAGCATAGCTGACGATAAAGAACTTTAATACTCTATTTAAGATTGTGCCAAGATACTGTATTAAGTGAAAGGAGATTTCCTTAAAAGTTAATACGAGATTCGTCTAGACTTGTAATATAAGCATTAGACGCAGCTCAGCATAAGAAAGCATGTTTTTGAATATATAATAGAAAGATTAGAGGCCTTTTTGCTGCTTTTGTTTCTGATTGGCAGGTTTATGAATGGAGAAAAGCCAAAAAAAATGGTAAATGCTGTCGACAATTTTGATAACCATTTTGTGAATTTCTTTCAAAATCGAACTGATAACTGAAATCAAAATATATAATAATCAGAGCCTAAATTGCTCAGAAGCCCATCGGAACCCGGCTCTGGTACATCTCAGTTTTTCAGATAAATCTTAATTATAGCAGGAGCGCACCGGAGTCCTAAATGATAAAGTTCCGGCACTTCTCTTCTTTAACTGAACTAAAATTTCAGCCGGCAAATTGCAATTTAATAAAAAATATGGCTTGAAAATCGATTCTAACTTCTAAATGCAGGCTTGGGTTTCTTTCGGACACAAAGCTGCAAAATAAAATGCAAAGTAAATTTATATAACTATATATAAAAAACGTACATATTTCACTCTTACGCGATGAAAATGTATTTTAAGCCCAAAGAGGCAATTTGCCCATACGAGCTACTAATTTCATTTTGGCATTTTGCCTTGGCTCACTATAAACGATGTTTCAATTTTCAAATTGTTGCCACCAAACATTAGAGCCCTGCACTATATTTAAATATATTAGAGCTTTGCATTATATTTAAAGAAATTAAATAATGAAGAATCTGTGAGAATGTTTCTCACACTGTGAAAAAACAACGGAACTTAAGGACATCAAATTTTTAATAACGTAGTCCTCCACTCGAATACGGACATCTGGAAGCCAAAATTTGAAATTTGTTTTATTATCCATTTCATATTTTGTAAAATGTTAACGAATCTTTGATTAACAAACTCAACGATTTCGAAGCGAGCAATGACAACACTGTACGAAAAAAAAAAGCATTTTTATCTCGAACGCTCGAGACTGAGTAGCGGAAATTCTAAAGATATGCTCATTTTAATATTATTTTGAGATATTGCTGTTGGATGGAATTTTATGGTTTAAGTTCGAAGAACATGACAATTAATAAATAAAGGTGATACACGAAACGTTAAAAAAGTCCCTCAGGGCGTAGTACAAAATCTGAAAGCTTTCAGGTTTTTTTTTTTTTTTTCATAAATTTTCAGTCACAAATTACTATTTTCGAAAATTTAATTTTGGATTTACATTATCTCAACAACTATTCAGATCTAAAACTAAGAATTAAATATAAATTTATAGAACATTTATAATATTTGCAAACTTTTTCCAATAGGATCCGATACTGGAAAACAAAATTTTACAGAGAATTTTAAAATATAAAATTAATCTAAGTCAAAGTATTGTAAAAGTTATAGACATCTTAGCAGAATTCGTTTCTGTTAGATGAAAGACAGTTGAGAATGATTCATAAAAGAAAAACAAGGGCACAAATTCGGTATGAAGTGAAGTGGGGAACAATATTTGCTTTCCTCTACACGGATATTTGATGTCAGCATGGAGTCTTCTAATGGCAAAGTAAAGAAAGCACTTTCTCTTCCAATGCATTTCCAGTTTTTGGTAAGCAGTTTGTTTGTAAGGCTGAATATCCTTCAGCGGTCGAAGCTACGTTTTATTTTTTTGACATTTATATTATCCCCCCCTCCAATGATTAATTTAGCTTTTATTTTAAAATGTTGATCAAAGATGTCATTCAAAAACATAGTAAATCCATTTTCAAGAATTTGAAGTTCATTTCTTGAAATAATTTCCTTATTAATTTTGAAGTCCTTTCATTAATTGATCTGCTTTTGCTTAGTTAGTAAGTAGGATATTTTCTCCCCCCTTCCAGCATGCTTTCGTGGTGTAACGGTTAGCACACTCGGGGCGTATTCGAGAGGTCCAGGTCCTGGGGAGGCATTGCTCATTTTTCATGCCTCTTGCTTCAAAATAACCTGCACATGACTCTACAAGTAATATATTAAATAATGTTGTGGTTGTTATATTGTCCATGTATTTCATGACATGTATTCCATGTATTTATGTTGGTCGCTAGAGCCTGAAAAAGGCTGGACTTCTATTTCCACCCCAATTTTGAGGAGGAGCGCCTCGGGGGGGGATGGTCCGAGTGTCTTTCACGCCTCTTCCCTACCACCCATCCTTACAAAAGGACTTTCTCGCCATATATTTAGAGTGCCCCCATGCCGCAAAGACACTATACATTTACAAAAATCCATGCCTTCTCTGGGATTCGAACCCAGGTCCTTCAGTACCGCAATAGGCTCCTTTAACCACTATACTGTCTGGGCGGCATATCGAATAATAATTGCATTATTAACATCTGTTTCATCTCTATGAGAAAGTCAGACTATAATCCTGTGACTGTAATTTTGCATTACTTCCAAAAACATTACAGACAGCTTCTGAATATTAATAATTTAAGAAAACAACTCTTCATTGGCATAAATTTAAAAATGGAATTGGTTTTTCTGTGGTGGGTTATACACATCAGCTGCCTAGGAACTAAAATCACTGAATAACAGTGGCAGTTCTTTCTAGTTCAAGTCTATAACTGAATGGTCCACCAGTGGCGAAATAGCTAAAATCACTGAACTATATCTTGAAATACCAATAGGTTTTCGATATAAGCTATAGAGTTTGATTTTCTTTGGTAGCAAAAACTAGTGTCAAATCTCCTAACAGCTTTGTAGCAAATTTATGTTCTTTAAGTCTGAAGATAGTAACAAAGTTTTGAGACGGTTAAAAATTAACCTTTTTATTAAATTAGAAAGTTATCAGAAGAGTACGTCTCGTGCTTGGCAAATTCAACCAGCATTTGTGGCAAGATAACTTCAAGTAACGGTCAATTTAAATAAGTTAGTAGTCAAAGACTACGCAATTCAGTTTAATGCGAAGTTGGTTCACACATCGGAACCGGTGTAAATATTCGGCAGCAGTAATGCAAAGCCGAGTAATTCAGGCTATCAGAGCTGGGAGAAACGTAATGTGCAAGAAAACCGGCGGCAGCTTAAATGTTCAATCTAATTTGTATTCTGGCGAGGAAACAGAAAAAGAAGTGATAGTAAAGATCTAAACTATAAAATAATTGTTATACAAAATAATAATAATCTCAAAAGAAACATAAAATCTGTATTTTGTCTTTGCTGGGATACGAAACATGGATCTTTCACTTACAAGTGAACGCGGTGAAAGCTGACTGTAAGAGGAATGTGGAGGGAAATGATGATTCTCAATAGTCTATGTTACTTAAAGGGCGCTTGGGGAAATGCTCCAGTGGCAGTCGATCAAATCTAAGTGGCGATGAATTATCATCCACCACATTTTAGTTGTTGAGTTGCTATAGAGACCTATAGACTTTTCGGGGCAAATGTAGAAACTCACCTGTACCTTCCTTGATATTCAAACCACAGATCTTTCTCTTACTAGTTAGATGTGTTACCACTTACATCATCACAAGGGGAAAGGTGATAACTCCTTACAAGTTGGTCCGAGATTTTGTTCCTTGAAAATGAAACAGATTATCTGTATGTGGGTTTCATAGGTTTCTCAGTGTGTAACATGAAAACAAAGCAGTTTCAGTTATACAGCATTCCAGGGAATTATCCCCTGCTGCAGACAGGCCCACTGGCGGCCGAGCGGTAGAGCCGCTGAACGATGGTAGTTCGGTATGAGGTTCGAATTCCACGAAGGGGATGGCTGCATGGGCATTTTTGTGGTTTTCACCATGTTTAACGTGTATACGAGCCAATCTCCCTTAGAAAAAGCATCCACGCAGGCATCCCTCCCCTTAGGCAGGTAGTCCTCGAGGCTTTGCCGTAATCACATAAACCAAACCTTACTGCAGATCGCTATCCTTCTTAATCACAATCTTTAGTGCTTTTGCTATAATAAATTGCTAAATATTATGCTTCTGTGCATGTTTAATCGCTTTTGATCAAATTTAGACTGTCATCGTACCCTTGAATACACGTATTACCTTTAAATTTAAGAAAATACTTTGATTTTTAGTCCAAAGGAGCTTTGTCCCTGAAGGACTATTGTTTTCGTTTTGCAATTTTGCGTCGGAAACGTTAAAAGTCTGAATCAATTTTCAAACTGTTGCCACCAAATCTTGCAGCGCTGTATTATATTTAAAAGAATTAAATAATGCAGAATCTGCATAAATGTATATATATTTCTCCAAATGTGATACAACAACGGAACCTAAAGCCATCCAATTTTGAATAACGTACGTTTCCACCCGAATATGCGCATCTGGAAGCCCAAATTGGGAATTTGGAATTTGTTTTATTATCTATTTCTTATTTCGTAAAACTTTAACGAATTTTTGATGAACAAACTCAAACGATTGAAAAGCGAGCAATGGCAACATCTATGAGGAAAAGAAACCCTTTTTATCTAAAGCGCGCGGAACTGTATATCCGAAATTCTAAAGATATACTTATTTTAAAATTATTTTGCGATATTGCTGTTGAACTGAATTTTATGGTTTAAGTGCGAAGAACATGATATTTAATAAATAAAGGTAAGCCACAAAACGTTAAAAAACGTCCCTCGTACGACAATATTGGCTCATAACAGCTTAAAATCGCCTTTGCAAAATAATCAAAAACCCAACATAGAATTTATATCTCTATGTATAATATCCTTCCTCAAAGTCTTCTAACATTTGAAAATTAGCCAAATAACGCAGGTAATGAAATATTTTACTGTAGAGATGGCGTTTTCAAATTACTTAGCACTCTTTTTATGACTTATAACCTAAAACATTCTGTGAATGCTTCTACTTCTGATGTTTATGAATTGGCATGAAGAGAAAAATTGTCACGAATTCGACACGGTTTGGAAGATTGGTGCTTTCATTTTCGAATGATCATTTCCATTGTATTCCGACCTTAGAATAATTTTTTTTTGTGATTTTGAAATGCAGTGAACTGTTTCTTTCTCAGTTTCATCGAAATGATGAGAACTGACCTCTGATTGTTTTTTTTCATCGTATTTTCGTATTCTTTTGTGTATGTTCATTTCTATTTGGTTTCGCCATATTTCTTCTCCAGTAGAGTGAGAAATTTCAAAACAAAGAGGGTAACACATCCAGAGTATTCCAATAATTTGAACGTTTCTAGAAAAATAAATAAATAAATTTGCATACCAGAGTGTGGTTTGTATCTTATCACAAAAGCGGATTTTTTTTAATTAGTGATATTAGTATGAGATGATAATTTTCTTCTTCATTCCGTTCCGCATGCCTTCCTGGTGTAACGGTAGCACACTCGGCGCGTATTCGAGAGGTCCACGTTCTAATCCTGGCGAAGGTATTGCACATTTCTTACCTCTCCTGCTTCAAAATAACATAATGGCTCTACAGCGGCACCCGAACTAAAAAGGTGGTGAACGATAATTGGCCATCACCACGATTTGGCGATTGAGTCCTCTCATTCCCAGTCGCCCTTCAAAAGGGGGAAGTATATAAGGTATTTTCTCCCTCCTTTCGTCCTGTCTACGTGGGGTATTTGGAAACATAACGCGTATTCGAGAGGTCCGTGTTTCGAGTCCCGGCAAGGGCAGTGTACATTTTTCATCTCTCCTGCTTCTAAATAACCTACTATGACTCTAGAGAGTCTTAAATGATTTAACATTATTTTCAGAGATCCTACGTAAGTAACCTTTTACACAAAACTAACGAGAGCCATTTTTTTTCTTTTGATTGTTTAATAGCTTATGTTTGCTGTACATTGGAAAATCTCAAAAGCATATATTATACATCTATGACCTATTTATTTGGTTAGTGGGCACAGATCCGCAAAGAGGATTGTAATATCGAGAGGTGTTATCCGCTTGGAACTGGTACACTTCTTCAACGAGGCAAAAATGTTAGGTAAACAGAAGCTCGCAATTTACAGCTACATATCTGTAGCTGACATATTAAAAAAAATAGAAGTAACTGATTTTGCTCCTGCAAAACAGCTTAAAAACAAAATTAATTAAGTAATATCATTTTAAATAAATAAACTAATTTCAAGCCATATATATATATATGTAACTGAATTATTTTCTATAAATAAAATTAATTCTATCAATGGTATAACGAGAAATTCATCTGACAAATACATTTCAAGTCATAAGTACTGGAACCCGATATTTACAGTAGTCTTACAAACTTTATTTTAATAAATACATTATTTTTATGTTAATTCTTTTCTGTAACTTCTGTTTCTTCTATCAGCAGTCAATTTACAATACCTCTCTATCTCGCATTTCATTTTAATTAAGGGGAGTAAGACTATTTTTTTTTACGTTAAAAATCGATTTTTCAATTTTGATTTAAAAAAATAAAGGTAACTTTCCTGATTCCAAAAATACATAACATATTTAGGTTTGAAATACTAGGCGCTTGTAAATTAAAACAGACACGCGCCTTTTTTTAAAAAGAGACAATTTTGAAGAAGTGTCTTTTAACTGAGACTTACAAATATTTTTAGTCCAAAGGGAATTAGTCCCGAAGGACTATTACTTTCGTTTTGCGATTTTGCGTCGATTCACTCTGAATGCCCGTTTCACTTTTCAAATTGTTGCCACTAAATGTTATCGCTCTGCATTAAATTTTAAAAAATGAAAAATCTGCATACATGTATACATGTTTCTCGCATTGTGATAAAACCTAGTGCCATCGAATTTTGAATGACGTAATCCTACTGCGAATATGGGCATCTGGAAGCCCTAATTTTGAATTTGAAATTTGCTTTATTATCGATTTTATGTTTTGTAACATTTCAACGAATTTCTGATTAACAAACTAAATGATTTCAAAGCGAGCAATGGCAACACTGTACGGAAAAAAAAAAACATTTTTATCTCCAGCGCACGAGACTTACGGAAATTCTAAAGATATGTTCATTTTAAAATGATTTTGCGATATTGATTTTGAACTGAATTTTATGGTTTGAGTACGTAGTACATGATATTTAATAAAAAAAGGTAGCACACGAAACGTTAAAAAAACGCGCCTTTGGACGTAATTTAAAATCTGAAATCTTTCAGATTTTTTTTTCTAATTATTAGTCTCTGTTTGTGTCAATAGTATTCTGCATAAATATTTCTATTCAGAATTACGTATATTACCAACCATAGCTGAAATGATTCTAATTACGTTGTCTGAACGTTGTGGAACTGATTGAACCATTGAACTATGTAGCGACTTATTGCAAAGTACATGTATGAAAACGAGTCTCCACGAGAGTATTGTACATTTTTCACGTCTCCTGTTTCAAAAAAAAAAAAAAAACTAATGACAAGATAACAAAATGAGAATAATTATTATCATGCAGTATTTAATCATTGCTATTTGCGAACATTTTGCAATACTATTAATAACGTATAGCAGTCAGTCATGAAATCTCAACTGCTTATTTTCTTTTAAAGCATACAAATTCGCATTTTTTTTTTCCGAAATTATTAGCGGTTTCTCACTATTGGCCATTTGTTTATTTTACATGATTTTTTAGAAAATTTCCAAATTTACGGGAACTCTTGCCTTTATCTCAATAAGTATGATTTTCTCAAATAATTTCTTGGAACTATTGTTAAAATTTTAATTTACTAAAAATTGTTTTTGTAAAAACTATTTAATAGTTATAAAACTTACATTCTGTAAATTACGACTATGTCTCATGAGTGGCATACTAGTATATGTGATTTATATTTAGAATACTTACATTTTTCTATTTAAATGCCAATGAAACCAAATGTTATAAAAGATTACAGCTGTTGCTCCTTTATAATGCCCCTGCCCCCGTGTTTGAAGAAAAAAGTGTATAAATGGATAAATCAGTGTATAAATAATAACCAATGTATAAATGGATGAGACAGCTGAAACCATAGCTCAACCTGTTTCAAATATCGGGGAATGTGGTATTCACTTACTTATTTCCATGGGCTAATTTCCCACGGAAAGCCCTCTACGAAGGCATCATTTCCCTGAAGTAAATAACCCTCGCATACTTACCTTAACGAATTAACCTAATCAAAGAGGATGTTATAATGAGCAGTCGTTATAATGAAAATAGATTTAATGCCCTGTTATAAACTGGTGACATTTTGCTCTGGTCATTGCAATAAAATAATTGCTTGAGCCTTATTTTTAACGATTATTTAAATTATCGATTATCTGTGCTCTTAAAATCTATCTCTTTGGTTGTTTGTTTATGATATCATCGCCTCCGGAACGGCGGGAAGTTGAGTTTCGAGAGAGGTATTTCCGGATTTCGAAAATTTGTGGTAGGCCATTTCGACCATTCTCATCTTCGTGCGACTTTAATCAGTCGATATTTTAATTAAAAACTCTGAAAATTTTTATTTTCGCATTCCTTTTCCCGAGTGGCAACAGTCTCGCGTTCTGGAGATAAAATCTGCTTTATTTCGAAAAATGTTGCCACTGCTCGCTTTCAAATCATAGAGCTTGCTAATAAAAAATTTGTAAGTTTTTACAAAATATGAAGTAAAAAATCTGAGAGCTTTCAGATTTTATATCACTCCCAAAGGTGCGTTTTTAACGTTTTGTGTGTTATCTTTATTTATTAAATATCTTGTTCTTGGCACTTAAACCATAAATTTCAATTCAACAGCAACATCACAAAATATTTAAAAGAATATATCTTTAGAATTTCCAATACACAGTCTCGCGCGCTGGAGATATTTTTTTTTCGTACGGTGTTGCCATTGCTCCCTTTGAAATGGTTGAGCTTCTTAATCAAAAACTCATAAATGCTTTACAAAATATGAAATAGATAATAAAATAAATTCCAGATTCCGAATTTGGGCTTCCAGATGCCCATATTCGGGTGGAGACATAAGTTATTCAAAATTTAGTGGCTCTAGGTACCATTCTTTTATCACAAAGCGAGAAACATACATACATTTAAGCAGATTCTTCATTATTTAATTTCTTTAAGTATAACATACGGCTCTAATAATTGGTGGCAACAATTTAAAAAGTGCTTCCCCGCTTATAGTGAATCAACGCATAATGTCAAAATGAAATTAATAGCCCTCCTGGGCTTGGACTAAAAATAACATTGCCAAACATTAAACAAATTATTATTCTATGAGGTTATATTCTGACACTGAAGTCAGCACGCGATTGCATGTGATGTCACTGTATGTCAAAACGTTTTCGTTAATGTCAGCATTTTAAATAAATAGCTGCTGCTGGCAATTTTTTTGTTTCATATTAAGATAACTGACACGATATATTATTGCCCCGTTAATTCTTTTATTGATATTGAGACAAAATTGTTATATTACATTAAATTTAATTTATGACGCGATAGGTATACGTATTAGTCAGAAGTGTCAAAAGATTTCGTTTCCTATTTTGGCAACAAAAAAATCATTTACGAATTGGTTGTTGCCTGGAAAGAATGAACTGATTTCATTCATTTATTGAGATGTTTTTGTGCATTTTCGTTTCCAGGTGTACATAGAATAAAGATATTTTGCTTTGGCTGCCGCTAGTAACTTTGTGTACAGTTCATTAAATTAATAGCTAATTTTATTTTCAGATTTTCAGTACGTAGAACTTATAAATATTGCTTTATGGCAGATGATTTTGTTCTCCAGATATAAGCGGCACAAATGGATGTCAAAGTTCTCACAATCTGAGCAGTCTCTAAAAATCTTATCAGTCATAATAATCTCAGAATCTTTGCAGTCATAATCATAGCAGTCTCTAGTAATTAAATAAAGAACATAAGGAAGGAATATATATAGTCATCGACACAAATCACTTCATTTTATACCGAAGATATTTATTATTTTTATTATATCACTTATCTTTCTACTCTAGTTTGAAAGCAATTTCAAATCACATAAATTATGTTCAAAAAATTTTTTATTTTCAGTCCAAAAAAAAATAAAGAGACATTTTTTTGCCTTTGATTTTCAGCTGCATGCAGAACGTGATTAGCTTTCAAAGACACATTAAAGTATTTCGATCTGTTTCATTTAACCTAGTTTACGCTTGCAACACTGAGGGAAGTACTGAGGCCCCCAGGTTCTTTTGGCTTTTGCAAGAACCTATATTTTCGAGAGCTATTTCAGTTAATAGGTTGGTTTTAATTTTGTGTTATTTTTTTTTAGCTTCCCCTTCTAGGTCCCGGATATGCTTGGCCATAGCTCGGTCAACCATTTGATGAGACATGCTATGTATACCTATAACAAAATGTATTTTACACCTGAAAAAAGTGTCTTAAAGTGCAACAAAGAAACGACTCTAAATAAGACTTTTTTCTTGTCTTTAAATGTTGAAGCATTGATTAAAAGATCTTGAAACAGAAAATGGAATTTGAGTTATTGTCATTATTTGCATGACAACTGCATTCCTCTTTAAAGCAGTAATTGGTGGTAATTCCGTATTTTGATGTGTAATGGTCTCAATAAATGTGATTCGGTCAAAATGACACAAAAATGCATTCGTTTTATGGCATCTAAAACCAACTAAAGTCAACCATCCGTAACGTATCCTTATCTGAAATTATTATGGCTAGAATACATGCTGATGATTGATGAATTCCTGAACAGTTGTTACATTCTTGATGCAGTTTTTGTTGAAATGATTATCTTTGTGCTGTTATTTAATTAAATTTCACCTAACAAAATTTTGCCTTGCTTTATTTAAGCATTTACTCAAATAACATATAGCTATGAATGCAGATCTGTCAGATGAATGCAGAATAATTTACTCTATTGCTAGTACTTTAGTAATGCTATGGAAACATTGTTTTTATAAAGAGAAATATTTTGTTCTGACTACAAATATGCTTTGCCCTCTGCTTCTCTGCATTCTCTCCTTTGCTTCTCTGCATTCAATATTCATTATTATTATGTTGTTTAGTGTCGAAGGTATAATAATATATAAGATTATTATATATTAATATATAAGATTATTATATATTAATAAATTATACTTAAAAGACACTAGTCCTTTTATACTCTGTTATTATTTACAATAAAATCATTTATTATTCTTAACAACCATTGAAATTATTGATGCAGTCATTTAATGTACATGCAAGCAATTTTCAATATACTTTTGATTCTTTATAACGGAGGCTTGTCAATTTGTTAAAATTAACCTCCTTCCCAAAAGAAGCTCATTTTTGAAAGTTCTTTAAGTAAGTGATTTCTGTTATCTAATGGAACGGCTTTATTTTTGTTGTTATATTCATAAATTATACAAACCACTAACATACTTGTAATTAATATAATTATTATCAGACTAGTTATATTTAAAATTTTTCCTTCAGTCGTTGATGATAGATAAATACAATATATAAGCATAAAAATCAAACTAAGTAAGACAGACTCCATTTATTCGTTGTTACTTAGTAGTAATTATTACTTTCAGTCACTAGTCGTGAGGAGGGAATGACTATTCTTTCTCAGTCTTAAAAACTAGAACCAACTTTTTAATTTTGCGTAGCTATTTTTTTATTCATTTCAAATACGAATATCGTTTCTTTAAACCACTGCAACAATGATTGGACTTTATTATTGAAATTCTCATTTATCTCTAATCTCATGCACGTATTTAAAGACTGAGAATTCTTAAATTTGCAGTTCAAATGTTTTACTGCAAGAAGTAAATTTTTGGAAATGCAGTAATCATGGGAAAATATTATAGCTGTATATACAATGAATCCCGTCAAAACTCACCGCTTCTCCATCGTCAGTTTTGATCATCTGTGGAGGTGAATGTCTTAGAAAAGTGATGTGCAATATCTACGTTTATTTATGTTCTCAATAGGTAGGCTTGTAGAGACATTAGATTTTTTTTTGGATGCAGAAGTCATGAAAAATTAGCAATGGCCTCGCCGGGACTCGAACCTCAGACCTCTCAATACCTCAGACCTCCCGAGTGTTACACCATGAAGTCATGCTAAGAAGGCGGAAGAAATACCTTACATACTCCCCCTTTTAAAGGACGCCTGGGGATTAAGGAAACCCAATCACCAAATCCTGTGGTGGAGAATCATCATCCACCATCTTTTTTAGTTTGGGCGCCACTGTAGACCAGAAGACAGAGGCTCCATTACCTGGCTGACTAATATGCCTGCCTTACACAGATTAAAGCCTCTGCTTCCAGAAGCCATCTGCTACCAGGTCCCCACAATCAGGGTGGGTGGCAGACCAGACGGCATTTATTTTATTAAGGCATTTATTCAAGTTTTAAGAGAATTATACCTGGGCAAACTGTGCCAGTGTTCATACATCATATACATAGGACGATGCAGACATAGTCTTGTTTACATTCTGACATTGGATGCATACTTTTTAAGGTAATTATTTCAGAGAATACATAGTACTTTTACTAAACTGAAACTAAGACAGCTAGTCATAGTTCATTGCACAGAGCAGTAATTACATATAGTGTCCTTTCCCATGTGTTACATTTTAGATTCTTAGTAGTACAAGTAAATGGGAAAACTAAAAACAGGGTAGCTTGTAACATAGTTTTTACACTGACCTAGAGTACACAAACAATAAGCTGAGGTAATGGTTACATAAAGACAATTAAACAAGTTAAGTGTTGCATAAGGAGTTAGCAGTTACATAAGGACAATTGACGTTGTATTAAGACTTACAAAACTGTACATAAAATTTAAGTTTATAACATCACATTATCTTGGTTAAATAAAATAATTAAACAGAAAAAATGGAAACCCATACATAACATGGTACAGTTAAGCAATAACCATTACAAATAATTGCATTTATAATCTGCCATTATTTAGAAATTGGGGAAGTTATTTACTAGCAAGTGAATTATAATTCTGCCACACTGAAAAGATGTACACTTGCTATGTATTTAGTTACAAATGTTACGTCCTAAGCGCTTAAATAGGCATAGACAGTTGAACACTGAAAGTACACATGTGCATAAAATACAAACATGTAGACTTGTAGCCAAATTCAAACATGTGGTTGAAGTATGGACAGCTCAAACAAAATAATATGCGAGGAGATATTAGGTAATAATACATTAGCCACATATAAGATATTATGTTGAGATTGATACACATTGACAAAAGCCATAATTAAGATCATAAATAAGAATATATACACTGTAAACACAGTAAAAGAATACAGTAGTTTGCCATTTTACAGTCCTAAAAAATATAATTACAAGAGTTACATGTTTGGGCGCCACTGTAGATACATCAGGTATTTTTTTTAAAGCAGCAGCTATGGAAAATGAACGATGCCCTCTCCGGGACTCCGACCTCTCGAATACGCGCCGGATGTGTTAACCATTACACCACGAAGGCATGCTAAGAAGCTGGGAGAAATACCTTATAGTCTTTTTGTGGAGATTTTTATCACAAGATGATTCATTGCAGTTTGTGGAATTTATTTTTATGTTACTAATTAGCTTTTCTAAGTTTGACTCTATTCTGTTCAATTTCATTTTAAATAAAATCACGTTTCTTTGAAATATGAACACAATAAGTAAAAGAGGCGTTATGTATTTGGTATACGGCTAATGAACTCACAAGTTCAATGCAGGTGCCCATCAGCGGCCAAGCGGAAAAGTTGCTAAACACTAGCACTTCGTTCTGGGGTTCGAATCATCTGCGAACGGGCTGGCTGTGTTGATATTTTCGTGGTTTTCTCTATGCGTAACTTGTATACGAGCCAGTTTCCCTTAGAATATACTCCACGAAGGCATCTATCCCCATAGGCAAACAACCCTCGAGACTTTGCCGTTATCCCATAAACCAAACCAAAACAAACCAAAGTTCAATGCAGGTAGCTCATACCTAGCGATCACAAACTTACTTGCAACAGAATTTTAAAAGTTAAGAATGTAATGGTAGTTGATAATTAAGAGCCTATTTAATTCCTATAGGGAGGATTCGGTAACAAAATGTTCTTCATTTGTCATAATAACAACAAGACTATACTTCCAAGAATAAGCAGTTGTATTTAGCTTATTATTATTGATAGAACTTTTATATTTTCATATTAAAATCACAAGCAGTAGTTCATGATAAAGGACTTTGCGGCTGTGGTTTCCAAAATTTATCCGGGAAACATTACAACTGCATTGTTGTTTTTGTAGAACAGCTGCCATCCTTAGGAAAGTAAATATTAAATAAGTGTTGAAAATATAGAGAAGTTGCATGCAGTTTATGCCGTATATTAAAAGAAAATCGTTCTTTCTTTATAATAAATTATTTCTCGTTGAAATATGATAACCGAAATTTTTCGCCATTACAATACTTCCTTTTTACTTCGCACAAGGAAGTAAAAAAAATAAAACAAAGTACAGGAACGGCGACACTCCCCAAATCAGCATCAAAATCAAAGTTAGAAGTCAAAATAGAGGGAATCATATAGAGCTCACATCCCTTCTGAGAATTCAGATTATCTTAGATTAAAATAAGTTATTTATAAAATGGGATATCTTTTTTTTCTTCTGAAAACGTCAACTTAACGATGAGCTTAAACTTTATTTTAATATTTACGGTTGACTAAAAATCAAAGTCATCAGAGCGTTATATTAAATCTATAACTTTAAAGTAAGAGCAATGATCTACCTTTCTCGAACATGAACGATTAATCAGGCTTATGAGCGTAACATTCCAGCGAAACAAAACAGGACTTCTTTACAATGAGAAAGGTTTAGGGAATTCGAAACTAAAGCTAAATTATTTTCTTTGTTTGTTAAAACATAGAATAATATTTTTATTTTTTCATTAAGGCATGATTAAATTTTTTGATTTGTTTCTTAAAAGACAGACAAATAATCCGATCACAAATGAATCAGCAAAATCAAACGCACAATTTAAAGAAATATTTTCTTAATCCAAATATTTTCTTATTTCAAATATTTTCTTATTCCTTTATTTCTTACATGAATGAACTAATCAAGCTAAAATGCTTTAAAAATAGTCCTGATATCAATAAAAATTACTCTTTAAATAACGTGTGCTTGAGATAAATTGTAAATGAAACAGGCCGGTTTCAATTATACTGTTCTCTACGGAAAAATTGCCTTAATAATACCATAAGGTTTATTTATAAAATTTATTTATCTGATTTTCTTTAAATTAATAATTTATGGTTAATAAAATAAAATTATTTGGCAGTCAGAATTACTTTTTATTTGGGTAATTTTCTGAGCTCCTTTAAAATGATACTTGCCGTCCAACCAGGATAACGGTTAGCAATGCTGACTGCTCCACCGAAGAACCCGGGCTCAAATCCCGGAGAAGGCATGAATGTTTGTAAATGTATAGTGTCTCTTCAGCATGGGGCACTTTAAATATGCGGCGAGCCGAAATTCCTCTCGAGAGGTTGATGGTAGGGAAAAAAGAGTTTGGACATCCTTGAACACTTCCCCTCGGGGTGCTCAAAATTGGGGGTGGAACTGAGCAAGTCGTATTGTCACCTGTATGGTGCTCAAGGCTCTTACCAAGGGCAGGTGCAATGTTGCACTCCTTGGCAACGTGAATTTCGTGGGCTTGTTCTGATGTTACTGTCAGACAAGTGAGATAAGTCATAACACCGAATGCTTCTTAGTAATCAAAGAATTTTTACTTGTGCATATATTTTTTCAGTTTAATCATTCGTTTATAAGAATATATTGTATAAACTACAAGACATTATCTCCCTTCTCTCTGCATACCTTCGTGGTGTGGTGTAATTGGAAGTACGCTTGACGCATTTTCAGGAGGCCCTGAATTCGAGTCCCGACGACGGCACTTGCGGATTTCTTCGATTACCTTGCTTCGAAAAAAATTCTAAGTGGTACCCAAACAAAATGTGGTGGACGATAATTCGCCACAGCATGATTTGGCAATTGGATACCCTAATTCCCAGTAGCAATTTAAAAAGAGGAGTATATAAGGTATTTTCTCCCTCCTTTCCGTATACCTTTGTGGTGTAACTGGAAGCACATTCGACGCATATTCAAGAGTCCTGGAGAGAGCATTGCGAACTTCTTCAGTTTTCTGACATTGAAAAATTTTAATTACTTTACAAAATTAATAAGTCTGGTGATGCCTATTTTTAATCATCGTGTTGTTTTTCTGTATTTTGTGAGGAAGGCACTTAATCAAACCGTATCCCTAAAGCACTCATTTAATAATATTAATTAAATCACATTTTCAGTGTCAAAACATGCGATCTTAATGCGATTTACTCGAAACTTTTCCTAGCTTCGGAAAATCGCTCAATAAAAAATCGCCTACCAACATTGAAAGACCATCTAGGATTCGATTCTTACTTTCTGTCCAGGTTCTTGTATTGGACAACTAAAGACTTGGCAGACTAACTTGATTAAGTGATTAATGAATTGAGGCAAAGCACACGACGCCTTTCTACCTAAGAGAAGGAATGCTTTCGTGAAAGTCTTTCTAAGAAATGTTGGCTTGGATTCACATTAAATGCGAAAAAAGAAAACAATGCAAATGTAAGTTAAACTGCCCTATTCTTGGGAGCATCTCTATCACTGTACTTGACCCGAGAACATTTTGTCCAGGCAGAAAAGGATGTCAAATGTGCTCCAGGAGTTTTAACAGGAGTACACAACAGGAGTACTAACTTCAATCAGGTCGAGCAATCTTTTACGCAAAAACTACCGAAAAATAGTTGCCAGTTTTAAACTCTCTTTGACTGAGTCACATTGTAGAGATATTAGGTTATTTTTGAAACAGAAGATATGAGAAATAAGCAGTGCCCTCGCTTGGATTCGAACCACGGAAATCTCGAATATGCGCCAAGCGTGCTCACCACTACACCACTAAGGCATGCAAAGAAGGCGGGAGAAATACTTTATATATTCTCCTTTTAAAGGACGACTCTGGATTAGGGGACCCATCGCTAAATTCTGGTGGTGGAGAATCATCATCCACCATCTGTTTTTTTAGTTCGGGCGCCACTGAAAAGACATTAGATTATTTTTGAAACAGAAGATGTGAGAAATGAGCAATGTCCTCACCGGGACTCGAACCATGGACCTCTCGCATACACACCGAGCGTGCTGACTACTACTCCACGAAGGCGGGAAAAATACCTTATAACATATCCTCCTGGGAAAGAGATATCGTGTTCGAATCCAAGTTATAACTAAAGTCTTTACAATTTTAATAATAATAAGTATAATAAAACCATGCTTAATTTTTAAAGGTTTTCATATTTCGATAGAAAAACGATAAATTTGTGAAATATGAAAATTATATTTCCCCTTTCGTTCTCTTTCTACGTCTCTACGTGAACATAAAAAGTTAGAAATTTGCTCTGATTGTAAATTTTCTTTGATTTATCTACCCTTAAAACAAAGCTAATCTTTTGCACCAGATGGAACAAAAATTTTTCGAATAAATCACTTTCACAGCGGCTTCCAATTCTCACGACGTGGGCGTCCCACTGAAGTTCTCAGGGGAACAAAGTAAGTTTTTCAAGGATTCATAAAAAAAGGAGAACCACTACTTTTTTTTTATTTTGCATTTATTTTATTTATACTCTTCTTCATTGTCCCTTCCTTTCACTTCACCTGCATTTTATGCAATAGTGGCTGAAAAAAAAAATTAAAGCATGCTTCAGACAAAGGAAGAAAAAAGGTATTTTCCAATCGCTGCTTCTGCTTGTCTCCTCCCTTTCTGTGGGTAGCATGAATTCGAAGGAACAAATGATTCGGATGTAAAACCATCAATAGATCCTCAGTACAAAAACATATACCCCCCCAACCCACTTGTGGTTGCTTCTGATTCCCCATCTGCACGTTATACTTTTTTATCATTAAGTTAACAGATGCTAAAATAACATTTCCATGAGAAATTCAATCTTGAGGCCATTTATTGAGCAATAGAATTTCTAATTGATTTTTCCGTTATTGTTTATTGTCACTGAAGTTTTAAGATAAGTGTTATTTAATAAAATTACTTTTTTTATTGAATTGGACATGAAACAATTGACAATTTGTTGCTAGAGTTAGATTAAAGCTATGAAGACAAAGCAGTCCAAGGTTATTTCATTTGTTGAAAGCGCTTTTTTTCATAGAAATGTTTGGATGGGGAAATGATGCTTATTCGAATGATATTTTAATAAAAAATGCTAGTAATCTCATTTCAACTCTATTCTGATCGCTGTTTTTTTAGCCCAAAAGAGCGTTAGCTAAGAAAGGCTATTAATTTGGTTTTCGCCTTTTGCGTCAATTCACTGTAAGTGTCTCCATCACTTTTCAAACTGTTGCCCCCAAATTTTATCTCCGTATGTTATATTTAAAGAAATTAAATAATGAAGAATCTGCATAAATGTATATATGTTTCTCGCATTGTGATAATACAATGGTACATAGAGCCATTCAATTCTGAATATTGAATGTTTCCACCCGAATATAGGCATCTGGAAGCCCAAATTTGGAATTTGGAATTTGTTTTATTATCTATTTCATATTTTGTAAAACTTTACGAATTTTTGATCAACAAACTGAAGGATTTCAAAGCGAGCAATGGCAGCGTTGTACAGAAAAATGTTTTTACTTCCAGCGCGTGAGAGTGCGTATAGAAAGTTCTAAAGATATGCTCGCTTTAAAATTATTTTGCGATATTGCTGTTGAATTGAATTTTATGGTTGAATTGAATTTTTTAAGTGGGAAGACCATGATATTTAATAAATAAAGGTGACACAGAAAATGTTAAAAAAACAGAATGTAATGTAAAATCTGAAAGGTTTCAGATTTTTTTTTAAAATATTTTCTTCAAAATTAAATTACACCTTTTTTCAAAAGTCATTTTTCCTTCATCCTCTCAATTTACTATTAAGCTGTACAATTTTTTTAAGTCTGATGTTCATGCATTTTGATCCAGACCATAATAAATATTTGTATCAATTCAGAGACTGATCAAAATTACAATGCATCAAAAATCGGTTATAAATCTAGGGATTGCTGTCATATTAGTTCGTACTTAAGCTATAATTCAAGCTAACCACTTATTTATGAAATTGTAGTTTCAAGTACATAATCAGTCTAAACTGTCATATTACGTAAGATATAACTTTGTATTACAATGAGGAGACATTTCAAAACTAAGAGTTACTTCCCGTGCAAGTATTGCAGAATAAGAAAGCATAAGAGAAAATACAAGTATAGACAATCAGAGCTAAAATAAAAATTTAATGCTAAGATACGTTACTTTCTTTTGTAACAAAATAGTTATACTTCCTTGTTATGTACATAAAGTAGCCAGTTAGATACTAATGCGTCTGAGCTGTGATTGATGAAACGACATATCTTAAGAATGCTATCTAAATCTCAAATTATTTTGCGTTCAGAGAGGGAAAGTGTATTCGTAATTTTCCCATTATGCATATCATTATCCTGTTATTTTATTTGTGATAATCATAAATTTAAATAATATTAAATGTTGCTATTAATTATTGTTATTATTTTTTTCCCTTTTTAATTGTTTTCCTGTCTACATTCTGTTAAGAATGTATAATTATTACTTAAGGAGAATTGATTTTTAAAATATTTTTTTTTAGAAAAAGTAATCCGATATCATAATTTGCCATTTATTATACACAGATGCTTTCAGGTACTTATTGCTAATTTTTAAGCCTCTTGATACTGATTTAAATACATAAAGAAAAAAGAACTAAAAAAAATGCCTGAACGTTTTCAGATTTTATATTACGCCCAAAGGGACTTTTTTAACGTTTTGTGTGTGACATGTATTTATTAAACATCATGTTCTTTGCACTTAAATCATAAAATTCAATTCAACAGCAATATCGCAATCGTAAAATAATTTTAAAATGAGCATATCTTTGGAATTTCCAATACACAGTCTCTCGCGCTGGAGATAATTCTTTTTTTTTCCGTACAGCGTGGCCATTGCTCGCTTTGAAATCATTAAGCTCGTTAATCAAAAATTCGTTAAAATGTTACAAAATATGAAATTGATAGTAAAATAAATTTCAAATTCCAAATTAGGGCTTCCAGATACCCATATTCGGTGGAGGATTACGTTATTCAAAATTGGATTGCTCTAGGTACCGTTGTATTATCACAGTACGAGACACATACATACATTCAAGCAGATTCTTCATTATTTAATTTCTTTAAATATAACACAGGGCGATAATATTTGGTGGCAACAGTTTGATAAGTGATACGGACATTTACAATGAATCAACGCAGAATGCCAAAACGAAATTAATAGCCCTTCTGAGATAACGCTCTTTGGGGCTAATAATAATTCAAAGTAATAATTTAATAATTACTGGATGGTGCGCTGGGGCATACTTTGATTGAAGCTTATTTTAAAGGAAATAGTAGTAAATGCAAGTAAATTTCGTAATTAATAAAGTGCAAGTAATAATGTTAACTAGATTGGCGATTTCTCAATAATAACGAGCTGAAATGCGAACATGCTAACACAACTAGTCTACTTGTTTAAAGAAATTCTTTCTGTCTTAGTAGTTATATTTTCCACTTGGCGTCATAACAAGGGCCGTAAAAATATAAAAAATGAATAAATAATGAACAAACTAAAAGAATAAATGTGTTTATGAAGATTTGTCTGGTGCTAAATCAGCATGCGAACAGTTAATAATGTTCATTCAAACGTTCTTTACTCTCTTTCTGCATTTTTTAAATAAAATTAAAGGTGTTTACTGTTCATTTCTAATTCGAAGTTTCCGCTTAGAAAAACTTTGGGCGAACTACAAGGGTGGCGACTTTTGACTAATATGTATTTAGTAACAGTTATAACGGTAATAAACAATAAAACACGGTAGCTGTATTAAAAAATTAAACAAGACACTTTATAAGGGATTTCTTCCGCCTTCTTAACATGCATTCGTAGTGTAATGGTCAGCACACTCGGCGCGTATTCAAGAGGTCCAAGGTTCGAGTCCCGGAGAGGCCATTGCTCAATTTTCCCATCTCCTGTTTGCAAAAAAAAATACCTAATGACTCTACAACTTTTGCCAATGACATGCATATGTCGTTAAACAGTCGGCAAAATAAAATTCGTACCTCCAGTAATCAAGATTTTATCTGTGTCTCTTTTATTATTATTATTATTATTATTATTATTATTATTAGTCCAAAGGGATTTAGTCCCGAAGGACTATTACTTTCGTTTTGCGATTTTGCGTCGATTCACTCTGAATGCCCGTTTCACTTTTCAAATTGTTGCCACTAAATGTTATCGCGCTGCTTTAAATTTTAAAAAATGAAAAATCTGCATAAATGTATGCATGTTTCTCGCATTGTGATAAAACCTAGAGCCATCGAATTTTGAATGACGTAATCCTACTGCGAATATGGGCATCTGGAAGCCCTAATTTTGAATTTGAAATTTGCTTTATTATCGATTTTATGTTTTGTAACATTTCAACGAATTTCTGATTAACAAACTAAATGATTTCAAAGCGAGCAATGGCAACACTGTACGGAAAAAAAAAAACATTTTTATCTCCAGCGCACGAGACTTACGGAAATTCTAAAGATATGTTCATTTTAAAATGATTTTGCGATATTGATTTTGAAC
Organism: Stegodyphus mimosarum; assembly: GCA_000611955.2. NCBI lineage: Eukaryota > Metazoa > Arthropoda > Arachnida > Araneae > Eresidae > Stegodyphus > Stegodyphus mimosarum. Next base: position 591,663 of record KK113786.1, read on the forward strand.
TGAATTTTATGGTTTGAGTACGTAGTACATGATATTTAATAAAAAAAGGTAGCACACGAAACGTTAAAAAAACGCGCCTTTGGACGTTATTTAAAATCTGAAATCTTTCAGATTTTTATTATTATTATTATTATTATTACCCAAAGGGGCAATTTGCCCAGAAGGGCTTTAATTTCGTTTCGGCATTTTGCGCCGTCCACTATAAAACGAGGTTTCAATTTTCAAATTGTTGCCACCAAATATTAGAGCCCTGCATTATATTTAAAGAAATTAAATAATGAAGAATCTGCATGAAGGTATGTATATTTCTGGCATTGTGAAAAAACAGCTGTATCTAGAGACATCAAATTCTGAATAACATAGTCCTCCACTCGAATATGAGCATCTGAAAGCCCCAAACTGGAATATGAAATTTGTTTTAGTACGTATTTCATATTTTGGAGAACTTTAAGGAATTTTTGAGTAACAAACTCAGCGTTTTCAAAGCGAGCAATGGCAACATTGGATTGTGTGCCAAAAATTCTAAAGATATGTTCTTTTTAAATATGTTGTGATATTGCTATTGAACTAACTTTAATGCTGTTAAAATGCGAAGAACATGATATTTAATAAATAAAGATGACATTAGTTAAGCGCCCTCTTGGGCGTAATATAAAATCTGAAAGCTTTCAGATTATTATTATTATTATTATTATTGTTATTTGAATTTGAATTTACAAATAATTCTAAATTCATTATAAATCTAGCTTCTGACTGGCAAAATAAATTTAAGTTATTATCTTTTACCTCCCTCCCGGACAATGTGGATAATCTACTAATTATCAGCAGAACTCAGTCTTGAACATGTGTATGCAACACAGCATTTATTAATACCTATTACTTACATTTATTTCTACTCAATGACTTACTTATTTATGTAAGACGAAAACTACTTTTGAAAATACAACAAATATTTTATTTCCTCTGGAAAATGTAAAGCAAACATTCTCGACACATTGTTAGAAAATTTTCTAACACTTGCATCGTTGGTAATTAAATCATTACATCATCTTTAGATTTCTTTCAAAAACACGCAATTTCCTCCTGTCAGTAACCATTCTGCTTCTTTTCTTCTAACTATTCTACTTCTTTTAATTATTCTGCTAACATTACATGACCTGTCTGACAAATTCTTGTAATCTACATAAGTGTTATTATTATTATTATTATTTACGTTTTTCGCCTTATGGCACTACACGGAAGATAGGGATGCCTTCGGGAAGGGTTTCTAAGGGAACTGGCTCGTATTAACAGGTTACACATGGGGCCATACACCACAAAAACGCCCATGCAGATTCGAGCCTCGGATCGCACCACCAAAGCGAGCACCAGTGTTCAAGGATTTCTATCGCTCGACCGTGGGTGGACCAATCTACGTAAGTAACGAAAGGAAATTTGTTAATAAAGTTTAAAGTATGTGAAACTGAAGTCCCTAATTTTGCGTATGATACTCATATCAACTTTTATGCAAATTTATACGAATATTTATCATTTTAAAAATAACTTTACATAATGTCTATTTAACTGTACAATTATATTATTTTTTGCTTTATAATACAAAATATTATATATATGTTCCTGTACTTATAGCTGGCTTGAATTTTTAGTTTTTTAAAATTTAAGAAAATAAAAAAATCTAGCTGAAAAATTCTAAAAATGTGTGGTTTTTTTGGAATCAAAGAATTTTCTAAACACACTACAATAGAATTTCCAAACTACAATAGGGAATTTTATAATGACTGTTGATGATATCTCCCGAAACACAACTTGAAAGCTTCCTTTGAAATAACAAAAAGCAAAGAATCGGAAGTAAAGTATTAAAACCATTTTGTCCTGTTTATTATGCGTTCTGCTTCATGAAACATTTGCTGGAGTTACATCTCGTGAGAAAAAAATACTCGCACGAGTTGATTCTTTTGTTCACATAGCGAAGAAGTAAAAATCTAGATCTATCAAAAACAATAGCTAATCGATCGGTGTTTATTGTTCGTTTTTCAAATACCAGAGAGAAATGTCATAGGTTTTAATAGCAATTGAATAAATAAAATCTGATGCTGCTATTGGTTCAATACTCTTTTGAAAATCCGACGATATTACTATCATCATCATAATAATAATAAATCCGATGTGGACACGATACCACTTCCTTGTACGGCCTGTTAAATTATACACATTTTTTGCTGCATTTTATCTAAACTTATTTCCTCGAATTTCATTAGAAATCTATTTTGCATTCAATTAATTTAGTTCTCACTTCGCGGCAAGGCAAAAATGCATAAAATCTCAAAACATCTTTATTCAAATTTGTAAAATACAGGAAAATATATAAGACCAAATGCAGTTAAAAAAATATTTTACAATTCATATAAGAGTTTCTACGCAAAACCAAGCAATTTGGCCAGCGGGCAAGAAGACAGATTTTTCGATGCTCAAAAAAGAAAGTTTACTTTTGGTCTGACGCGGCAAAAAGACACTAAAATTTGTGCAGAAATTGACTTAATTCACTATTCTACTAATATCTTCGAATATAAACAAATGGGGGCTTCGTTAAGCTTACTAGCACTTGAACAACGATTTAATTGCTGACAATTCTACAACTGTTGCATGCAGATTAACTGAAAGCATAAAAACCTTAACAGGAACATAAGAACAACATATTTCAATAAATTTTAAAGCAAAAAATGCAAAATTTACTAGCATGTAAGAATGAAAAAACTGGGTTCACCGAGCTAGGTAAGAGAGAGGGTATGCATATATACACTCACGTTTGTGAAAATTGCAACACCAAGAAGGAATCGTCATAATTGAATGCAATTTAATACACAGTTGAGTGGTAGTGGTACAAATAAATGATTAAATGTTCAAAGCAAACAAACAAGAACAAGAGATCAGAATCAGTATTTTGTGTGGCCACCACGCGCCGCAATAAGTGCTGCTACACGACGTGGCATGGAGTCAAACAAAGTTTGAATGTCTGACTGAGGAAGAGCATTCCATATCGTTTGTACGCGTACCCAAAGTTCGTCTGCAGACGCAACAGGACGAGGATCACGAGCAAGACGCCGACCAATGACATCCCACACATGTTCAATTGGCGACATATCCGGGGAACACGCAGGCCAAGGAAGAAGCTGTACCTGCTGCGCTGCAAAGAAGGATTTAACAATCCGAGCAGTATGAGGGCGGGCATTGTCCTGTTGAAATACAGCGCCTGGCAAGCTTTGAAGGAAGGGAACAGCTTCGGGCTGTAGAACTTCACGGATATACCGGTTGCTGTTCAGATTGCCCACAATTCGTAGCAATTGAGATCGTCTATGATATGCTATGGCGCCCCAGACCATAACTCCGGGTGTTCGTCCACTGTGGCGTTCGATAATGCACTCCGGAAGGTGGCGTTCACCGGCATAGCGTCTGACACGAATGCGGCCATCATGGTACCACAAATTAAAGCGGGATTCGTCAGAAAACACGACATGCTGCCAATCAGCACGCCAGTCTCTATGCTGATTGGCCCATTGTAGCCGCAGGCGGCGATGGTCGTGCGTTAGGGGGATCCTGTATAAAGGAGTCCGTGCGCGCAGTCCACACTGCAGCAGACGTCTACGAATTGATGAAGCACACAATGAAACACCTGTAGCTATTGACCACAGTGCTGCCAATTGTCTAGAGGAAGCTGTACGGTCCGTCCGCGCCATGCGGACCAGGTGTCTATCATCGCGAGCTGACGTCACATTTCGGGGTCCACTCCCGGATTTCCGAGTTGTCCGACACTCGTCCGTCCACTGCTTCCAAACGCGCATCACTGTGCTGCTGTTACGCTGCACACGAGAGGCTACTGCACGATACGACAATCCAGCTTCACGAAGGCCGATGATTCTCCCTCGTTCAAACTCTGTAAGTTGTTCAAATCTCGCTCTCTTTCGTCGACGAGGCATAAGTACAGATTGAGTTAACGTTTACCACTAGCAGATAACCACCGATAACCATACACGCCTCACTACAGCCGTCTATTTATTCGGATCCATCAGCCGTTCAGAGGGCGCTGCTCAGCATACGCATGCGCTACGGATTTGCAATTCTAATCATTTGCATATCATGCGCTACTTTGCATTTCCTGAAAATTTCAGCTCACTCGCGTAAGTCCTTCATGGTGTTGCAATTTTCACAAACGTGAGTGTATATACCTATATATTTATATGCTTTTGGTGCCGCCTATCGCAACCAAAAAGGGAGGAGCACAAATACATATTATAGCAGTCCTATATACAAATTTTTAAAGTTTCGAGGCTACTCGAATTTTGAATTATGCGATATACGTACACACGTACGTACATACGTACGTACAGGAGTCACGAAAAAAATCTCTTTTGAATCCATTTTAAATCCATTTTACAGTCCGTTTTTAGGGATAAAAGTCCTTTATTCTGTCCGTACGTACAGATGTCAAGCAAAAACAGCTTTCAAATGGACTGGAGAGCGATTAAAATGGATATTTTCTTTGAAATATGATATCCGAAATTTTTTGCAATTAGAAAAATTCCTTTACTTCGTACAAGGAAGTAAAAAAAAGTGTCGGTAATGGTATGCTTATGCAAGAAATCACTTGCAAAACTTTTTTTCAGAAGTTTTCAGGGAAGTCGTCAATATCTGACAAAAGTCCTGGTAGTAGTAGGATGTTTTCTATCAAATTCGTTTTAAAATTAATAAATATATTTTGCTTTGGCGATATCTTAAACTGACAAATGTAATTGAACAAAAACGGATGGATCAAATTTTCTTTTCGTAATGCAATTTCCAATGCGAAAGCCTTTGAAATATTGGGAAAAACCTTTTGAGGATAATCTTTCGTTAAATACCGAGTTTCTGAATGATGATGGATGCTTATAAAGGGAAGAAATTCGTCTTTTTGGTGCATCATATCATTTCAACTAGCAAGGAACACATCAAATCAGTCAGAGATTTGTTGCTTAACGACTTCGTTTTATTAATCAACTACATTATTATAAAAAGAAAGAAAATCTGAAAGCTTTCAGATTTTAAAAGGGGCGTCCAAAGGGGCGTTTTTTTTAACGTTTTGTGAGTTACCTTTATTTATTAAATATCATGTTCTTCGCACTTAAATCATAAAATTCACTTAAAGAACAATGTAGCAAAATAATTTTAAATCGAGCATATCTGTAGAATTCACGATACCCAGTCTCAAGCGCTGGAGAGAATTTTTTTTTTACAACGTTGCCAACGTGCTCGTTTTGAAATCCTTGAATTGTTATTCAAAAATTCGTTAAAGTTTTTCAAAATACGAAATCGATAATAAAACAAATTCCAAATTTCAAATTTGGGCTTTCAGATGCCCATATTCGCAGCAGAATTACGTCATTCAAAATTCGGTGGCTCTAGATACCATCGTTTACAGGGCTGCAATATTTGGTGGCAACAGTTTGAAAAATGAACCGACATTTATGTTTCCGAAGCAAAATCGCAAAACGAAAACAATAGTCCTTCAGGGACAAAGCCCCTTTGGACTAATAAGTTCATATATCATTTGGATTCTGTCAAGTAGTTTGGAAAATTATTTGATTTGCCACATGTAGCTACTTAAAGAGTTTTCAAAACAATAAATTTTTGCCTCAAACAGCAATGCTTTCAAGTGGCCAGGGGAATGTTTTATATAGGCGAATGTTTCAAAAAGCATTATTCTCGATGATAAAACTTAGATCTCACATTTTATACAAATATAGCTGTAAGAAATAAATTACGTAAAAGAAGTTACTTGACGCATGTCTGTTACAATTGAAATCTTTTGAGTTATTAACATTCTTAACCATAAAGAAACCTGATGCAACTGTAAAATGTCCCATTTTGTGCTCAGCTTTTAGCAGCGTAATTATTTAACTCTTTTTTTTTCCTTACTTGATATAATGAATTTCCTCACCACGAACACTTTCTTAAGATTATTATCTCCAAAATCGAGCAGTATTTTGAACGCATTGTAGAGTCATTAAAGTTTTCCAAAGCAGGAGACATGAAAAATGACGTCTTCTCCGGGACTCGAACCACGGACCTCTCGAATACGCTTCGAGCGTGCTGACCACTACACCACGAAGGCATGCAAAGAAGGCGCGAGAAACACCTTATAACATAAACAAATACCAGTACTGAATTTCACTTCTCTAAGACGATCATATCCTGAACAGACCAAAATCACTTGAAACCGTGGGCTGTCGTCTTCTAGAAGGGTCACCGTGTTCACAACATGGTTTCGAAATAGATATCTTTTTGCTGTGAAAAGAATGCATATACCTACATATCAGGTATAGCCATCACATCGCGAATGATTCTAAAGTAATTTTTCATCAATTGCGGTTGTATAAGTAATATTCCTGTATATCAGTAGAAGAATTTTATCACTATAGCTTAAACATAATTTAATTATTAACATGACTGGATCTTGCTCATATATCAAACCGGTGCGTGCTCATCATAGATTAGCAGATTCGTTTATATATATATATATGTAAGTGGAAGAATATGTAAATCAGTGTTATAATTTAATTTAGTAATAGCCCCTTAATTCTTTTTTTTAAATTTGAGTACTTCCTCTCTCTATTCTAAAAATAATAACTTTTCTGAAGAGCCATTTCTAGGTTAATATATATCACATAGCTTGCGTAACGCTTGTGATGTAGCTAATTCGGAACCTAAACTCAAAATTTTGAGAACTGAAACCTTTCTAACCTAAACCAAGACCTTCTCTTGGTCAGTTTCCATATTGGATAACTGAGCAGTTTACAAAGTGTGTCCACACATTTTTGTAATGATTTTGATTTTCTCCGTAAATTTAAAAATTAATTTAAAAATATAAACATGAGTAACATCAAACTGGAATAAGATTTTCTTATCGTCTGTAGCATTAAAAATATTCTTTTCTTTAAAATGTCTCTGAAAATGGATCGATGGCTGTATTTTTGCGCTGTTCTAAGAGAAATACTCTTATTTAATTATTAAGAAAAGATGTGAAAAGCATGGTTTTAATATTTCTATACATAAAATAAGTGACATTATTAATATGAAAGGAAAGAAACGTCAAAGTTAACATCCGACTAGAAAAAAGGCAAAATATGCATACCCAATAAAGGTACGTTTAGCTCTTATTAAATCTAAAGTCGCATTTCATGCTTTAAAGGAAAATCCAGCCATCCAAAGAGCTATTGCAAAATTATAAAACAAAATTAAAAAATCTGTAAACAAAATTATAAAATCTGATCAAAACATAAAAACTTGATGTTCATCGCCTAACGCCGAAACATATTTCTAAGCGTAAGACTATGTGCAGATTGCAGTATGATAATTATTTTGGCAGATAAAAAATGGAAATATATAGCTACAGTTGAGAGGCTTGGATATATTTATCTGATTGCAATAAAAAAATCGATTTACTAGCAAAAAGAGGAAGAGAAAAGACTTAATATTTTGGTTCAGAGAAAACAATGAAAGTTTTTATAAATGTTTTATGGTTATTACTGGATTCTCTTATAATGGAAAACTTAAACTAAGAAAAGTAGAAAAAAATCAAAATTAATTCGGATTACTATCAGAAATATGTTTTAACACCTGTTCTTAAACAAGAAATTCCATCTCTGTATCTAAACAATCTTCACTGTGTTAAGTTCCATCATGATAAGACTCCGAGCCATACCTCTGAATCTACCGCTCTATTTTTTGAAAAAATGATAAATGAAACCGGAATTAAAGCTATTCTCTTTAAATGTGTCCCACCTAAGTCACCTGATGTGTCTCCTATGAATACTGTGCATTTGGACTTTTAAAATAAGCTGTTTAGAAGCAGCAACCCAAAACATTGGATGGAGATTGGAAGATTGTGAAGGAGGAGGGGAATAAAATAAACCTTGATATTTTAAGAAAAAGACTATTAGTTTGAGAATCAAGATGTAACATGATAGTTCAACAAAAGGGCTATCAAACTGAAGATATTAGAAGATAAAATTCTAAGGTTTTTTTTTATATATAAATCTTTGCAAATCGTTACAAAAGTGTGTGAACACCCTCTGTAACTTCTTCTTCGTCCTCTCTTCTTATCGCAGTAGTATCAAAAATGTAAATATTCTGGAAATAGGTCACAATTAGAGTGCCAAGTATATTGTGGCCACAAATGTCAACTGAAATTAAAATGAGTCACTCGTCTGCGAAGTTTCCTATTTGTTACAGATTCAACATTTTAGCATTCTGCGCGATCAGACTCCTTTAATATGGAGCTACGTTCTACCATCAAAATTACTACGCCTTTTTTCTCTTTTTATTAAAAATATGTGTATAGATATATCTGCATCTATATACTTAGTTTCATAAAGCGAACTGTTTATGCTCATCCATTTCTGTAAGATTAAAATCTCACCAGTAGTCAAAGCAGTTTGCCGTATGCAGACGTGACAGGTGTTACTAGTAGAAGAGGGATGAGAAAAACCGTCGTACCATTGCTTCCCACAAAACCGCAGTCTTTCATCTTTTCCAAGAAGTTTTCTTCTTCTTCTAAAAGAGCTGGGTTTTCGAATAGATAAGAATAAAGGGAAGAAAAAAAATAATAACAAGTAATAAAAATAATAAAGTAAGACGGAAAGGGATTTGACTTAGGGGAAAAATAGCTAAAAAGATTGATGGAGGATTTATTAATTTGTAAGACTGATAATTCGAGAAGTACAATTACAACTTCTTTGATAACATCATTTGTGAAGGCGTCCTTCCAGTTAGGTGGAAAAGTCCTCAAATATTTTAAAATAAAGTATCAGCCAATCAATAGAAATTTTCCTGCTACGAATTCGCAAGCTAAAATGAATAAAATTTAAAACTATACAATCTGCTTACCAATAAGCTATGACATAATAAACGATTTCCTTTGTTGAATATTTTCCCTCATAGCCAAGTATAAATGCATCTACGGCATTCCCTAGGCAGATAAAAATTCATTGGAAAAAATCTAATGATGGTTCGGTCTTTACAATTAATATTATATCTGCTGGCGACTAATTATAACAAAATATGATGCTACTTCGTACGTCGACCATCGCTGCAACCACAGTAATTTTTTGGAACATATTTATGTTCTCAACAAAGCAACAGCATTGAACATCGTAATATTAGGTTTTTTCTAAGCTGCTATCTCCAATATAAACCAAATCGTCTGGAGGCCCACCAACGACCGAGCGGTTGAGTCGCTGAACACTGGTAATTCGGCACAGGGTTCGAATCCTGGCGAACGGGCTTGCTGAATGCGCGTTTTCACGATTTTCTCTATGAGTAACGTGGATATGAGATGGTTTCTCTTTAAAAGTCCGCCACGAAGGCATCCCTCCAATAGGTAGATAGCCCTCGAGCTAATCCTTTTTGAGAAATTTTCCCCTCCTCTTCTCGAGGGGAAAAAATGCCATGAATCTTTTCTACCTACCTTCCAAATGATTCTGGTCTTAAGAGGAGGTGATCATGCAATACGTATGTTTATTCGCTCGTCGAAAATACTATGGTCACTTTCAGAGGTGGACACTTTAGGGAGGTATTTCCTTAGAGAAGAGAGATTTCACTGCATTTTACTTTGCTGCAAAGTTTTCAACGCATAATATTTACCTGTAGCAACAAACGATTTTATAATGTTAATCTTTTAAAAATAGCATAGTCAGTAAATAAACGACATCACCTAATAATTGCAAACAGCCGCTCAGACGGTATAATGGTTAGAGGAGCCGATTTCGAAACCGTAGAGACTGGGTTCGAATCCCCGAGAAGGCACGGTTGCATTTGTTCGTCCCTTCATAAGAGGTGGCAGCCTATTAGGTACTTCAAGATTAAAATGGCCACCGCTTCTAGCCTTAGGATTGGCCACTGTCGAACAAACAAGTGACCGCCGTTAGATATAATAATAATAATAATACTTGCGAAGATAATAGAAGAACAATGATGAAGTAAAATCTTGCATAATTTTTATTTTATGTATAAGGTATAAAGTATGTATTAGTATAAAGTTTTAACCCACCAGCGGCCGAGCGGTAAAAGTCACTAAGCACTGGTAATTTGGTGGGTGTTCGAGTCCTGGTGAACGGGGCTGGCTGCATGGGCGTTTTCGTGGATTTTGTGGATACAAGTCAGTTTCCCTTAAGAAGTCCTCCACGGGACATTCTTCCCTTTCTGTGCAATACCTCCTAGAGGAGCCCTCAGTAAAAAGTTTACAATTTCTGTATTCTTTTCTTACAATTTTTCCCATTGCAGATCCCATTTTAATATTAAACAGCATATCCATTTCTCCAATAAAGACGATCTATTTTTTTTTTCACTAAAATTATAATTTCTCGTTTTTCTCAGGAATAAGTTATAATGAAATATTTGTAAATAATGTATGAAAATATTTTTTATTTGCCTATTAAAAGAGCATGTAAAGGCAAGAGGGAGCATATTGTTTTCGAAGATAAAGTGGGGAGATTTTTAAATTTGAAAGAAAGATATATTATATAAATATAAATTGAAAAATAAAGATAAGTTTGATTAAAAGATAAATTGCTTAAAAGATAAAAGTATCAAATTTAAAACTAGCGTATTTATCAAATTGTAAAATTACATGATAATCAGTTAAACCTGTAAAATTTAATGGCATTGATTATCTAAAAAATATTGTAATGGTTGCTAAATTTGGCAAATTTAATATCATAGTTATTACCTACATCAATTTGTCGAATATAGTAATATACAAAATTTCGCCAAATGTGGTTGAAATACGACATGTTACTCGCCAAATGCATCTCTGTCGCGCCAATCTAATTACCTTGACCTTGTACGTGAGTCCAGGTGCGACGATGCCTAGAGGTAAAAAGAAAAAAAATAATATTAAAGAGAAAGAACAAAATTAAGAAGAAAAAAAAAAAGGTCTGGCTACCGTGCGACGCTCCGTCGACCGCTTCATATGCCCCCCCTAACAGTGAATCCCCCCCATGATGTCCCACAACAGCGAAAACAACACTCCCCTGTTACCCCCACTGCAATGCACCGTAATTGTAGGGTTGACAACAAACGGGAGTATTTGAAGTCTACTAGGGGAGTGAAATGGGGGATATAGAATTCAGGGAATAATGCCGCTTATGATGACGGGTATTTTTTAAAGGAGGGCTACCTGACAAACATTTCTTTTCTCGCTTCGTTTTTAATTTTATAGTTTTCAGAGTTTTGTTTGCTATTGTTGAAACTTGTAGCTGAGCAAAATTTTTCTTCAAGTGGTTGTTAATTCTAGCGTATCTTTTTTAGTTTTATTTATTATTTCTCTTAAAAACAAGTTCGCAAATCTAAATTAGTAGGAAAACGAATGAATAGAAAAATGTATGAACGTACGTAATGCTACTGTTCCTTTTTTTTTCTTTTTTTTTGAATGGTCTAAATTTTTTGTTGTTAAAGTTCGAGTGCTTAGTTAAGATGACATGAGGATTATTATGATTATTATGTTTTTAATGTATATTTATTGTGCTTTTAATGTGAGTATTAAATTCTAATCAAATCTCATTTGGACCTTCAGGGAAAAAACATTTTCCGACCTTATTTTTTAATCTTTAGTATTTGTTTTTCACAATTCGTAATCAAATGTTAATCATGTCTTTTTATGAGATGCCAAAATGTTCTCAGTCAGAAGCCTATTTTGAAAGCTTAGTCAAATGTTCCCCAAATCCTGTTTGACATTAAAAACCTTTATAGTTTCAGCTTACTAATTTTCGTATCATGTTACGATACACTAAGAGAAAACTTATTATAAGCTTGTTTTGGCAAAACCATTTTGAGAAGTCTTAGTATTCTAGACAGCATAACGTATTAATATATTTTCAAACTGAAACTCAGTGTTGCTGATTTCGAAGGCGATCAACCTTAAGTCCCTTTTCTTCAGAAAATTTTTTTTTTTTTTTTATCTTCTGCTTTGTAGTTTGACACTTTGCTGTTTGAATCGCCTTGATACTTTAAACGTGTAGCGACATTAATGTATTTTTGAAGCAGGAGTATTGAAAAATGAGCATCACCTTCGCCGGGACTCGAACCACTGACCTCTGGAATAGGCGCCCAGCGTGCTGACCACTACACCACGAAAACATGCGAAGAAAGGGGAAGATACTCCCTTACATAGGGAGGGATATTATAAAAGGGGGAGTATTGCTTATATACTCCTTCTTTTATACAGACATTAGGTTATTTAGAAGCAGGAGATGTGAAAATGAGCAATGCCCTGGCCGGGACTCGAACCACGGACTTCTCGAATAGTCCGTGGTTCGTGAGCACGTCTAGCGTGCTGTCCACTACACCACAAAAGGTTTGCGAAGTGTAGGAGAAGAAATACATTATAAATCGTAGACTTTTACTTCCAGTCCATGCTGTTGTTCCATCCATTTCCCATGCTGTTGTTTTTATTTCCCGAAGATAATAAATGTCCTGATAAAAGAGAAAGCTGTTGAGAATTACTATAACTAGCGTATCACTTTTGAAATTGTTGTCACCAATTATTATAGCCCTGTATTATCTAAAAAAATAAATAACGAAGAATCTGTATATATGTATGTATGTTCTTCGCGTTGTGGAAAAAGTGACGGTACTTAGAACCATCAAATTCTAAATACCGTAGTCCTCCACCCGAACATGTGTAACTGAAAGCCCGTTTGAATTTCGGATTTGCTTTATTATTTATTTCATATTTTGTAAAACTTTAATGACTTTTTGATTAACAAACTCAACAATTTCAAAGCGAGCAGAGTTTGAAATAAAACATTTTTATCTCGCGCGAGACTGTTGCCCTTCAGAAAAATGTAAGGTATATATATTTCAATTTTAATTAACAAACTCCATTCTATGAAAGCAATACGTTGTCGCGAACGGAAATAAAACAAATTTATCTTCGAAGCGCCAGCGTATTGCCATTCAATATATTTAAGTTGTAGAGTTATTGAGTAATAAAGTAAGCGATTTGAAAACAATAAACATAGCTCAAGAACTTTTTTTTCTACTTTTTAATGTGGTTGATTTAAATAAACATGGATTAAAATCATAAGATGTCAATAATAATCTTGAGACGTCAAATATTGAAATTTGTAAGTATTAAACTGGCATCTGAAATAACAAATAGCAATTTTTAGGAAAAGGAGTAAAGATTATGTTAGGGATTTCATTAAACTGATATTCATTTTGTAGAATGAATATATATTAATGTAGGAGATTTGGAAATAATGAACGAATATCCTGTCTTATATTAGGAGTTTTGCCATTTTATTGCTAAATTCATTAAACCTATTTGATGTCACCGAGTTTATTTTCCATTTCTTATTTTTCTCATTTATCAACATAAAATTAACATATACTGATATATTATCTTTGATTCATTTCAAAACATTTGCGTTTTAAAACTGTACACAGTTATTCCTAAAAGTTTCATTTATTTATTCTGTACAAATCTCTGTATTTCATTCATTACTTTTTCTGGAAGAAGCTGTATCTTTTGCGCTTTTTACACAGAAGACCTAAAACAAAAGAAAACATTCCAATAGCTCATCCGTTAATTTTTTCCCAACGTTCTCTCTGTTCTTCGCTAGGTAGCATTAACCTCCATTGCCTTTAAAGGAAGGTTCTTCATTATTACACGAGCCATGATAATAACAAAGCACGGAGATTGAAGGAACTTTTAATGGCTTACCCAGAAGCAGAGAATGAGGTGTGAGGATCGTAAAAAAGTGGGAGATCCTTGTGTACCTGCAGTAATGAACGGATCTTAGAAAAAAGAAAGAAAGAGAAAGGGTATTAATGGTGTATGCTACAAGGAGCCTAAGCATTTCTTTGAGTACAATGTCTCCACAATAAAGGATGTCATATTACTGTATCAAAGATAATGATGATACTTTTGAAGATCATTTGGCAAAAATATAGTATTATTATTTATTATTTTCAAAACGACAGGTTTGTACTTTCTTCTAAATTAAAGCTCAATTCATATAAATTTTCGTGAAAACTTTAGACAAAAATTAAGTACGAGGATACATAAATTGAAATACTTTTATTACATCTGCAATTAAATAAATGTTAATTAGACATTATACATATACTGTTTATAAGGTTCTTTTATTTTGTGAGTTTGATATATTCTTGATATCGGTTTGTAAGTATCTAACAGATATCCATATGAAATTATTTCATTGCAAAATTATGCAGCAATTATCTTGCTGCTTGAAATGGCCAGAACCATTATAATATATTAATATACACCATTAATACCTATGACTGCCAGTTTTAGATGAAATTGACTGAAGCCGACTTTTAGTAGCCCTGTAGAGTCCAAAGAATAATTTGCACCACAAGGACTATTAATTTCGTTTTGGCATTTTTCGTTGGTTGACTATAAATTTCGGTTGGCTTTTCAAATTGTTGCTATTGTCAATGACAATTAGAGCCCTGTATTATATTTAAAGAAATTAAATAAGGAAGAATTTACATAAATGTATGTATGTTTCCCGTATTGTGATAAAACAACGGTATCTAGAGCCATCAAATTTTGAATAACGTATGTTTCCACCCGAATGTGGGCATCTGGAAGCCCAGATTTGGAATTTATTTTATTATCTATTTCATATTTTGTAAAACTTTAACGAATTTTTGATTAATAATCTCAAAGATTTCAAGGCGAGCAATGGCAACACTGTACTGAAAAAAAGCTATTTTTTATCTCCAGCCTTCAAGACTGTGTATCGGAAATTCTAAAGATATGCTCATTTTAAAATTATTTTGCTATATTGCTGTTGAACTGAATTTAGTGGTTTAAGTGCGAAGAACATGATATTTAATAAATAAAGGTAACACACAAAATGTTAAAAAAAGCCCATTTGGCTGAAATGTGAAGTGATCTGAAAATCTGAAAGCTTTTTTTTTAAATTATTTATTTATATTTTTGCCTAATAATTTGGGATTGGTTTCAAAATTATACTCACGAGTCAGATTTCTTTTTCATGTTATCTTTGTAAACAATTAAACAATGTTGTTGTTGAATATCAGCCTGCAAAGTTAACGAATCCAATCATTTAAATATATTTATTTGCAGAAGTTTACGTACAGTAGTAAAAATAAGATGCGTATATAGAACAGGGTAATTAATGTTAACTTACAAGCTTTTCTTTTGGAATATACTGGTAACTAGCTGCCAAATTCTAAAACTTAAACATTACACTTTGGTAATGAAATAATAAATATAAATAAAACGATTCTTAACAGTTATAAACAAACAACAATGCTTCAATTTTGGTCTTATGTGGTGTTCTGTGCCAACATTTATTTACGATCTCAGAAGCAATGGTCATTTTAAGAAGTGGTTGTCTCTAAGGTGGTCACCATGAATAAACTCCATACTGAATATTTAAATAAAATATCCATCCATAAAATGCGATGCAAACTTAGTGAAAACAATTTGGACACTACAAAGAGGCAGATTCGCTAAAGTCACTTTAAAGAAACCCTGTTGACGTTTCCAATAAATCATTAACAATGATTATCAACCAGTAGGTTTTGTGACATCTTTGCTACTGTCATAAAGGAATAATGCAAGCTTAAAGGATTTAAATATTTTACTGAAAACTATATTCAAAATGGCATTTTGAGTTTTTTGCCGCTGTAGTATCATATTTGGCATCAGTGTTGTTCAACTTAAATAATAATAATAAAGAAGTTTGAAAGCTTTCAGATTTTATATTACGCACAAAGAACGTATTTTGACGTTTTGTACGTTACCTTTATTTACTAAATATCATGTTCTTCGCACTTAAACCACATAAAAATTCAACAGCAATACCACAAACTATTTAAAAACAACATATCTTTAGAATTGCCGATAGACAGCCTCGAGCGCCCTCGATAGACAGCCTCGAGTAGTAAAAATGCTTTTTTTTTCGTACAGTGTTGCCATTGCTCGTTTTAAAATCTTTGAGTTTGTTAATCAAAAATTCGTTAAAGTTTTACAAAATATGAAATAGATAATAAAACTAATTCGAAATACAAAATTCTGACGTTAAGGTGCCCCTGTTCTAGTGGAAAATTACGTTATGCAAAATTTAATGGCTCTAGATTCTGTCGTTTTTTTCACAATGCGAAAAACATACATACATTCATGCAGATTCTACATTATTTAATTTCTTTAAACATAATACAGGACGATAATATTTTGTAGCAATAATTTAAAATTTGATTCGCCATTTATAGCGAAACGCCACAAAATGCCATTCTGAGAATAATAGCCCTTTTGTACTACCGCCCCTTTGGGCTAAAACTTTTTTGCCATATAAGCAATATTTAAAATGAAAAATTTAAAGTAATCATCACTACAGTGTGGGTAATAATTTACTGTTCTAGAACATATTTATAAACATTAGTTAAATGAAAACAAAACAGAAACGTGTTTTTTAAACTCGATGTACAAAAATAAGTCCCTTCTATAAAAATAACAAATTTTGTTGATCTTATCACGTGACTTGGAAGCGGGATAGCAGTTCCCAGCTTGATTAATCATAAATAAAAACTACGCTTTCTAATTTTCCTGTATAACAGCTTTTTTTACAAGTTCTATTTTCAAGAAGTAAAACGATTAAGCCAAACTGTCCGCTGCCTTTGTAAAAATCCTGCTACTTCAATATCTGTAATCTCGGAAATCCAGTATACTCGGAAACATGTTACTTAATTGCGAAAATGGCAGAGACACTCAAATATCTTCCGTCAATACATCCTGCCGTTGCCACAGCAGTAATTATAAATACATCCATCTAGGTTCGCATTTATGTACCTAAGCCGTGTCTTCAAACCTGTTACACGTCTAAAATCAACTCTTCTTAAGGGGAATGTCGATCATTTTGATGATACTCTACGGTGAAAGATATTTTTTATAACATTAAGTTTTTAATTTTTTTAAACTCTAGAACAATAACAATACGTCAAAATAACGCCTTTTGGTAAAGAATTATACTATTCTTCCCATTTGGATGGTAACGTTTTGCGATATTTAAAATGAGGTGATAACCAAACATTACAGAGAAAGAAATGGCAACTGTTATACTTGTAAAGCAATACATTTTAAAGTTAACAAAAACACATTTAAATGCAATATCATACTTAAACAATATAATTTATTTCTGTTAACTTTTATTGTTTTATTTTTATTTAACTGCAGTTGCTTAAATAATACCATCCGGTTCTATTTAAAAACCACTAACTATGTGTTTAACAAATGATGTACGAAGAATAAGCGTGAATGTTTGTTTTTCTTTGCTTTGATGGAAAAGACATGTATAGCTTAAATCTTGATCCCCTCTTTTATTTTTGGTTTCTATTACTTCAAGTTCATTTATCATTCATCCAGCCTAGTACTGTACCATTTTTCTTAAATTCGACATTATTTAATTTTTAAAAATAGGTAGAAAAGCAGTCTTCGATTGGCTTCGATTTTCAATAAAACATTAATTTCCAGGGCGACCATGCATAGCCATGAATAAAGCATAGCAAGAATGAAGTGTTCTTCAAAAGCAAAATTTTTTCCTTATACAATAGATTGAATTTTATTCAAGTTCCCCTCTGATCTAAAGTTTTTTTTTCCTCCCTAATTTTAAATTCTGCTTCGACGTGTTTCTTTTTCAGTTAAATTTTTTTAATTTGCGTTCGAAACTCAAATATTGCTTAATTAACTGAGTGATTAAAAGCAAAATGAATTCTTATCAATAATTTATTGACGTCATTACTTTTTTATTATCTTACTTCTTTCTCTTTTAATCCTTATTTTTATTTTCACAAACGTTTATATATTATTCTTTCTATTTTTATTTGACGTTATGTTGTCTGGGTATTTATTTGTAAGGATTTATTTATTTTTATGTAACCAGTTATTTTATGTTATGTAAATTTACTGTCATTCTCCCTTTCCGTTTTCCTGCCAGAATTCTAATTTTAGTTCCAGCGTATTCAAATGAGATAGAAAGAGATAGTAGTTAAAGAAAGGATTTAGATTTTTTAATTAAAGTATGTTCCGCCTGCTGAAGACCACGTTACTAGTTGTAATTCTTCTATAGCAGTCTATCTTCCACGTTGTATTATTTTTTCCAATAGTGCTTCCACGCCGGTATAGCTTTGAGCCAACTTGGCGTTAATCATTTCTGCGTAGCCTTTAGCTAACTTAGTTTAGTTTTAATTTGAACTCATTACTTTTGAGTTACGCCATAAATGCTGGCTGATTTGTAAGCATAAGAAGTGCTTTCTATTAAATTGTTTTGAGTTCTGAATAAAAGAGTCTTTTACAACTTTAAGTTGCGTTTCATCTTAGATATAGCGTTACACGTCGCTTACACGTCTATTCAAGGATTTTTCAAAAGTTGCACTTATTTGTAAGCACAATCCCTATATTTTATTCACTTAGCGCCTGGGTGATGGTGTCATTTTAATAAAATATTTTATTTATGGCGTACGTAGACAGTTTTAGAGGTGATTTTATTTGGCTCGTCATAGTTTCAACTTTATCTTTCAAATTAATGATAGCCTTTGCTTACCTAACTCAAAGTTTCAAAAGCAGTGTACTTGATAATTGATACTCACATGCTTCTTGAAAATTTATATGTTTATTTGATATTTTAATAACCTCTGCCGTTCATGTAATTTATAATGCATCTAATTTATCTATATATATATAAAGATGAAAGTCTGTTTGTTTCTCCTCTAATAACTCAGTCACCAATATAGCTATCGTGACCAAACTTTCTACAATTCTTTTCAGGATTCCGGAAAAGGTCAATGTCCACTTTTTTTGAAAAAAAAAAAGCTAAAATCTGCGATATTAATTAAAAACTAGGAAAAACAATAATTTTCGCCCTAATTTTTCCGAGTGGCAACAGTCTTGCAAGCTGGAGATGAAAATTTGCTTTATTTCGAAAGTTGTTGCCACTGCTCGCTTTCAAATCCTACAGTTTGTTAATAAAAAATTTCTAAGATTTATGATGAAACAAAAGTAGCATTGCCAAACATTAAATACATTATTTCTTATTTCAAAAATTCGTGGGAAGCCATTTCAAACTATTTCCATCTTCGTACGACTTTAATCAGCCGAAATATTAATTAAAAACTCGGAAAGCGCTAATTTTCGCACTCATTTTTTCGAGTGGCAACAGTCTCTCGCGTTGGAGATAAAAATGCTTTTTTTTTTAAAAGTGTTGCTACTGCTCGCTTTCAAATCTTAGAGTTAGTTAATTAAAAATTTGTAAGTTTTACAAAATCTTACGGAAGAATGTCTGTTTGTGTGTTTGTTTGTTTGATCGCGTTATTGATTTCTGATCAATTATGATAACTTTTTTACCACATTTAATCGATTAAAATTGAATATACTTGGAATATTGCATGGAACTTGAGCTTTTACGACCGTTTGATTAGAAAGACGAAAATCATTAAAAACTACATGCCATTGCTACTGGTATCATGAGAGAGAATTAGCTTATTTTTATATCGAAATTTTTTATGTGCGTTCCATATCGCATTAGACTGAAAAATATAAGACTATGAATCGTATTTTTTGCATCATTATTAGAGAAGGGTTACAGCGGTATCGTTCTCTCTATTGTTAGATGCATTAATCTGAATCTAACTGAATTGGCATCGGGTACTTTTGCTGGTGTAATATATAATACAGCTAACTTTTAATTTTATTAACATATACACCATTGTGGTAATAAATACAAAATATTTCTAACGCCATATATAATATTATACGAATCAGGATAGAATAATCCTTTGCCAATAATATATTTTCTGAGTAGTCTGAACTACTATCCAATCTTGAATTCGTCCATACCTTCAGATAACTGGGACATTACTGTGCTGTGATATTTCTAAAACTTGAAATGTATTTTGATTATGAAGTATACATTTCAAAGCACGCATACATTTCAGTGCGTAATAAATGAAATTTCTTATGTAACATCGGATATTAAACCTGTTCGCATATCCTCGGATAATTGGAACAAGACTGTATTATGATACATTTTAAAAGTTTCAGAATTAAAAACTTAACCTCGCCCATCTTATAGAGCTCCATTCTTCAGAAGAAATAAAGGAGACATTTTATGTAAGAAACGCAATCCCGAAATATCTATTTAACAACTCTTAAGGCGCCTGAACAAAGGATTCATGAAGCATTTGTCGAGATTTACATAATTGCATCAATTTAGATTCCTGCAAAGTTTCTGGAATAAAGAAGGTATTTTTCTCCCTAATTTAGTCAACCACTAGACAGAAAATGCAGGAACGTAGTTTTTGTTTTCTTTTTATGGTAGGTGAAACTAGTCATGCATAAAGTTTTATTTCACATATCCGCTATTAACTGAGGATTTCATACCCAGAATTCCTTGCCATAAAATGCAATTCTTTCGGATTATTTAGTTTCTAATAACATTTTTATAGTGTCTATTAGAAAATGATCATTACCTTTTAAATCGTAATGCTTTCTAAGAACATGTTCAAAACGTTTTTCCATTCTAAAGACTTGAAAATTTTTGCTCTTTGATTTTAAAATGCTTATCATAACTTTTGCTTGCTATGTAACTTAAATGATTTTCTTGAGAAACAGCGCACCCGCATTGTTATGTATGCTGCAAAAATGGAATTGAAAGAACATGTACCATATGCTTTCTAAAACTCAAAGCCGCCTTATTTATATCTAAAGCAATATATTATAATCTAACTTTGTAGAGTCATTACGTATTTTTGAAGCAAGAGATGTGAAAAATGAGCACTGCCTTCACCGGGAGTCGAACCACGGGCATATTGAATACGCGCCGAGCGTGCTGACTACTGCGTCACGAAAGCATGCCAAGAAGGTGGGAGAACTACCTTATATACTTACCCTTTTAAAGGGAGACTGGGGATTAGGAGACCCAATTGCCAAATCCTGGTGGTGGAGAATGATTAGCCACCAACTTTTTAGTTCGGGTGCTACTGTAGAGTCATTATGTATTTTTGAAACAAGAGATGTGAAAAATGAGCACTGTCCTCGCTGGACTCGAACCACAGATCTTTCGAAGGACAGTTAAGACACCACGAAGACATGCCAAAAAGGTGAGAGAAATATCTTATACCTTTTCTAGTTGCTCATGAATGGTTCGATAAATCCGCTGAATGCTTAGCCATTCCAGCACAAGAACGTTCAGAGAATGTTCAGCATAAATATTTCATGAACTTGTCCGGAATATTCAAGCAGAACGTTCTAAATCACAGCTATAAGCTGTAAGGTATTTTTTAGTTCATGGAAAAGTAATTCATTGTAAGTTATTTTCTTGAAATGGCTGATGCTCTACCTAAGGATGGTACTTCAGTGACTCCGAGCACTGACACCTGACCTTTTCGGAAACCTGCTGGAGAGTTAAACCTACTTTTGCCTAGGCATTCTCTTCTTTCTCATGACTGGTACTTTGGTAGACAGCCGGGAGGTGCTATTGCTTTTGGGGGGTAATAGTGCTCAGCAGACTACTTTGACGAGACTCCTAAGTGTCAAATGAAATGCCTTAAATTTGACCAGAGAAATAAAATCCCATCTGCAGGAAATACAATACTGATCATTTCACTCCTGAAAGTCTTCTCACCTATTTGCGATTTGTAACAAAAGACCCATTAAAAACCAGTCAGGATCAGTAATAACAACAACAACAGGTATTTTCTTCTTCATAGCTTGTCTTCGTGGTAAACTGGAAGCACGTCTGGAATAGAGAACATAAAATATAAGACACAAATTTAAAAAGAAATATAAATAAAATACATATTTAAAAACACAAAACGCTGCACATAAATACATAGACAAAAATACTAAGCAATTACATACGGAAAGCCAAAATTTGCTCATAGTTCAATACAGTTTTGCATTAAACAAGTCATTCAGAGTTCATCAGTTGTGCTTGCATTAAGTCACATACGCATACTCAGCTCAGATGAGATCATACTAGATGACGATATGTAAGTTTTTCATCAGGAATGCCTTATAGTGAGCGTGACAGCTGTCTTGTCCTAGGGCAGATACTGAATCCAGGAACTTGCAGTTTGGTGATTGCTAACCGAGTTGTAACGGGGATCCGTTTGCCATGCTGTTAGGGTTATTTGGAGGTGGTCGTAGATGCAAATAGATGGCAAGAGGAGAACTGGTGATGTAAAGGTCAGAATTGCCTTCTTTGCCGCAAACACAGACATCAGTGGTGATGCCATGCTTTTTGAAATAAGTTGGAAAAGGGCTATGGCCAGTGACAAAACTTGTGAGTTGTGGGATGGACATGTGCCGGTCAGATGAACCGTTTGGAATGAAGAAGTGAAAGTGAGGTCTCGCATTACCATTATTCCATTAGCTGTCAGAGGAAAGTTATAGTTTTTCACTGTAGTCCTACTATATATACAGTAGGAATACAGTTAGTTACACCGGAAAATCAGGACTCTATCACCTGGCGTTCTCAAGGATCGCCTTGCATAGAATAACATCCTGTCCCCCAGAGGCAATCCTCGGGGCCGCAATCCAACCAATGAAGCCGATGAGCCCCGCTAGGTCGGGACGCAACGTCATGCGGCATCACCCGACTCCACCAATAGGGGCGTTTTCCCTTGGACGACCAACGAAATCTGACAATATAGCTCCACCACAGGTAGAGGAACAGACCCGACAGTACCAGTACGGTGCCTGCCAAGCCTGAACCAATATAAGAATAAACTCAGGCTCTAGTCCCGTGAAGTCAACTTATATACTCCAGTGGTTGAGACCGCCTAAGTACAGATCCTAGCCAGTACTTCCCAGGAATTCTCCTGAGTCAATTCCCGGGGGGAACAACAGTGGAAAACTATATTCATAAAGTATACTGGAAAGAGTATACTTTATACTCTGGTTCTATGAACATTGCGATGCTGCTTAGACAGAGCGTCTTGTATTCGAATTCTCCGAATGGGCTGGTTACATGAGGTTTCCATAGTTTCCTCTGTATGAAACGTTGATGCGAGCCATTTTCTCTCATAAAGTCTTCCATAAAGGTTGTAAGGTTTATCCTAAGTTTCTAACAGTTATTTTTAAGCTCTTTTACTACCCATCCTAATTTCAACTTGCAATTTCCTGCCAGAATGTGTTAGAGTGAGAATGTGTTAGAATGAAGAGTAGTATTTAAGACGTTCCATTGACTTCGAGAGAAAGCCTCAGAGTTTCTGACTAGCGCGCGTTTTCCTTTTGGCCACTTCTCTCTAGGCTGTTACTACGCTCGGCAGTTATTACAGGCCCTTGATAGCTTCGCTAGCTTATTCAATATTTAGGGGCCAACCAGTTAGATTTGTGGTAGCTTCGGCTACATCTCTTTAGTTAAGCATTACTTAAGTTCTTAGTTCTCACTTTTGAGTTTTAAGCCCAAGTGGAGGCTTTGCTATACGCCCTGAGAAAGGGGCGGATTGTTTATTCTTAGTTTGAGAAATAAAGGGTAATTAACCTTTCGTGAGTTTTACGTTTCTCTTACTGAACTTACGCGATTATTCGCTTATATGTTCAGGAGGTTCGTCTACACTTAATTGTTAGATAAAGAGTGGAACCTCATAGGGTATTTCTCCTGAAGTAGGTACATTCCGAAAAATCTTCTAGTAAGAGATTCTTCACCTAAAGTAGAGAAATATTATGTGCTCTGTCATAATCAACTATAGCGGCTCAATGGTCTTTCTCACTCGGTCACTCGTGGACCACTAAAGGATTAAATGATTTAACCCATCCAAAGCAAGAGAGGGCTTTCTGCTAAGAAGAGGTATGGCATTTGTGGAAGATTTTCTAAGGAAAACTGGCCCATATTTACTTAATGAAAACCAAGGAAAAATCTCAAATCAGATAACTTCTGCAGGTTTTTTGATTGTTTATTAGCCAATCTATTACCGAAACGTTATGTCAGCAAATGTATGAAGTCTCGATTTCATGTTCCATCACATTCTACCGTATCAACTTTATACTCTAAAATAACCCTTATGTGTAATGTTAGGTCACGAAAATGCACGTTATATTCCGAAAATATTTTTTTTAATTGTTGATTGCTGGATCTGCAGTTTTGGGTATCACAGGCTAAGAAAGAATAATTAATTAAAGAATCAAATACAGTTATGAACAAGTAATAAAATTAGCTGTTTAATTGAAGTTTAACCTGAAAAGCTGGAAGCCTGTAATCAAAGAAGTTACGACGCAGTTCAAATGTAGATCAAACTTACGACGAAGTTTGGGAAATAAAGCTACTTGCAACAAGTTGGCTGTCAGCAGCAGCTTTTTTAACCATTTGGTAACGAATTTTGTTGGTCTTTTTGCTCCTGTTATTCAGACTCGAGGAAGTATAGGCCATTCAAGGTCGAAGCGAAAGATATTTAAAGTAGGTGGCGATGCAGATCACCTGTTACCCGTATGTAGGACAATACGCTATAAAGAAAAGTCACTGGAAAAAAGCAAAAGGAAAGCAATTTTAACGGAATTTTTGAACTGGATTTGTTTCTCAGCCAAATGCCGTGAAGGAATTCTCTCGCTTTTCATTTCGTTTTTAATTTAAATTTGTAAAAAAATAGTAAGAGAAGTCTTGATTGCGGTGAGAGCCCAAGTGATGTGCTAATGATTATATAATAAATAAATTAATAAATAAATATTAATAGTAAAATTTGTCATAACAAAATTTACATTTTATGCTGGCATAATTTACAGTGCTTTTCTGTTGATCATAAATTATTCTTAAATTCTTTAAATTAAGTACCAAGCTTCGGATCAGAAAGTGTTTTACTTCCTTGTATAAAGTAAAGGAAGTATTGTAATCACGAAAAATTCCGGTTCACCATATTTCAAAGAAAATATCTATTTTGACAGAATGCAATTTGACGATGTTTTTGCGTGACATCTGTACGTAAGGACAAAATGAAAGACTCTTTTTCTCCAAAAAAAATTATAAAACTGATTTAAAATGGATTCTGAAAAGATTTTTTTCTTGACGTCTGTGCGTACTTACGTACGTATGTATGTATCTCGTATAACTCAAAAACGAGTAGACTCAGAACGTTGAAATTTTATATGTAGGACTGCTATAACATGTAGATGTACACCTCCAATTTTGGTTGCAATCGGCAGCACCAAAAGTATATAAATGTATGTATATATATGTTACTCGGCTCAGTGAGCTCAGTTTCTTTATTCTTATATTTTTGTAAATTGTGCATTTTTTTGCTTTAAAAATGATTGAATTATATTTTTCTTACCTTCCTGTTAAGATTTTTATTCCTTTAATTAACCTGCATTATAATTATAGTTATAGAATTATGAACAATTTAAAAATTATTTAAGTGCGGGTAAACCTAATTTTTTTTTTACCATAGCAGCCATATTTATTTACATCTGAAATTTAGCAGAGTAGTGGATTTGTTGATAACCAAAAGAAACTAAGCTTCGCAACAACCAAGATAAGTTTTCTTTTATTATCGCGAGTTAAATTATCCATTCTGGAATTGTAGAATCTTAATCCATTCTGGAATTATCATTTAAGTTATCCCATATATTATCCATCAAATTAAGTCAGTTATTACGCCTTCAGTGCCTTTTTGCCCAATGAGGCCAAAAGTAAACTTTCAGTTTTGTGCTTAAAAAAATCTGCCGAATTGCTTGTTTTGAGAAGAAACTGTAATTTAATTTGTAAAAAAAAAATTGTTTTATTGCTTTAACTGTATTTGATATTTTACGTTTTCCTATATCTTTCAATTTTAAATACAGATATTTTGAGTTTTTATGTATTTTTGCCTTGTTGCGAAGTGAGAACTGAATTAATTGAATGAGAAATATATCTCCAATGAAATTCGGGGAAATAAATTTAAATGAAAGGCAGGAAAAAATGCGTATAATTTAATATTCCGGTACAGGGAAATCATGTGGTGTACACAACAGATGTAAAAAAAAAAATTCGTCAAAATCGAGTTACTTTTCAATAAGAAGTAACTTTATGCTATTAAATCTTCCGGAACTTGCTTTCAGTTTCGAGGACATAATTGTAATTCATTATTTGAGTTATACACATCCACAATCATCCTGTTCCTAAATTATTAGAGTAGGCTGTATTATACTCACTAGGCTCACAAAGACTATCTGTCTAGCAGGAGAAGGAATGTCTCCGTGGAGAATTTTCAAGAGATATTGAAATTTCTAAGAGATAACGTTACACAAAGGAAAAATCATAAAATGCCTATATAGTTAGCACATTCGCCGAGGTCCAAACTGGAGTCTGAATGGTCTTTCTAACTCGGTCACTCGCGGACCACTAAAAGATTAAATGATTTAATCCATCCAACGCAAGAGAGGATTTCTATCTGCTTAAGAAGGGCTATAGCATTTATGGAAGATTTTCGAAGGAAAACCGGCCCATATTTACTTAACCAAGAAAACTCGTCCTGTAATAAAATCCAATCACAACTTTAGCTATTTGGCAGCTGGACGGAGTGAGAAAGTTTAATAAGGTCATAAAAACAATTTCATTGGGTACAATATAAGCTGACGTAGAATTATTGTAATATTCCACAATGGACTTCAAAAGAATAATTTTGTTATAACTTCACTGGAATAAAGGTAACTACTTAACTCTCGGTGACACTGTTCTCTATAGCTCAGTTTGAAGTAAAGGTGGAGATATAAATAGAATTCTTTATTTTATGAATTCTGAAAGAAGAAAGATGTTCCAGAAAATCATTTAGTTACTGTTAATTCATCCTTTGGTAGCCAAACACTGGTCACATGCACACTGAACGATAATATCTTAAACTAAACAGAGAATAAAAACTGATGTAAATTTCATAAAAGTGTCAAATTAAAAGTTTTCATGCTACTCCGTTAGAACAAAAGTTCAGCTGAATTCTCAGAAAACAATTAACTATTTATTTAAAAGAAGGTAACATTCAGAACAAAAGACCTCCCTGGACTTCTACAAAAATGAGCGGGGGGGGGGGAGAGGGAACTGCGAAATGCAAAAAGAATGCGACTATTTCAAAAACAAAATTTGACTAAACAGAACATATTATCTGCAAATGAAGTCTTTGCATTCGTGCAGAAATAATAGCACTTCGATGTTTCTTCTGTTGAAATCCGGGTCTTCATGCCATTGGCAGAATATTTATATTAGACCCGGATCTTGCTGCAAAACAATGGTAAAACAAAACATGGCCATCTTAGCGATATTTCGCCATATGTGGTAACCCTACTACGCGAGTTAATAGCAAGGGTTAAAGAGAGAGAATGAACAGGTAAAAACAACCTCGCGAAGCACAACTGTAGGAGTTAAAATCCTTTAAAGTTAAAAGTTCTGTAGCTTGAACTTTCACGAGCGCTTCCGCATTTTCGTTGACGCATACTTGTTGCGTTGGCCGCGCAGAAAGGTCCTCGGGTTATGATCAGCTACTCAAAAGTGTTCACAATTCGATGACGTATTTGCACCCGGAAAACATTCGTTCGAATGTCGATGGACGTTAAATGATAGAAATATTCATGGAATATATGAAAAGGAAATAATTTCCAATCGAATCTGGCAAATGCAGCTTTAAAATGAATTCAGAGATATGTAATTGGAAACGATTCAGATACAGAATGAAAATTTGAAATTAGAAGTATTCAGCAGCAATAGAGCAGTGAATTTTTGAAAAGCAAATTGGGAAAAGGTATACATTGTTAAATGCTTAGGTTGGTTAGACCCAATTTTCATTTGAAATCAAAACATTTAAGTCTAAATTTCATTTGATATTAATCGCTTTGATAATTTATATCAAATTCATTTGACTAAAAATCTGAAAATGTTGGATCTTTATTTTTGCTACATCGTTCTTATTCTGAGACCCACTCACTCCTTCTTGATTCATGAACTTTGTGCATTTTATTTGACTTATGATTCACATTTATTAGCGAAAAAGGCCTTAAAAATAGCTCGTTTGTTCCTGAAAATCTATAAAAAGAATTTCTTTCAACTAATACTGCATGGTGGCCCACGAAAAACTAGTCTAACTTCAATGTTATGCTCTTTGAAGATAGCCGTAGTCCCTTATCCTTACTCTGTTCGTTTTCCACCTACTCAACGATCTACTATCGCGAAAAAAAGACAACTTTCAGCTTTATTTTGCTTTCTTATTACCTTCTTTCTTCGTTCACCCAAAGGATGGTATCCACCTTGTCATATTATTGCTAGAGGTGGGTTACTTTTCTGCAAAGCACCCTGTATTAGCTTCCTGATAAAATTACAGATCACTGATCATATGACATGTTTCCCTCTTTAGGTAATATTTAATGAACGAAGGTTTTATTAATAATTCATATTTTCTTTTCCTTATTTTTAATAGTTTTCACATTAATTGTTGCTTAGTACGTTTGAAGGAAAATAGGACTTAGACAAATATTTAAACATTAGGTATTTTAATAAGGATTTCTGAGTTTTGCAATTTTGTTCTTTTCACAAAGGTATAATCTGTTGTGTGTAAATTCTTGAAATGGTTGAAAAAGTCAGAATATGTCTCCTAATACAATTAAAAACTTAAACAGTTTTCTGGTGTTTGATTATGCAGAATTCGAAGTTCCTTTGCATGATTAGGGATAATTCCTTAACCATTTAAAGCATGCAAGACTATCTTACTAAGAAAATGTTGCCTTTGTGGAAGATCTTCTAACGAAAACTTGCTCTCATTCGAGTTCATACGTATGGGGAAGTCTACGAAAATACCTAAGCCCCAGCCTGTTCACTAGGGATTGAGTCAAATCACCAGTTTGCAACTGTCTTGTCTTCCCTGGCCATTCGTAGGTCTCACTGCAGCTAAAATAAATTCATTTGCAGAAAACGTATAGTATTCTGTTTGTGTATTTGTAAAACAAAGAAACCTCTTTTTTCTTAATATTTATTTTTCGCAATTATTCTTTGTTTTTTCATCTATAGTGTTAGACGCTTTTTCTAATAAATTATCTTATATTTTTGCTAAAATTACTTTCTTTCTCATACCAAAATTCATCAATAATTTTCCCGCCCTTTTTCTGAAGATTACTACATTATATTATCAGTTTTTCATTCATTTGCAATGGCATTATCACCTTAAAAGCAATTATCATATCAATATTTCAGAGTCAACTGTCAAATTAAATAACTTATTGACAAAGTTCTTTATTTTGTAAGTTTTTTTTTTCTCTCGCTTTATCACGTGCCTTCGGGGTACAAATGGAAAACACATCCAGTTAGGGTATACAAGATTATCTTACTACTTTTTCTGACTGCAAAAAAAGACTGTCCAGTTCCATTTTCTTAACCAGTTTTTCTCAACCTTTGCATTCTTATGGAACCTCTGAAATAATATTCTTCTCTAGGGGATTCATCGAAATGTGGAAAACGTGTAAATGCTAATTACAAAAGAGGAAAGGTAGCTTCACAGAAAATATTCTAGGATGAACTGACTCGTATTTACGTTATACACTGGGTTAGGTTATTTAGTTATGGCAAAGCACACGAGGACTATCTGCCTAAAGGGAGGGATGCCTTCGTGGAGGACTTTCTAAGGGAAACTGGCTCGTATACACGTTACACATGGGGAAAACCACGAAAACGCCCATGCAGCCAGCCCGTTCGCGGGATTCGAACCTCGGACCGAACTACCAGTGTTCAGCGGCTTTACCGCTCGGCCGCTGGTGGGCCGTTATACACTGGGAAGATCATGACTTGTTCACTGGAAATCGAAATTGGGACAAACTACCAGTGTTCAGCAGCTTTATTCATTTAACCGCTAATGAGCCCGTGTCTCAAAGAATCATTATATAAGCATTACGTATTAATAAGCTGTTTAACCGCGATCATTATTTCTTGTGGACTGCTAAGGATTTCTAAGCGAGTACTATGGTTCCAGAGGACGCCGGTTGAGGAACGCTCTGAACAGCTGAAAATTTTTAACTGTCAAAACGGAAGAACTTTTGCTTCATTTAAAGAACTACAAATAATAATGATTTAGAGCATTATTCATTTTAAAGGGTTTATTTCATTTCCATCGCATTAAAAATTAAATTTAAGGCAAGACCGCAAGAAGGTTCGGGAAATAGTTTAAACCCTAATAATAAAATAATCAACAAGAGTATAAAGAAATCGCATTGAAGAAAACCTTAGACAGATAGAAATTAGTATTAAAAAGTTACCAACTGCGGATTTTGACCTTTTATCGTTTTATTTACATTTTAGGTCGAACGGTTAATATTCGTGTGTGTGTGTTTTTATAGCGTATACATGCAAGCTGGACTTAGCGTGCAAGTTCTCGATCGGATAAATCCTTTCAACACCTACTACCTGATTTCTTCGATTCCCAGTAACACGGAACAGTTACCGGAGGTTTCCGCTTTTCTACCTCGCGTGCAAGTCTAGAATGTTCCAAATACTTCTTAGGGAATCTTTTTTTGTAAGAAAACGACTTTTCTGTAGGAGACAGATTATTTTCCGACTTAGTCTTGCATGTGATATACAGCTAATTGAAACTGAATTGAATATTCTATGAATTTTGAAAGGCAGAATTTTTGTCGATGCGAAGTTTACTTCATGTTTAGGAAGTATGCTGAATCTTTGCAAGAGAAGACTTTTAATTTTAGCAAAATTGGATGGTTTTTCTCGTGAAAGAAATAATCTAAGCTAAACTTTAAAACTGTTAAATTTATAATATAGTCCTAATTTTTACACTTGCGTTGCGCACAATAAGTTCCAAATTAAATCCGATAGAATAAAGTTATAAGGTATTTCTCCCGCCATTGTGCCTTCATGGAGCCAGCACGAGGGCTCCGAGGTTCGAACCCCCGTTGAGGGCATTGCTCATTTTTCATGTTTCCTATTTCGAAATAACCTAATGTCTCTACAAAGTAAGATTACAGATAAAAAGAAAACTGGATACAATGAAATAAATAGCAAATTAGCATTATTATTCTCAGCCTACAATAACTCACAAATGAAAAATTTGAAAATAAAAGATTGCCCTATGCTATGCAAAAGAGTTAAGTTGTTGATCCGAAGACCGCAATATATAAAAAACAGCAGACCCTTAAAGTACCACTTCGCAAAATATGATTAACATGATGGAGTTCGAAATAAGTTATTTTAACAAACTTTTGCGATATTTAATAGTAATACAACCTTAGAGATAAGTCAGACCGCCAATGATAAGTAAACAAACGGATATTGTTCGGAGAACAGCCTTGGTTCTGCCAACTTGGCTTCTTTAAGGGTATGGGCGACATTTCGTCATGCCAACGGAAGTAAATACTACAGAATAAATACTACAATAATAAATACTACAGTAATAAATAGTAATTAATATACTACAATAATAAATACTACAGTAATAAATAGTAATTAATATACTACAATAATAAATACTACAGTAATAAATAGTAATTAATATACTACAATAATAAATACTACAGATAATATGTAATACTACAGAGCTTAGCAAGGGAAAAGTATTACGGCTGTCTACCTAGAGGAAGTACGTCATCGAATGACAACTATTGCCTGCCCTACCACAATAAGCTGTTTCTCCCTTTAATTACTATACTACAGTAATAAATACTAACAATAAATACTACAGATTAATAAGTAATACTACAGATAATCCCTTAGCAAGGGAAAAGTATTACGGCTGCCTCCCTAAAGGAAGTACGTCATCGAATGACAACTATTACCTGCCATACCACAATAAGCTGTTTCTCCCTTTTTGGCGTCAAGGTTCCGAACAATATCCAAACAAACTTTTGGAAAAAAAATTAAGATTTCAGATTTTAAATTACGTCCAAAGAGGCTTTTTTTAACATTTCGTGTGTTACCTTTATTTATTAAATATCATGTTCTTCGCACTTAAATTATAAAATTCAGTTCAAGACCAATATCGCAAAATATTTTTAAAATGAGCATATCTTTAGAATTTCCGATACACAGTCTCACGCGCTGGAGATAAAAATGTTTTTTTTTTTTTTTCTGTACAACGCTGTCATTGCTCGCTTTGAAATCCTTGAGTTTGTTAATCAAAATTCGTTAAATTTTACAAAATATGAAATCGATAATAAAAAGAACTCCGCATTTCAAATGTGGGCTTCCAGATGCCCATATTTGAGTGGAAATGTTCAATATTCAAAATTTGATGGTTCTAGGTACCGTCGTTTTATCACAGTGCGAGAAACATATATACATTTATTCAGATTCTTCATTATTTAATTTCTTTAAATATAATACAGGGCGATAATATTTAGTGGCAACAATTTGAAAAATGAAACAATGCTTTTGGTGAATTAACGCAAAATGCCAAAACGAAATTAACAGGCCTTCTGGGCGGATTGCCCCTTTGTCCAATGCTAAAAAGAAGAAGAAGAATCTTTTGAAAAAGAAAGGGATACAATGACGTCATATATTTTCTTTGCCTTTTGGAGTTAGGTTCATATCTCCAGTCTCGTTTCTTTGTCTAAAAAGCCTGCAGATCCATTGAATTTAGCAGCACTCGTTGTCTGTCTCCTTGTACTCAAAACTAATTTATTCTGTCTACTTTTTAGTACAAATTCCAAACATTACCATTTTTCATATTACTTCTGCCATCATAGAACTAAATAAAGGAACTATCTTTATTACGCAAGCACAGACATGCATTATTTAGCTCGTAGAAACGCCCGTGCTCGACAAATTTAAAACTAGCGCACATTCAGAATAGCATAATCGCTGTTGATTAAACGCAGGTGTTCGTCATGAATCATGTTCCCTTCATTTATATCAATCCGCTCAGTCGGATGACATTGCGTGATATATTTTTATCACCATTAGGGTTAAGAGACATCCTGTTTCAGTTTGTCACCTACCACTTTCGCCATCCCCATCTTCTAGAAAGAATTTGCGGGCCGTTGTGACAAATAACTATCGTCCCGAAAAAAGGGGGGAATTGCCAAGGTTGGAATTTTTGTCCTCCAGGCTTTCAGAAGTTATGACGCGGGAAAAAAAAATTCTCCCTGCTTAGGCCTCTTCGTAAAATGACAGGTGGACCGGTTGACAAGAGTCTTGAAGCAGGGTCTAGGTGTAGTTAATACTTGCCATATTAGGGCCTCTTCTTGCTTCAGGTGTGTTCCAGTATTTCTGCTGCCCCCCTTCACTTTTTCGCTCGGCTAAAGGGCGGGGAAAGTAAATTGGGAAAAGTTCTCAAGTGTGTTATTTTAAAGGGAGTGTGTTTTTCTGTATTTTCTTCCTCCGATGAGTTTGCTTTCGCCATTTGCGCTTTTTTAGAGATTTGCTCAGGGAGGAATACTTCGGATCGGAATTTCCAATCTGATTGCGGACGATATGTCAAATGTGTGTACATGCCAGGAGAAAGATTTCGCTGCCTTTTTCCTTAGCCAGGTTCTAAAGCTAATTTCCAGTTACTTTTCGAACTGATGTTATTGCTAAGCTCATTTCTAGTGTTTTAATGAAAAGCTTCGATAATTTGGTCTTAAGCCATAATTCGTTAGCAAAGGGTTTCTCTCCTTCTCGTTTATAGTTAATGTGAGTTAATGATTATATACATATCAATAAAAAAATAGCGTACTAATTACTTGGCTTAAAAGTTTAATGAATTTTCTTTAGCTTCTTTTTTTTTTTAATTTTTATTTTTAGCCCAAAGGGGCATTAGCCCAAAAGGGCTATTAGTCTGGAAGCGGCATTTTACGTCGAATCACTAATAGCAATGAATAACTTTTCAGATTGTTGCCACCGTATATTACAGCCCTGTATTAAATTTAAAGAAAATAAATAATGAAGAATCCGCATGAATCTATATATGTTTCTCGCATTGTTGAAAAAACAACGGTACCTAGATTCATCATATTTTGAATAACATAATCCTTCATCTGAATATGAGCATTTTACTTCGAGTCACTAAAAGTGTGAATCACTTTTCAGATTGTTGTCACTGAATATTGTCGCCCTGTATATTTAAAGGAAATAAGTAATGGCGAATCTGCATGGATATATGTATATTTCTCGCAATGTGAAAAAACACCGGTAGCTAGATCTATCATATTTTGAATAGCGTAATCCTTCAGCTGAATATGGGCACCTGGAAATCCGAATTTTGAATTTCGATTTTATTTTATTACTTATTTCATATTTTCTAAAACTTTAACGAATTTTAGATTAAAAAAATTCAACGATTTCAAAGCGAGCAGTGGCAACACTGCACAGAATAAAACATTTTTATCTCCAGCTCACGAGTCTGTCTATCGAAAATTCTCAAGATATGCTGGTTTTAAATATTTTTAGCCCAAATGGGCATTAACCCAGATGTTCTGGAAACGTGTGTATGTGTGTAAAGGAAAAAAAATGACTCTTTGGGCGTAATATAAAATTTGAAAGCACTGAGTCTTTTGTTATTATTATTTATTTATTTAGCTTATAGAGCTGAAATCGCAAAAATATTGTCATAGAACGCTTTCGAAAGAAGGTAAAGTGTAAGCGTCTGAATCCATCCAATAGTGTTACAGGCGAAAGCTCTTAATAGTCAGTATTGATACAGAGAGCAAAGGACATCCTGGGACAAAATGTCCATACATTTCAAAAAGTGAACAGCAAAATAAGGAAATTAAATCTTTGTCTGCTATAATTTAGACGCATCAATATGTAGTTACTAATGCTCTCGCTTGTTTTCGTAAAATAGTATTTTACAAGAAACCTTTTATCTTTCTCATCGTTTTCATACTAATTTTCATGGACAATTGTTCAGAATTAGTGAATAATAATATTTTATTACATCTGTTCTTAGTGAATTTATTTCAAAGAATGCAAACATTTCATAGCGGATTCAATTCTGCATAATTGTCAAATTTCATTTAGGTTTTTTATTGCATTTTTGAATATGAACTTCTGATTAAAATCATTCCCAACTTAATGTGATAATTTTCAAATACTGAAAAGTGTGCTATTCAATGACAAATCTATTACATGTATGTAGTATATTATTACAAAAATACACACACGACAATCTTTCACCTACTTTAATTATTGTCATCCCTGGCTGAAATATTTTTGCCGTCATATGTTAATTTAGGTGGTGTTTAAATTCGTGAGTGATTTCACTAAGCTGAAATTTAGATAAGTCCTTTTTAAGCGGCAACGAAAACAGGACATTTGTAAACGAACAATACATAGGAATGTACATTTAATTAACACTAACAGTAGGATTTATTATAAAAATTATCAATGAAATTATGTTACATTAAATTACAAAAAAATTAATATCTTCTTTACAAATTAAAAAAGTAAAAATTATTAAATTACTCAAGCACTTTGTAAATTTCTTTGTTATACCTTTATAGTATTTTCTTTATCATTAAAAAATAAACTAAAAGTTCTCATCATTAAGGGCTTACAAGAAAAATTTGTTTTTCTGTAGGTAATATTTATACTGCATCGGGAAGAATACAAACACTAGCCTACAGTCGTTTTTAACGGCAAGAATATTTTAAAAATAAAATTTAGCCGTAATTAAACTCGGGCACCCATAATTTAGCCATAATAAATCTAGTAAATTAATTGAAAAACTGATCACGTTTCAAAATAATTATCTCGAGAAAAACAACTGTTAACAAGCCAGCGAAGCCTAATTACATAAAAATTTCTTTATGGTTATGCATTTTTCCCTTTCAATATAGT